>OX638208.1:11696149-12239933 GCA_951805265.1 Schizotus pectinicornis
CAATAATCTGATATTTATAGCGCAACATGAGGAGCCCGATCCATTACGTAAGTTATTTTATTTCTTAAATATTCCAATAACAATTTCAATTTACAGCAAGCAACACTAGGACAAGGAACAAGAAACAAAGTAAGTTGCTTCTTTCTCTTTTAATATATACATATAAATTACATATTGGTAACAACAGAAAGAAGAACGGGCAACATTATGGTTGACACACTAAACAACCATTCTGCAGCATTTGGCGACAACTGCAATAGAATTGCAGATGGGCTCTTTGCAATTGCTGCGGCAATTGATAATTATGCTAAAGTGTATGAAAATAGACCGTAATTTTTTTTCTTTATGTTTTTATTTAGTTATGGTTATTTTTCTATTTGTTTTAATATTTTTTATTATTTGTTTTAATATTTTATTATTTGTTTTAATATTTTTCTTTTTGTTTTAATATTTTTCTATTACTTGTTTTAATGTCTTAGTTCTATGTAGTTTTTTTGATTGTTGGGTTTACCTTAAGTAGTTTTTTTTTCTAGTGTTTATTATAATGTTTTTGTCTGCAGTTTCTTGACATTTGCCACATAGCCGCGTCATGGGCTCCACCAGGAAATCTTGCATTTATGTTTAGTATTTTTAATTTGGCGTTGCATATCTGAAAATAAACGCGTACTTATTTTTTCAATTCATTGAACTTCTAAAACTTATACTTACAATTTGAACATTTAAGCTATACGTGCCCTTCCTGTTATAAAAAATGTCCTGGGTGTTCAGGGTGTTGTGTTGGAGGAGCTAAAATTTGAATGTGGGTGCAGTCTATGCAACCTATAATTCCTGGAAACCCGTTAGCCATCATCATAAACCTAAAAAAGCATAAATTATGATAAATTTATATATTCCAGAACGCATTTTTTGAAATAGAAGTTACCCTTGTTTTTCTTGCAGTCTTTCTTCTGGAGTGGTTGGAAACTTTATTAGATCGCCCAAATGTTCTACTATAATGGGAATAACCTCTCTTAGGGAATTACTGACACTGGCTTGACACATGGGGTACAAGAAATCCTGTGCAACTCCTTTTTGATCAGAACCATGTGCTAAAAAATGTAGTGAACAAAACAACTAAAACGAAAATTATAAATTATTGTTTTTTTTTCCATAATTTGCTTGTTTTTACGCGAAGTTTTTTGGGAACAAAAATTGTTGGTCAATCTTTAGTTTAGTGACCTCTCGCCGACCACCACCATGTTGCATTTACATGATTCTACAAGCTTTACTGAATCCACTACCACACGAATTTTGTTGTGCAAATGCCTATTTACCCCCAATTAATTAAAAGAGTTATTCTTACGCTGGGCCACACGTTGCAGTGCGTGACCTTGTACGCGGAAATTTCAATGTTTCTCGCACTAACACTTCATCTACCGTCTAGTAGACTGACCAAAAAATCATCCATTCATTCATTGCCAATTATTTTTCCTTGCCCTAAATTACATCAATTTTACTAATTTCAGCTCTTTTCATATTATCCGATTATTTTAACCTTCTTACCCACCCAGCACCCCTATTCACTCTACCATCCCGTTGGATAGACGGTTAATGGGGCATTTGCACAAACTTTCCTTTGCTATAATCGACTAAGGAGGTCATTTCAACGTCATTGCACTAAAATTTGTGTTAAAATTGCAGAGGTCACTAAAGTAAAGAATTACCAAATTGTTTCGCGCTGCGGGTCTCTCATAAGGGGGACAACCTCTTCTACCAACCAATTCGCCGCTTCTTTGGCGATTCTATAAATTCCTTTCAAAATATTATTAGGCAAATTCATAGGATCACTTTGATCCCGTAAACACCTCCTTTCTCGATTTAAATCCAGTCTATAAAATTAGGTTATAGATTATAACTTTTCATTATTTACTTAACCTAAATGTACTAAAAATAATACACTTGCCTTTGTTCTTAATTTAAAATATTATGCAGCATCAATACATAGGGAAGATCCATGTTAATAACAATTATCACTACCATCACTACTATATGAATTTATAGCAAGTGGTAAATAGCTTTTGCTAAGAAGATCGGCACAACTGTCAAAAAATTCCGACTTAACGGTTTCGAAACGCCACCGTAATAGGGATTTCTGGTGATTCCGATCGCAAATTTGACAAATATCGGAATAATTCCAATATCTGGTTTTATTCCGATCAGATCGGATCTAGATGTGCCACCGTAATACAAAAATCGACAAACACGCAAAACTATCGGAATAATTCCGATTTATCTGAATAATTCCGATATCGGGTTGATTCAGATCGCCACCATAATCGAGCTGAATGTGCCATCCGACAACAGAGACATATTTGGTGGAAAAATCGGCCCTGGGGTCCAACGAGCCTACCCAATGAGTAATTACCAAAGTTAGAAAGCAAAAATCAGCCCGCCACTAAACGAAAATATTTCCAGTGTCATTTTAGAGCCAACAGTAACCAAGTTAACGTCAGTTGTTTCATGATTAGTTTTTCGAAGTAAACAATTTACAGTAGTTATTTGTTTTTAAAAACACAGTGACAATGTTAATATTTTTTGTGACTCTATGACTACTTGTTGAGGAAATCAAACAAAATGTAAGTACCCTCATTATTATTATTTGCCTGTATCCATTTTGGATCAAATGCCTGTATCGTATCAGAGTTGCGTATTAGTGTAGGCGGTCAAACATTGTAACATTGCATGTCAAATATATGATACTATAATTTTAAAAGTGAACGATAACTATTGTTACACATTGTTACAAGAACCTTTTATAAGTCTCCTTTAATGTTAACGTCGGTCGTTTCACAAATTTTTTTTTTTTTTCGAAATAAACAATTCCGAGTTGTTATTGGTTGAAATCAGTGACAGCGTTGACATGAAACATGCGCAAATCTTATACCTCAGTTATTCAAAATTTTCCATATGAATCATCAAATTTTAGAAAATCAAGTAACAGTTAGCCGTCACTTTTTATTACTCGTTATCCGCCATATTTGTTTACGTACCGCAGCGCTCTTATCGGTGGTTAAAATCGCCAATAGAATCAATCAAAAGAAATCAACTCAAATTTTTTCTCCAATTAATCAACTAGAAGCTGCCGTCAAGAAAGTAGAAGTAGAGAATATCCACATGTATGAATATTTTTTAGCGCCTTACTAAATCAATTTTTATTTTAGCTCACAAATAATTATTAAAAACTCTAAACAAAACAACATAGAAACTGCAATTACTTTAGCAAAACTTTAAACGTTTCACACTAGTATAGTAAGTTCTTAAATTCTGCTATAGAAAATCAAAAACGTTACAAGCCTTGCCTTATTAAACCCTTTTGCTTTCCGTTTGAAATTCACCACGGCCAGTGGCGGCTTGTATGTAAGAAGTGCAGAACACATTTCGGACGTGAGGCATATACGGACGGTTTAAGTTTACCGGCCTTCGGAAATTGTTGGAAAGTGTTATTTTCAAGTTTGCCAACAGTAGTCATTTAATGGCGTCCCACAAAGTTTCGCCCGAAAGTTTCAACTATTTAAAAAGTTATCGAAGAAAGTTTTAAAGCAGTCTTCAAAGTAAGTACATATTGCACCAACTCATTCATAAGATTAAATTTTTCTTCATATCATGATATTTTCTATTCTAAGTGCTGCATGCCCAGGAAGGAATATTTGTACATTACATATCCTATAATTTAAATACCGCCAACGTTTGAAAATCTAGATCTAGATTGTCAGGAGTACGTTTTTACAGGTAGAGCAGATTCGAGCAGACAACAGTGGGACACTTTCAGAGTGTCCGGACTTACCTCATGTATGCACTTATTAGAAAGATTAATAAATAAATAATAATAATAAATGGTGAATTATTGATTTAGGATGGTCAGAACGTATATGAAAAAGAAAAATAGACCTGACGTGCCAGAAAAAACAATAAAAATGGCGGTCTCAAATGTGCTACAAAGTAATATGTCAATAAGAACCGCTGCATTTGGAATTAAAAAATCTACACTCCATGATCGAGTTAAAAAATCCAGACAGCATGGAGGTATATTATCTGATTCTGGAAATGAAAGCAGCAATCAAGAATCATCTGCTCCTGTGTCAAAATACGCTACACGACAAGTATTCTCAGATAAAGAAGAAATAGAATTGGAAGCATATCTCAAACAATCATCCCAAATGTTATATATGTTTGTTTATTTGCTTTGCCATCAAAGCGGTACATTTAGATGTAGCGTTCGATCTTAGCAGCGACACGTGTTCCCGTATCTACAGTATTGCGATACTAATTTTGTCGGTGTTAATCGCAAATTGCGGGAGTATCTGCAACACGCTGCTGAGGCAAAGCCATTATTTCACCTCACTTTGGAGGTCTTTGGGAGAGCGGTATTAAATCGGTTAAAACGCATTGGTATCGCATGAATTGGAAGCCAAATTCTTACTTTTGAAGAGCTTACAACTGTTGTAGTTCAAATTAAGGCATTGTTGAATTCGCGACCGCTCTGTTCAGCATATGTATGTTCTAGAACGTTCTAGACTTTTCTAGAAGTTGGGGTAGCCACTCCTACCCACTACCCCTTCTTTACCACACCGTACCCCTAGGCCAAGTTTACGTTTGTATATAAGCGAGGGTTTCTTCAACAACAGCCTCTTTGCTCTTTGCTCTTTGCTCTTTGCTTCTCTCCACTCTCATCTTTGCTCTTCTGCTTCCACCAGCTACCATCACTGTACACCGCTTCCAACTTTAAATATATTGTTAAGTTATCACGCTTTTCATTATTCGCACAACATATTTTGGTCACTTCGTGCCGGATTAATCAGCGCAGCAGCATAACCAGGTCCTTCGAGTATTCAAATAAAACAGTAAATCGTGATTCAACATCGAAACAATTTATATCAAAACAAGTTGAGAAGTTAGCAGTGTACAGTGCAACAATTAGCAATCAGCATCATCGGGCAGCATCATCATCACAAGTCAACCAGCAACAGCAAAACAAGGTTAGTGATTCTCTGATCCCCGTATTCTACAATCCCACAATCATATTCTACTAATCGAATAGTTAGCATTGTATATATTGATTCGTACATCAATAAAATTAACTCTAACTTTATAAATCATGTCCGAATTAACGGAGTTAGTCGCAAAGCGCGGCATTATTAAAGGCAAATTGACAAGGATGATCTCCGCGGTAAAAACTTTCAAAGAAAAAGATAACATTAACCAGTTAAAAATGAGATTACCCACGTTGGAATCAATCTCAAAAGAGTTCGATGAAATACAGTTTAAGATAGAAAGCTTAGGCAATACTTCCCCATCGTCAGTCACGGATTCAGAACGTGAAAATTTTGAAGATCAATATTTTACAGTTTTAAGCGATATCCAAACGATAATAGATAAAGCGGCTGTTCCAACAGGTTCAAAATCTTTGCAAAGCAAGACAAATCAGGTAAAAAGTGAGTCAATGGATGAAGGACAAATAAATGTTAAGTTACCCGTTTTGAATTTACCTCACTTTGGTGGGTTATATTCGGAATGGATGTCATTTCATGACACATTTAAATCTTTAATCCACGATAACCATGTATTAAATGAATGTCAAAAATTCCACTATTTAAAATCATGCTTGAAAGGTGAACCAGCTAGTGCAATTGAGTCACTTGCAGTTTCAAATGCAAACTACAAAGCCGCGTTCGACATTTTGAAAAAACGGTATCAAAACGAACGTTTAATTGTTCAAGAACATGTCCATAATATCATCAATTTTCCCATAATGTTAAAATCATCACAAGTAGAACTAAGAACGTTAACAACCACCATAACCACAAATATCGAAGCTCTGAGAAATTTAAAACTACCTGTAGATTCTTGGAATGCCTTAATTGTCCCTTTAATTGTCGATAAAGTAGATTATGCCACAAAGCGTGAGTGGCAGTCGACATTAGACAGTAAAGTACCGACATTGGCTGAATTAACGGACTTCTTGGAGAAAAGATGTTTGTTGTTGGAATCGCTAAATTCAATTAGTAAGCCAAAGGAAAATCCTTCTAATAGTTTCCAAAAAACTAACAATCGTTTTAGTAATAATTTTTCGAAATCAAATCAACAGTCTTTTGCAACTAAACCAAGAACTGCCACATTTACGGCAACTAATAACGGTAATAGCAAATCATTCTGTCATATGTGTAAAAATCATTCACATCCAATTTACAAATGTAATCAATTGTTGAATTTGTCAATTATTGACAGAATTAATCAAGTACGCGGGTTAAACTTATGTTCGAATTGTCTAAGAAATAACCATCAAACTTTTGAATGCAAGTCTACGACAAAATGTCGTTATTGTCATCAGAATCATAATTCATTATTGCATATGGCGGAAAACAATACACAGACACAGATACAGAATGCTAATACGGTAAATGTTCCGGAATCTGCAAGTAACACCACATTAACGGTGTCAAATCATTGTCTGCCAGACATCATTACGACTCAAGTATTACTTTCCACCGCTATAGTACTCATAGCAGATCAAGGAGGTAATTACCACAATTGTAGAGTACTGTTAGATGTAGGATCGCAGTCATCATTTATTTCAGAGAGTACTTGTTCAAAATTAGGTCTTAAAAAACGTAAGTCTGATCAAAACATTTTGGGAATCAGTCAAACTTCCTCCAGCACCACTCATGTGGTAGACGTAAAAATTAAATCAAGGTTGAATAACTATTCAGCTAATTTGGCTACGTTGGTGTTGCCAAAAATTACTCAAAATTTACCATTACATAATTTAAGACATGGGCTGATTCGAATTCCCACTAACATAAAGCTTGCCGATCCAAATTTTGACATATCCAGTCCAATTGAGTTGTTGATCGGCGCAGAGTTGTTTTGGGATCTGTTGTGTCATGGCCGTATTCAAAATAGTAAGTTTGAACCTCATTTCATAGAAACTCATTTGGGCTGGATAGTTGGAGGTACAATTCCAATATCAGGTAGACCTAAGAGTGTTTCATGCCATATCGCATTAAAAGGGGTTTCTTTGGAAAACGACGTCGCGCAGTTCTGGGAAGTTGAAGAAGTTAGTAATCCGACAGAAAACAAATTTTTGACAACGGAGGAGCTCAATTGTGAGCAACACTTTTTGACTACTCATAAAAGAAACGCATCGGGGCGCTTTGTTATCAAACTACCGTTCAAATCTAATATAATCGAGTTAGGACTCTCCAGGGAAATGGCTGTTAAACGTTTTCTTTACCTGGAGAGAAAGTTTGCGCACAATCCTAGTTTAAAAAAGGAGTATTTGCAATTTATTAAGGATTACCGTGATCTCAAACACATGGTTCCTTTACAGACCGGTCAAACGGAATCGTCAAAAATACACTATTTTTGTCATCATCCAGTAATCAAAGAGTCAAGTTTAACGACTAAACTACGGGTCGTTTTTGATGGGTCCGCTAAAACAACTTCCGGACTTAGTCTAAACGAAACGTTGATGGTAGGGCCAACTATTCAACAGGATTTATTCGCTATTATCACAAGATTTCGCACGCATCAATATGTTTTAACCGCGGACATTTCAAAAATGTACCGACAAATTATTGTAGACCCTACCCATCAACAATTTCAACGAATTCTTTGGAGAGATGATCCGTCTGAAATTATTCAAGAATACCAATTAACAACAGTAACATATGGAACTTCTTGTGCTCCATTTTTAGCCATCAGATGTTTACAACAACTAGCCTACGATGAAGGAAATAATTTTCCTGAAGCACGTAAAATCATTCTCAGAGATTTTTATGTCGATGATGTTCTAACAGGAACGAATACTTTTAACCAAGCTATAGAACTTCGCAATCAATTAATAACAGTTTTAAAACGTGGAGGCTTCGAATTGTGTAAATGGGCTTCAAATAATCCAGATTTACTTCCGGATAGCAGTCAAGTATCAGATACATTATTAATCAACTTAGATAGAAATATCATTTCAAAAACTTTAGGTTTATGGTGGAGTTCTGCTTCTGATAATTTACATTATTCATTTAAACCATCAATAAATTCAAGTAAAATAATAAGCAAAAGAACTATTTTATCTGCAACAGCTCAGATATTTGACCCCCTAGGAATTCTTAGTCCAGTTATCATAAGAGCAAAAATAATTTTGCAAAAACTATGGTCTCTTAAATTATCATGGGATGAAAGCGTACCTTCCCAAATCGAATCAGATTGGCGCGAAATCGTGAGTGACTTATGCGGCTTAAACGACTTAAGGGTTCCAAGAAAAGTCATACCAATTTATCCCTACAAGTTTATTGAACTTCATGGTTTTTGTGATGCGTCAATATTAGGGTATGGTGCATGCATTTACATTAGAGTGTGCGATTTATTCGGGAATTATTCAGTCAAATTATTGTGCGGGAAATCTCGCGTAGCACCTTTGAAAACAATTTCCGTGCCTAGATTAGAGTTATGTGGCGCCGTGCTCTTAAGTAAATTAGTGTGTAAGGTAATTAACACTTTAGAATTAGACATAAAAAACAAATATTTTTGGACTGATTCAACAATTGTACTTGCCTGGCTTAATGCATCGCCTCAAAGGTGGCAAACTTTCGTTGCAAACAGAGTGTCGGAAGTGCAAAATTTGACGTCTAGTAAGGATTGGTACCATGTTCGCAGTGAATATAACCCTGCGGATATAATCAGTCGTGGAATGGCAACTAACGAGTTAATCGAATCAAATCTATATTGGCATGGTCCAGAATGGTTATTAAAAAATAACAGTCAATGGCCAACGTATAGCCCAATTATTGAAATTAATCCGCCAGAAGAACGTAAAATAGTTACAATTGCGGTGAACAAACTCAGTCCAGAACTATCTGTTATAAATAAATTCTCTTCATTCACAAAATTAGAAAGAATATTAGCATACTGTTTTAGATTTATTTACAATTGTAAAAATAGAAACAATAAGAGTTGTGGATATCTATCATTTCAAGAATTACGTCAATCACATAATTGTCTCGTTAAATACGTACAACGTCGTGAATTTATTAACGAAATAACTGATTTAACTAACAATAAAGCTATTAAGAAAGGTAGTAAACTAATCTCTTTAGATCCATTTATAGACTCGGATGGTTTGTTACGAGTGGGTGGTCGTTTGAGACATGCCAACGTTACATATAATCAAAAACATCCAATTATTTTGCCTGCAAAACACCATTTAACAAAATTAATTATCACACGTGAACACGAAATTCAATTGCACGCTGGTCCTCAATTAACACTTGCAGCTTTGAGACAAAGATACTGGCCAATATCAGTAAGAAGTTTAATTCGTCACATAATTCACAAATGCGTAATCTGTTTTAGAAATAATCCTAAAATTATACACCCAAAAATGGGTGATTTGCCAAGGGATCGTTTAAAACCTACTCGAGCGTTTACGACAACCGGAGTGGATTACGCAGGACCGATACTTTTAAGACATGGACGGGGTAAAACTCAAACAAAGGCGTATATTGCTGTATTCGTTTGTTTTGCCAGTAAAGCTATTCATTTAGAACTTGTTGGTTCTTTAACAACTCAAGCCTTTTTATCTGCTCTCAGTCGTTTTATTGCAAGACGAGGAATGGTGTCTAAAATAATTTCAGACAACGGAAGTAATTTTATTGGAGCTAATCGAGAATTAATCAAATTGTTTAAATCATCAGAATTCGAACACAAAGTCATTGATGTTTTAATTTCAAAGCAAATATCATGGCAATTTATACCTCCTAAATCACCGCACATGGGTGGTTTATGGGAGGCAGGAGTGAAATCTGTCAAGCAACATTTAAAGCGTATTTTAGGAAATGCTTTATTGAATTACGAAGAAATGTATACAACGTTAACAAAAATTGAAGCATGTCTTAATTCTCGTCCACTAACACCTATGTCCAATGATCCAAATGATATGTCTGTCCTAACACCCGGTCATTTCCTAATCGGAGAATCATTAACGGCCCCATTACAACCAAGCTTAATCGAGGTGTCACAAAATCGATTGTCAAATTGGCAACGATGTGAACAAGTTAGCCAACATTTTTGGCGTAGATGGCAGCGGGAGTACATATCTCAACTACAGACCAGGACCAAGTGGCGTCAAACCGCAGCAACAGCCGATTATTTGAAAATCGGTGCAATGGTACTCATCGTAGAAGACAACGTCCCTCCATTACATTGGAGATTAGGCCGAATAACTAGCTTACATCCAGGTGAAGATGGAATTGTAAGGGTGGTGACTATTCGAACTCACAACGGACTTTTCAAACGTGCTGTAACAAAGGTGTGCGCGTTGCCTTTGGATGACTGAACTGTCAGTGTGCATCTGAAGTAATCGAACTTTTGAAGGTGGAACTACACTTGTGCTACGTGTTAATGAACATTTGCGTATTTTTTTTAATCTTTACAAATTACTGTTATTGAGCAGTCATTATTTAAACATTAGTTAGAATTAATTATATTATGTATGTATTTTTAAGTTATTTTTAAGCCCTTAAGGCCTTCAACGGGGGCGGTATGTTCAGCATATGTATGTTCTAGAACGTTCTAGACTTTTCTAGAAGTTGGGGTAGCCACTCCTACCCACTACCCCTTCTTTACCACACCGTACCCCTAGGCCAAGTTTACGTTTGTATATAAGCGAGGGTTTCTTCAACAACAGCCTCTTTGCTCTTTGCTCTTCGCTCTTTGCTTCTCTCCACTCTCATCTTTGCTCTTCTGCTTCCACCAGCTACCATCACTGTACACCGCTTCCAACTTTAAATATATTGTTAAGTTATCACGCTTTTCATTATTCGCACAACACGCTCTGTAGCGTAAGTTTAGACCCTAATGACTTAAGTGCTCTCACACCTGGACATTGTTCTACATTGGAAGCGTTGACCACACTTCCCAGATTTGTCACATTTAAGTCTTAACCAGTTATCTCGGTGGCAGTTAGTCCAGCACCTTCAACACGACTTTTAGGCGCGTTCACAGACGCTATATCAACGCGAAAAATGGGCCAAGTCCAGTCTTGGTGAGCCTGTTGATATTGGCAAGTTGGTACTCAAATCAAATTTAATCAAATATTCAGCGATTACTCGAAATATGCTGAATACTTTTGCAAAAGTACATGCAAACTAGAAAAGTTAAGAAAATTATTACTATCGGAACATTCTTATTATTTCAGAGAAACATAATATTCCGACCACCTCTGTAGCTGTTAATGAGCGGAATTAGGTTTCTGATATGGCCAGCAGTCAATTGGGATTGTTCTGAAAAGATTAGTGCAACATACCAACAATTTGTTATTAGACATGGACAACAACTCAGCAGTGTTATAAAATTCTCTAGTTGCAAAATTTGTCAGCGGGAAGTACATTAATCTTTCTAGGCGAGATTCATTTCAGCTCAGATGTCAAGCAGCTGGTATTAGCTTCGACGCAGGATCTAATCAATTTTCTGGAATTATTTATAAATCTATAACAAAAAAAGTCCCGGTAAATTTGTGAAAAAATATATAGCCCACAAGCGTAAGATTCACGACAACATCAAATCTCGCAGAGTTCTTTTTCCATCAAAATTCAAGACAAAAGGTAAAAATTCTGCTGAGGCTGATGCTGATTATGGATCTGATGTTGATATTATACATACGCCAGAAGTGTTACCAGAAACTTTTGAAGAAAAGATTGCATTAACAGAGTCGCTTCAAAAAACGCCGATCGAAAACGATGATTTGTAGAAACGGACGATTGGTCAAAGTAATAATCGATTGTGGAAGAAAGAATGGTACAAGCGTTTGACAGCGTCCGTTTTCGGTAAGATTTGTAAAATGAGAGTTTCGACGTCTGGCGAAGCGACCATACGCTCCTTATTTATACAGCAGTTTATCTGGAAGTGCTGCAACAGATTGGGGCAAAGCGCATAAGGTATATGATAACATCAGTCGAGCCGCAGCAGTGAACGAGTGCAGTTGCGTGTCGCGAAATCCACTTTGTGCTCCATCAGCGTGCTTTCGCTGTTTTTCGCTCTCTCTCGTCCGGGCTCTGGCCCGGAAAGTGCGTCCCTTCGCCGACTAGTGTAGTGCGCCAAAAGTGGTCTCTCTTGCGTCTCCGCCGTCGTGACGCCGAGTGCGCGCGCTTTGGCGTCAGTGCTCCCCCCCTTCGTGCTCCAAACTCGCCGTCATGAAGGGTATCGTCATGGCGAGAAACCTTCAGGACGGCGTGAGGATGCAGGTTTCCTCAACATCCGACTTCCGATCCTTGACCCGCCTCCTGGATGAGCGGAAGATTCCGTATCACACCTTCTCCTTGGAGGAGGAGAGGAACGTGCGCGTAGTTTTCCGGGACATCCCCGTTGAGGTCGATCCCGGAGACGTGCGCGAGCACCTGGACATGGGCGGCTTTCACGTCGTGAAAGTCAGCCGCATGCTGCGCTCGCGCGGCAAAATTCCGATGCCGCTGATCCTCGTCAAAGTCCCTCCATGGAGAGAACCTTTATTTTTCAGATAAATCGGCTCTGCGGACTCGTCACCGTGGCCAAGGTTTCACGTCGCAGAAGAAACGTGGGGCAGTGCCACCGCTGCCAGCGCTTCCACCACGCGCAGAGGAACTGCCACGCAGACCCCAGGTGCGTCAAGTGCGCTGAACCGCACATGACGGACACCTGCACCAAACGTCGGGAAGAAAAGCCCAAGTGTGCCAACTGCGGCGGCGATCATACTGCCAACTTAAAGGGCTGCCTCTGCTGCTCAGATCGAGAAAGAAAAGGTCGAAAGACCGCACTCAGTTGAAGTCAGACAATCAAACGGTATATGATAAAATTTAAACAGATAGTAAACTATAATGGTAAAGTACAAGTGAAAGTGCAGAAGTAAACCAGTTCAGTGCGTACATGCAGCACATCAGCTTCAGCTTAAAATCAAAACGCAGCCAGATCGCCAGCTCCACTTCTGTCCCAGATCTGGGTTGTGCTCCCAGCGCTCATAGCGTCAGAACAAAGCGACAGTCTCAACACGTGTTCGTGCGTGAACAAACCAGTGCAGTTCGTCTAGTGCTAGTGAAAGAAGACAATCACCCGTGGTGAACACTATTGTGCCCAGTGGAAATTATTCTGATGTCCCGGGCGTGGGCGCGTTTAACCAAAAATTAACGCAGCACCTAGCTAGGTAATGCGAAAAGAACAATATAAAACCCCACCACGCCAATCAAGAACCAGCAGCTAAAGTTCGCGGAGCACATGCTCCGCCGACAACGAGTTCTTAACCCCCCCCAAAAAAAAACAGTCAAACAGCCACGGCCAACAATTTCAAATCCACCAGCGCTAATCAATCGCTTTGGCGCGCTCGAAATTGAAGAAACCCACCAGCAAAACAAATGGATCTGGACTCGCAGCCAGACAGCAGCCCCGAAACAATAACCAACGAAAACTCAAATGAATCGGTAAGAAAGTCTCCACCAATAATAATTAAGCAAGAAATAGGGGACTTCAAACTGTTGCACAACAAAATTAATAAAATAATAGGGAGCAATTACCGTGTTAATTATCAATATATAATATTAAAATCTTTACCGCTACCAAATTGGACTACGAAAAATTAAAATCCAAATTAATAAAATCATCAATCCAATTCATCACATACACCTCCAAAGAAGACAGGACTAATAAATTAGTGATCAAAGCTGCTCAGTTCATGAAACCCGAAGAAATCCAAGAGCAACTGAAGTCGCAAGAAATAGAAGTCCAAAGCTGCATTAAACTTTCCTCTCAAAAACACAACCACTCAAGCTCTTTCCTAATCACCACACCCATTCAATTGTCATTAAATCAAGTCCGGAAAATTAAAGTCATTGACAATACCCAAGTCAAATGGGAGAAATATTTAAAAAAACCTCCAGTAAGCCAATGTTTTCGCTGTCAAAACTTCGGCCATGGTTCCACAAATTGCAATCTCCAACCAAGATGTGTCAAATGCCCAGGAAAACACTTAACTAAGGACTGCCTAATTAAAGAACGAGTTGAAGGAGGTGTCACCTGCTGCAACCGTGGAAGCCCGTACGCCGCAAACTTCCAAAACTGCCCCTCACGGATAGAATCTATTGAAAAGTATGCCAACAGGTGAGTGAAAAACCCAAGTCACCCCCGTCAATGTCATTAACCAACAGTAACGTTGTAAATAATACCAATTATCCACCTCTAAAAACACAATCGTACGCGAAAATAGTTCAAACCCCAGCACCCCTACCAACTAATTACTACAATTCACCACCAGAAAACCAATCAAACAATAAAGCTGATTTTAACACGTTTCTATTTGAAATTAACGAACTAAACAAAATTTGTAACCTTAAACAACTAATCTCGCTAGTGAGAGAAATCAAAAATCAATTTGTAAATAACACCGACCCCTTGGACCCCTTGACTTACATAAAAAACGACATTAATTTCTCCGAACCTCCAAACCTACGTCACAATCCACAGAAGAGCGCCCGCCGCTAATCTATCTGAAGGAGAAAAGCAAGTGGAGTATCGTAGAATCGATAATTAAACAGAAAATAGCCAACTACGTTAGCGCTAAGAATGTCAGCGACGGGATAAAAATTCTGCCGCAGGATGGCCTCTCTTTCCGTGCAATTCTCGACGAAACACAAACTCAATACCACACCTACGAGCTTCAAAGCGATAAGAACTTGAAGATCGTTGTACGGGGCATCCCCACCAAGATCCTGGCTTCTGAGATTGCCGAGACAATTGAAGACATGGGGTACAACCCACTTAAAGTCAGTCGCATGACGAATCCCCGCACCAAGAAGAAGATGCCGTTTATTCTATATGATCATTCTCAAAGCAACCGCCACGTTAATTTTGTATGTGTTAAATGAGGGAAAAATTACCCCAGGAACGAATGCACAAAGTCGCGCGACGATGCCGCCACATGTGCCAACTGCGGGGGCCCTCACCCTGCAAGCTACCATATTTCCCTAAACCCCGAAAACCACTTCGACCAAAAGAGAGAACAGAAAATCAGCAACCAATAAAATCAGCCACCTCAACGCACAAAGCGATGTCTTACTCTGAAGCTGCCAGGAATCAACCCAAGTCTCAGAGCAGCAGGAAAAACAACGATCTCGTTACAACTACCTCCCATATTATGGCCGCAGTTTCCAATGCCAAGTCTGAAGATAATTCCAATAAAGAAATCATAAAGTGCCTTCCAGCGCTGCTCTAAAATTTAATTGGTAAACAATTGTAATCAAGAAACACAAGCCGCACAACTGCTAGTGGTTAATTAGAACGCCGCCAAGCTCTCCAGTAGAAGAAACGAACTCGAGCCACGCTAGTCAAGCAACAATTAATCGACTACAAGTCATGCAGAACCTCACCTTAAGGCCGCTCCACGGAGATGCCAACATCCCATAAATCAAAGAAGTCCTACATTAAGCGGCAATGAAAAGATTTGAAAACTGTCAATTCCATGACAACTCCGCAATTCGACAGATTACACTCCGCAAAATACACACACAAATAAATTTTATAATCAAACAGTAAATCAAATATCTAGCACTTCCCTTCAGGGGAAAAAGTAAGTATAATCCATATAGAAAAATTAAAATGAAATTTCCCCATCACATCCTAAGAAACTAAACTCTCAGAAGCTACACAAATACACCACATGCATAACTCCAAGGATTTTCTATCTTTTTTCCCATAGAAATAAGTATAAACACTTTCATTAAGATTAAGTTAAGATCATTAGATAAAATAGGGCGACTCCAATTTGGTGAAGCTTTGACGAAGAGCTGGGGAAAGTCAGCCACTGCTGGAAATGCAATGCCCGGCTTCAGGGCCACTGGAATATTTCCTTGCAACCCTGATTCTGTACCCGATCATGCCTACACTGTTTCCGATAGAATCGTAAACAACAGAAGAGAAGGCCAGGGAACATCTGCGCAAGTAACGAACATTCAACATTCGACCACTCAAGTGAACAACGCTGAAGCAATACAAGAAGTAAGACGCCCGATCAATATGATGGATGATTCAGTGCCATCCTGTAGCCATGCACATCCAGAACCTCGATGTAAGACTCCAGAGGAAGGAACATCTGTCCCAGATTTGACACCTGGAAAACTTTTAGATCAGATTAATCCTACACCCAAACTAGTCGTTTCTGCAAAAAAACGAGCCAAGTCCGTTGCTGCCCTCTTAACTTCTCCTGAACACATTGCGATTGTAAAAGATAGATCCGCAAAGAAAACCAAACAAACAAAAAAGAAGGCCCCAGAAAAGAAAGTTCCAGAAAAAACAATCGTTCGAAAAAGAAGACGCTCACCTTCATCAAGTTCTGATGAGGAGGAGGAAAATATAGACGTCCAATATGAAGAGGAAAGTGATAACCTTTCCGAGATCGATGAAACCGAATGTACAGGATGTGGAGAAAGCTACAACACCACCCGAAAAAGAGAGGATTGGTTGTAATGCATAATATGCGAGATGTGGTTACATGAAAATTGCTATTCTTTTTCAGACACCTGTCAAAATTGTGGCAAAACCGCGTTTAAAAAAAAACAAAAAATGAATGTTAAGAATGAATATTTTAGTTTGTTCTTATAAAAAGTTTGTTATTTTAACGTTTTTTTATTTTATTTTCATTTTTATTTTGTGGCCATCTTTCCCTTACTGCATTGGCCAACTAACCCCACCGAACAGGGATAGATGGCCACATGCAACTTATTTTTATAAATAATAAAACAAAAATTCTAAAAGTATTTTGACCCTATTTATTTACCTATCTGTTCCGATGATAGTTAAGACGCTCACAAAAAAATATGTCATAATCCTAACCCTCACAAAAAAATTACAGGCACCTATTATTCAAAACGGTGGCCATCTCACCCGACTTTACCCTAAGTAAGAAACAAAGTGTATATAGGTAAGATCATGAATAAAAAGTTGTTTGATTAATTAAGACGTCAAGCAAAAAGATAACAACGAACAACTGGTATGCTCTAGCGTTCCTCGGGGCCTTCTGTTAAAACTTTGTTAATTTTATCGTTCTTTATATCAGTGTTTCTCAACCGCCGGTTCCTGAAAAATTTTTGCTGGTCCGCCACCAAATTTATCAAATACTGGTCCATATTTTTTTTTATTATTATTATGTTCTGTAAAGAAATGGGGTCCAATCAGAAACATTTATTGTTGCATGCAGAAGTACGGTGGCTGTCCAGAGAAAAAGTTCTGAAAAGTTCTATTTCTGAACCAGAAACATTCTTCATTGAATGAATGTATTTTCATAATCAAGAATGAGTCGCCAAGCTTTGTTATTTATTGGACATATTTTCACCTATAAATGATTTAAATCTAAGTTTGTAAGTTTGCAGATACCAGTACTACTGTTTTTACCTTGTACAATAAAATTGATGCATTGAAGAAAAAGCTCAAACTCTGGCACAAACGAGTTGTAGAAGAAAAAACTTCGAAATGTTCGCTACTTTTTGTGATTTTATTACCGCAGAAAATTTTGACATAAAATCAATCACATTTTGTGGAACATTTGCATGTACTTACTTACTCAAGCATTTGAAAAATATTACCCACTAGAGGAGGATGTATGTACGTGTCGGAAATTTATGGATAAATAATCTGTTTATTGACCACCAAAGTAGTAAACTTTCTAAGACCGAAGAAGAAGAACTGAGTCAACTCAGCTCCGATCTGGGATTGAAATCCCAATTTGAGTCACTTAATAATTTACTTCAATTTTGGATGAAAAGTAAAACGGAATACCCACGATTTTATGCAAAAGCAATGAAGGTTTTTTTGCCTTTTTCTACCACCTACTTGTGTGATGTCACATTTACAACACATTTTCAAGAGAGCAACAGCAATCTCACTGAGATAATTATTTAATTACGTGTATTTCACTTATTGCTCATTATTTCCTTCGGTTTCATAGTTAAAATAAACAACATTGTTTTCCGTTTCAATTACCTAATTTATTAATAAATATAATATTAACCCTTTATTATAGTAGGCGCTAAAATTGCATTAAAATGACCCACTTAAAAGCGTGTATTTACAAAATAAAGCAGAAAAGCTTCTTAAGGGGTAGCCCTCAGGGCCCACCTACTTGAGGGCCTTGAGATTTTGCTTCTCCATTTAGCCGGTCCGCAGACCAATTTGGGATGCACTTGAGAATAAAATGGACTTACATTGTTTTGCAAAGACATCAATTGCTCAAAGCGCCGAAGTAGCCAAAAAATTAACATTGCATCTTTACAGGACAAGACAAATTAAATGATTTAAATCAAGCAAGACTTAAATTAACATTAAGTACGAAAAAACTGGCAAAAGAAATTACCCCAACGGAAGATATCTTTCAATTACATGCATTGCGGTAAAAACATAGCAAAATTTGCTATTTGTTCAATGTTTTGAGAAGTCAGTCTTTAGGTTCTGCTATTAAAAATACTTACCTAATTTCTTACACATTTATACATCTGTATCTTATTTTTAAGGTGTTACTATCAGGTTAATATTTGGACGAATAGCCATCATATCGCATAATTCAAAATTTGGCGTGGTTATTCGAGTTTAACAATTGATCTGTTAATTTAATTTAGATAATCAAAAATTTAATTTTTACAGGTTGTTCAACATTTTTCTTCTTCTGTGGTCAATGTTAAAGTAGACGAAAATAAAGCCGGGTCATATGGTCAACTGTCCATTATGCACTGAAAAAATTAAGGCCTTCAAAGTGACAGGTCAGAGCACGGTTCAGAGGTAATAAAGGTCTCGGGAGAATGAACCCCTGGAGCAGTGCTGGAACCACCTGCTCCAAGGAAGGAATAGAAGTCCACAGTTCTCATAAACGAATAAAAACCTTGAATGAGACAATAAAAAAGAGACATGACAAAAGAAGTAGAAAAAACAGAGATATTAGAAGACTTAACAAATCATTAAAAAGCAGATCTGGACGTAGACAAACTAGGATACCACAATACTTTAAAATTTTAAACGATATAGAGTTGTTGCAAGTAAAACACAAGGACTTACAACATTGTTTCAAAAACTTCTTGAATTCAACCCAAATGAAAGGCGGACCTGCGAGAGCGAGCTTACCTGATTTTGTGAATACTAACAGACACTACTACCTTATGCATCAATTTAAACTCGACGTTGCTCCAGGTATAACTCGGCGGAACGGCGCAACTGGTTGTGCTCAATTTTAACTTGTTGCCGCGGATTAACTTTAGCGCCGATATTTACGAAATTGGAACGAATTTGACATTTGACAAAAACGTCAAGTTACGTGGGCATTGGTGGTTTCAAATAATATGTTCTTTTAGGAAAATTTCAAACAGATGATCTTGAGGGAAGATTCGGACAATATCGCCAGATGAGTGGCGCGAATTATCATATATCCGTTCAGCAAATTTTGGAATCGGGGAGAAAGCTTAAAATTATTGGCCTTATCAACGTAAAATCGTCCAAATCAAAAAAAAATTCCATTCAAGACTTTCTTCATTCTTGTGACGATTCCGATTTGACTGATTTCAATGATAAACAAACTGAAGATGAATTTTGTAATTTTGGTGTTGACAAAATTGAGGAAATTGAATGTTTGAGCGACATAGGTACAAGAGATTTCAGAAAATGAGAATATGGTCTTAATTTATATCGCGGGATATATTGTGCACAAAATTTCATCAAAATTAACATGTACAACTTGTAAAAATTTTATGCATTTTGATCGCGGCATTGAACTAGATTGTAAAGATTCTACTTTTTGTTATTTACATTTAATAGATCGCGGTGAATTAAAATATCCCAAACAATTCTTTGTCGATATAACCATTAAAGTTTTCACTATATTTAAAGTATTTCTCTAAGAGAACTTTGAATGGCAATTTTTAAAAGCTAAGTCTCAAAGAACACTTTTTTCTGAAACTTGTTTTCAAATATTGTCAAGCACCGGGGTGATTCGCAAAGACAAGAATTGTGGTGCCTGTGGAAACTCGTATACACAAGTTTCAAAGAAATGGATTGTGAGTTTAGCAGATATTTTTTTGAATAATTATAAAAAAAATCAAAATATTACTATACAGGCATCGAAAACTGAGAGAAAACTTAAAAAATTGTCAGGAAAACCCATATAATTATTGTTGCAGCCAAATTAAGTCCACTAATAAAAACGTAATGGTTTGTATATAAATAAAATATTGTAATATTATGTATCTACTTTCTTTAATATACAAAAATTTAAGAAATAACAGTTTATTACGTTGTTGAAATAAAAGTTTTAACCCTATCTCCCGCATGACAGTGAAGGTACTGTTACTTATTTGAAAATAATTCATTACGTTATAAGCCCTTGAGTTCATTGCGCTATTTAAATTTGTCACAAATAACTATTGCAAGATGTTTTAAAATGTTTAGTTACTGTGTTTTATTGCAATAAACTACATAACAACACAAATAAACAAAAACTTTGAACTCAAAAGTACTTAAGATAATCAATGCCAAACTTGCAATTAATTTGGCAAGCTGTTGGCATACTGTCAAAAGTGAATCACTGTTCGTGAAACTCGAAATGCGGGTAAAAGTAGAAAGTACGTTAGTGCACTCTTATGCCAAATCGCTGACACACTGCTAACATTATGTTACATCTATGTCAAAACTGTAACAGAAAGCTAAATACACGTTCATGCAACCGGTCCTTTCACCTTAGCAGAAGTAAAATAGTAGGAAATATACATACATTTATTCATTACGTAGAAATAGATCCTTTAATAAAGTTACCCGATACTCATTATACATATTATAGGCTTAGAAACACCTTAAAGAAAAGAAGTCGTTTCCATAAGTAAGAATTTTTTAACCTCCGACTTACCTGAGCTTAGCTCAGTCGCCAAGGTACAGCAGAGTATAGTTAATCAAATCGCTTGTACCTTAGAAACTGAGCCGGGTTCACCTAAGTTGAATCTTAATTTGCTCCAACAACCCTCTCTAATGCCCGGTTGCATTATTGCTAACATACTGCTAACATATTGTCAAGATTTAACAGAGAACCCATAGCAATGAATCAACCGAATTATTGATATTTTGGCTAGTAGGAACGTAAATAAATCTTTAACAACTTAATTTAATTTACGCTTGTGTTAGCCAAAATATCAATAATGATTTTGTTGATCCCTTGCTATGGGTTGTCTGTTAAATCTCGACAGTATGTTAACAATCGATCATGCACTGGGTATAGAGTTCAACGTAACCTCTCAGAACTTAAAATAAAATTACCGCATCACCATATTCAAACGTTGGTGAACTTGTTTGGTGGCAAAATTACTACATATTATCCTTAACGTTTCTAAAAGGATCATCCCTCATTAGGCATTATGGTTTAAGGCCTTCATAATTAACCATAAAAATGCACTATTGTCCAAAAGAAATTTGACTCACCCTGGAAGCAGGTTCAAAGTTTTTTCCCAATCACTCTGTAAACAAAGAGAAACTTAGCATATTATTGCTAATACTAATTACAAAAAGAATACTTGCTGAAAAACTTTGGGAATCCACTTCCAATTATAGACCTGGTGACGACGTGACGTTGTGTTAGTTGGCATGCTTTGCACTTCATCATCCGCTGCTAGTCACTGTATCCACTAATTCACTAAAATTTACCAACAGCAACAATTAGCAGCAACTTTAAACATTGCAAGGAAAACTAGAACCTAACTTAACCTCACAAACATCAAACCACGCTACTGGGCAGTGGGCACACGCACTAGCTTTTGCGCATAAACGCCGAGTCATGCGTTTACACAGGACCGGCTTTCAGAAAATATGTTAAGAAAGAAATCGTGTTGGTAAGCTGCAATCGTTAAATGCAGGTTCTAAAATGTAAGTTTGGTTTGGTCAATCTTTAGTTTAGTGACCTGTCGCCGACCACCATCATTTCACATTTACATGATTCTACAAGCTTTACTGAATCCACTACCGCAAGAATTTTGTTGTGCAAGTGCCTAATTACCCCAGAATTAATTAAAAGATTTATTGTATACTGGGCTGTCTATGGCTCTGGCTACAGGTTGCATTGCGTGACCTTGTACTCGCAACTACGTTAGCAACGGTTACGGTGAAACTTTTTCATGAGATTTTTGACTCATGAGTCTAAAATCTCGAAAACCACAAAATCTCATAGTGGAAACAGCCGTGAGACACACGAGTCATGACAGAAATTTCATGAAAGCGTCTCACGTGAAACTAAAATTTCGTCAAGACGTCTCGCCGTGGCAACGCGATACATGATACGTTTCGCCTGATAGTAGAGGAAAATCGAATCTCTGTTGTGACTTTCGTGTGCACGGAAAGGTAAAAAGCTACGGACCCATTTTTTCGATAGAGTATGTCTTGAGGATGAAAAATCCACCTGTCGTCAAAAAATCGTCCAGTGCAGGGGCGGGGTAGGGGTGGTTTTATAGAAAAAGACCAAAAATTGAAGTGGTACCCTGTCATATTAGCTTTGTAACGAGACATTTTTCAGCTTTATCTGAATATTATAAATAATATAAAATAAATACCAATTGAACGCGTGTACTTTCCAGTTCCCATAAGTAAGCTACGCAAACTTGGAAGTAGCTTCCGCACGTAACGTTGGATATCTCCGATACGCGACGACTAGTAAAAATTACAAATTTTTTTACCATTGGAAAAACAATACCTGTAATGAAGACGCAATATTAATAAAAAGAAAAATCCTTATTATATACGGACATTTCAAAGTAATTGCAACTAGATAAATATAACAATACCTACAAGAAATATAAATACTAGCAAGTACAATGCAGATATGTTTTACTCAATTTTCGCCTATTAGAGGTGTCTGTTAGGGGAGGTTTCACTGTAATTAATATACATTGATACCAGACAGAAGAGAGCAAAACAAGTGTCCAGTGTTAAAAAAATTATCGATCGTCGCGAAATTACATTACCCCAGCAATGGCACAACTTCATTCATTCAAATTTTAATAAATCTCATTTAACGAATTTTTTGGCAAATGAACTAGTTTACTATTCAAGATCTCTAAATATCAAATTTAACACGAGTGGCGGCTTTAATGATATTATGGAATTCAAATCAAACTATTTGTCAAACAAAAAATTATTAAATTCTAACCATGAAGAAGCGGACACCAGAATATTGCTACTGCTACATATTTTGTTAGCAAAACAAGAGGGATATAAGAGATGCATTGTAGAATGTCGCGATACGGATGTCTTAGTTCTGTTGGTGTACTTTAAAGAATACCTCACCGATGAAGTTTGGATGAAGACGAGGACCAAAGACAACTTACCTACGGTTTATCAGCATCCATGAGTTCAATATGGACTTAAACTTGCACAACAATTTGCTCGCTTTCCATGCGTTAACAGGTTGCAATACCACCAGCCAGTTTTCCGGAATTGGTAAAAAAACTGCGTGGAAAACATACCTTGCCTATTCGAATTTTCTTAACAATTTTGGAGATGGAAATGTTCCTCCCGAAGATTTCAAACAACTCGAAATGTTTATTATAAAGTTATACACCAACAATGCACAAATAACTGGTATCGATCAACTTCGAAGTGTTATGGCGACATCAAAATCTCTTCAAAAATTGCCACTTACAGGGGGTCTATTCTCGAGTTCATGTGATGCGATGATTTTTCGTGTGATGGGGACAGATCCCATCGCACCACGATCACGTGGTGGGTAAAATGTGCGCGCGGCTTGGCGCCACTTCGGACGGGTGAGCGCGATTGCCAATTCTATGTCCAATCCAGAGCAAGGATTTGATGAATTTGAATTTCGCACATCTAGAAATTTTTAGACAATCTGTCGGACAAAATATTTGTTTGGCAATCTCATTAATAAATAATAAACATATCAAATTGAATAATAAATATAGTTTTTAATAAATGTACATTTTATTCCATGAAATGTCGCTCAATATTTCGCTGCTGTAGACGGCGAGCGGCAGTTAAATCTGGATTTATTCTCCCATTTACTTCTTGATTAGGTTCGGGCTCATTGTCGAATATACTATCCATACCATTCAGTTATTTCTTGGTAGCTTTTGAACCTTGTGGTTAAACATGAAGAGTTTTACAAAATCTATTTTTCGAAAACTATCATCAAAATTTGACATTTACGTTGAATTTTCAGTTGACAAAGTGAGTCTTTTTTATCACCTACGAAGTACTTTTATCTTTTAGAACGCCAAAGTCTTTTTCGTTCTAGAACATAAAACAAATATCAAAATAATTTGTCAATTATTCAACCTACATTTATAACTTTATTATTAATTAAACATATAACATGCTTCTTCTGGTAAACGCTCTTCTTCGCTTTCCCAGCTCATTTTGAATAATTATACACTCTTGGAACACGAATTTGAATAAATATTAATAGAACTAATTTTTAAAACAACCGATTTTTATTGTTTTATTTCGTCGCTACCATTACGATAGACACCGCACCTAAACTGTCTGAATTTAAACACGGTTCAAACAATTTCAAATAATAATGAATTGTTGTTTAAAACAAAATTGTCTTGTTGTATTGCAGTTTCGAAAAAATCTTGTTTGTATCTTGAACGCAAAATGCTTTTGCGTTATTGAATGGATATTTCTTGAACGCAAATGTGGCATTTCGTGCGATCGGTAGCTTCACATGAAAA
Organism: Schizotus pectinicornis; assembly: GCA_951805265.1. NCBI lineage: Eukaryota > Metazoa > Arthropoda > Insecta > Coleoptera > Pyrochroidae > Schizotus > Schizotus pectinicornis. The sequence goes on from OX638208.1 coordinate 11,720,908, forward strand.
TACCATGAGATGTCAAGTTCCAATGAAAAACGGGCGATGAGATGATCGCATGAACTGGACAATAGGGTTTTTTGGTCGGTCATGCACAAACGTCAAATTTTGATAATCTCCGCCCACCGTTCTCATGAGAACGGCATCACATCACACGAACTCGAGAATCGACCCCCAGGGACAGTTTACGACAACATTGTTTGAGAGCCTGGTATCAAACGTACATTTGGGAAAATAGTCTAATCCCTCAAATAGACTATAAAAATGTACTTGACTATGGATGGAAACTGAGCGATGATGACCACAATACAATTGAGCCTGTGATACAATTATACTCATCTTTATCGAATGACGTTACATTCCTCACAAAATGTAAATGTCAAAAAGGTAGGTGTCAAGCGTCACAACTTAACTTTATTATAACAATTTTTATTTCAGATTGTTCAAGCCGTAATTGTTCCTGCACAAAAAATAATCTTCCATGCATAGGTGCATGTAGTTGTATGGCTTCCTGTAAAAATTCAAAGAATATTTAAAACACCGAAGAGCTTTTGGAAGAAACACTGTCAGATGAAGTTAGTTCTTAGGAGCACTTCTGATCAATGTATATTAATTACAGTGAAACCTCCTCTAACAGACACCTCTAATAGGCAAAAATTGTGTAAAACATATCGGCATTGTATTTGCTAGTATTTATATTTCTTGTAGGTATTGTTATATTTATCTAGTTGCAATTACTTTGAAATGTTCGTATATAATAAGGATTTTTCTTTTTATTAATATTGCGTCTTCATTATAGATATTGTTTTTCCAATGGTAAAAAAATTTGTAATTTTTACTAGTCGTCGCGTATCGGAGATATCCAACGTTACGTGCGGAAGCCACTTCCAAGTTTGCGTAGCTTACTTATGGGAACTGGAAAGTACACGCGTTCAATTGGTATTTATTTTATATTATTTATAATATTCAGATAAAGCTGAAAAATATCTCGATACAAAGCTAATATGACAGGGTACCACTTCAATTTTTGGTCTTTTTCTATAAAGCCACCCCTACCCCGCCCCTGCACTGGACGATTTTTTGACGACTGGTGGATTTTTCATCCTCAAGACATACTCTATCGAAAAAATGAGTCCGTAGCTTTTTACCTTTCCGTGCACACAAAATCATTAAATAAGCGACTTTTGCGGTCTATTTCCTCTACTATGAGATTTTTGATTCACGTGCAGACGGTGAGATTTTAAAATCTCATGAAACTTTTCGCTGTTTTTGCTCGCTTGTGTCAATTTGTCACGTTGCCTCTGTTGCTATAAATCCTTGTTGAAGTGTTTAATTTGATTCCAACACATTTGTCCTTTTTATTGTAAAAATACACGTAGTATAATTTGTGTGGAATGTTTATTATTTGACTGCAACTTTTTTTCTAAACATATAATAAACATCGAGGTTTCTTACTTTGCACTCACTCATATTTGATAGACATTAATTAATAATTTACGATGATCAAAGCGATGCGGTAACTTTGTATGCAGGAAGTCAAGGGATCAACGGGAAGTAATTATTTGTATCTATGGGTGACAATGAAAGAAAGGGACCAGTGCACATGTGTTTCTCGGAAAGCGTGAAAATGACCTTTTGGGTGTGTCTGGTCAGTGGTAGGTAATTGAGTGGATAATTTTGGGGTCATTGTTTACTTTACCCACTCTTCGATTTTCAAAAAATTAATTACACTAACGCATTCGACACCATGTATACATTACGAAAATCAATATCTTTTTTTGTGCAAACTACTTTTATTTTTACTCATTTTCCTTACCCTAGCACATCTTTTTTTTCCTATAAATTTTGCATAAAATTATTTATTATTTGCACAACATTTCATTGCTCAAAATGGCATTATAATGATGTTTTACGATGGTTTCCAAAAAAAACAGCACAAAAAGCAAAAAGTGGACATTGTAAATAATTACCGATTTTGGATGTTTAGGGTCATGTGGTGTAAAAATGAGACAGCAAAAATTTTGAGTAAAAATGAGACACTGTGTTCCGGTAAGCTTAATGTGAAATAACGAAGGGGGAAAAATTCATATCCGACAGCCATTCTGATATGCTACCTAAATATATTAACATTTTCTAGTACCTAAGGTACTGTCGAAATAAAAAGTTGTTTAAAGTTGAATAAATTTTACGTCCGAAAACTTTTAAACACGCCACGTAAACTTTTGACACTAGGTACTCACAGTTGTCACAGACGGAGAGTTAGATGCGTTCGGCAAGACTCGCGTTAGATCGGTAGAATCATGTAGAATACACCAGAATCTACATGGTACTAGCGGCTAGTCCCTAGGACGCAACTTTTGCTCACTTGTGGGCATGCGTACTTACTGCTTCTGGACCACAAAATTATGAGACTCCGTCTTCCCGCCTTTTCCACTTTGCTGAATCCGCTGTGTCAATTAGTTGTGTTCTGTGTTTGTTTACTGCGTTAATAACACCTGGTTATAATTATATATCGGGTGAGAGGAGGCTAAGAACATTGTCATCTGTTGTTTCCGTTGTTGATTGTGTTTTTTATAATCGTAAGCACGTCAATAAAGCGCCACTTGTGAAAAAACATTACTTACGTATAGGTAATCATTTTCAGGTATCTTCAAATATTACATTCTTGCCATAATGAACAAAAGTTTAAAGTGTTTCTACTGTGAAACCAAATTATCAACAAAATTTAATCTGAAGAGGCACCTCAGCAAAAAAAGCAAAACAGTAAATGTGCTATGTGCAATAATTATACTTCAGATCGGAAGAGTGTTTTAGATCACTACAGACAATGTCACGACATCACAATTCAAGAGAAGACAAATGAAAAATTTAGTGTTTGGAAAAATAATATGGAAAATGAAACTAATTCAAAATTTGTGAAAGAATCGTCACAATTGCGTAAAGCCCATACTTATATCACTTTTGTATGTCATCGCACCGGAAGCTACATCCCGGAAGGAAAAGGTCTGCGCCATTTGAAAAGTCAAGGGACCTGCAAGATAAACTCGTTTTGCCCAGCCAGTATAAAATTGAAGAGGACCTATGATGGTAAATGTGAAGCCAATATAGTTGAAACGCATGTGGGGCACCAAGCCGAAATTGCGCACTTGACTCTTACCAATATACAGAGAGAAAATTTAGCAACCAAACTGGCTTCCCACGTACCTTTTGACGCAGTTCTTGACGAAGTTCGGGATTCAATTTGTAATTCGGATTTAAAAAGATTGCATCTTCTTACTAAAAAAGATCTCAATAACATTAAAAGATGTTATAATATCTCATCTGTAAGTGTCCAGTCATGGGTAAACGAGATGCGTACTAAGGGTGATGCCATTTTATTTTACAAACCTCAAGGCAGTGTGGTGGAAGAATGGCCTGCATTAAAACCTGAGAATTTTGTATTAATGATAATGACCGAAGCTCAATGCGAGATGCTAAGAAAATATGAATCTGATGTTATTTGTATTGATGGAACTCATGGCACAAACAGTTATGATTTTGAGCTAATTACACTGCTTGTTATTGATGACATCCGACAAGGATTTCCGTGTAGCTTTCTGATTTCAAATAGATCTGATAAAGAAGTTTTGAAAATATTTTTCCATTATGTGAAAACCGCCGTTGACACTGAAATTGCCCCTAATGTTTTCATGTCCGATATGGCGGAATCATTTTTTAATGCATGGCTGGAAATAATGTCCCCACCTAAATTAAGGTAGGTATTTAATTAATTGTTATGCAACACTTCATCAAATGTAAATGTTTTATATTCTTTTGTTTCAGATTATATCGCACATGGTATATAGATCGCGCTTGGCGTAAAAATTTGTCAAAAATCAAGATAAAGGAGAAACAAGTAGGTCCACACACAATATTACCTAATGAAGCGTTACGTTATGTTTTGTAGGTCGAAGTTTATAAAAAGCTGAAGACTGTGCAACAAGAGACAGATAAAATAGCTTTTGTTACTATGATCAATGAATTATACAACAGCTTGATTGAATATTCTGAGTGTGCAGATTTTGGGAAATATTTTAAAGACAACTACATGAAAAATGCTGAATGCTGGGCTTATTGTCACAGATTGATGGCAGGAATTAATACTAACATGCACTTGGAAAGAATGCACAAGACACTTAAATATGCATATTTTAAGAGAAATCATGTTAAAAGACTTGACAAAGGAATCGTAGCTATTATGCGTTTGTTGAGAGACAAATGTATTGACCGCTTAATAATTTTAAACAAAGGAAAGGTTTCCACAAAACTGCAGATAATTCGTTCTCGTCTCAAAAGTAGCAATAAATTGGATGTAAATTCAGTTATACCGTCTGAAAATGGGTGGAATGTCCCTTCAGAAAAAATGTCAGAATTATATTTAATTCAAGAAGTGAAAGAGCAATGTGACTGCAAACTCACTTGTTCGGACTGCAAAGCTTGCATTCACAAATTTTTTTGGTCCTGTATAGATTCATCTATAAAATACAATATGTATAAACATATACATCTTCTTTGCGCGTTCCTCAATCAAACAAGGACTAAAACTAATTTGCCATCACCAGTAGAACCAGGTAATTACACATATTTGTATATTATACACCTCAATTCATGAAAGAACTAATTTTTGTCATCAATTTATTGTCTGGTTACACATGACGTGCATCTCACTATTTATGTTTCTGTTAAACTTATTGAAAATATCAGCAACAAATTGGGGAACTTGAACATTAATTAAATTGATGAAAGTTAGTTATCTCCTGAATTATACCTACCTTTAAATTGTGAATGAATCAAATTTTTTTCCTAATATAGAGAATAACTACCCCTACAAGTGTTATGCTGCTGGAAATGTATACTGGTAATAATGTTGTACTCAAAACTCTGTACTATTCTACTTTACTCGTGAATTCCGAGGTCTATTCTTGTTCGATAAAATGGTTTCCACAAGAAACCGCAGAATTGCACTCATGTCTCTTTGTCTTTTATTTAGCTGTTGGTGAAGGACTTGAAGCTTGGTGGAGGGGAATATTTATTTAAATGTTTTGCTTTTTTTATTATATTTATGTTTATACTTATAGCGTATTTGTTATATTTACCCTTGTAATTACCGTATTTTCTTTTTTGTCAGCAGAAATTCATGAAGATGTATTGACAATAATTGCTGATTATATTCGCACTTCGCCCTCAATGATATTATCTGTAGTCTACTCATTTCCTGTACTTGGTGCTACAATTTTTAAAGCAAATTTCCCGCTTTCTATCTTATCTGTTGGCAACACTACCAACCTCGCCATCACTCTTTTTTGTACAAAATGGTGACTACGTGTTGGAAAACAACGCGGTAAAAAATTTCGTGAAAAAGGGGAAAAGAAACGGAGAAAATGGAGGAAAGTGAACAGGAACAGCGGGGGAAACATCAGATTAGTGAAATTGTGGAGCTGGTGTTAGCGCAACCAAAGGAAAGGTCACGTAAGAGTCGAAAATCTTTCAGCGATCATCGACACAATGGCAAGAAATCAAGACATTCCCGGCACACAGGTCTCGTGATCGACGCAGAGCTTTGCATTCACGTGAACAGTCGCGCAATGGCCACAGCTATCACTCAGAGAGTTTTAGCGACAGTTATTCAGTGAGTAACAGTCATTATGGCACCTCCGAAGGGCGAGCGCGATCACCTCCAGTCAGAGAGGTGGCCAACGTGAATCTGGAGAGCCCGGAAGGGGCTCGTTTAGTTAACTGTAAGTCCCGAGACAGTCGCGCAATGGCCACAGATATCACTCAGAGAGTTTTAGCGACAGTTATTCAGTGAGTAACAGTCATTATGGCACCTCCGAAGGGCGAGCGCGATCACCTCCAGTCAGAGAGGTGACCAACGTGAATCTGGAGAGCCCGGAAGGGGCTCGTTTAGTTAACTGTAAGTCCCGAGACAGTCGCGCAATGGCCACAGCTATCACTCAGAGAGTTTTAGCGGCAGTTATTCAGTGAGTAACAGTCACAATGGCAGCTCGAAAGGACGAGCGCAATCTACCTCCAATCAGAGGGCGGAGGCCAACGTGAATATGGGGAGCCCGGAAGGGGCTCGTTTAGTTAACTGTAAGTACCAATATCACGTTGAAATAGTACTTCATCCATCGCCACCTAGTAGGTGAACGATCAAAAACTCCAAAAAGTACTAAAAGTCGAAGAAAACAAAAATGACAGCGGACAGTAAAGTTTTGGGGGAAAACAAAAATTCCCTAGGAATCTAGGAAAATAAAAATTCCCTAAATATAACTAGAGTAAGAATAAAATTCCGCTGCATGGGGGCAACGGCCATACCACATTGAAAACGTCCGTTCTCGTCCGATCACGGAAACTAAGCAATGTCGGGCGCGGTCAGTGCTTGGATGGGTGACCGCTTAGGAACACCGCGTGTCGTTGGCTACTTTTCAAATGATCAGCTGTTATTTACGTAAAAATTTCAAAAATTTAATTGCGCTTGGTTTTGTCGCAGTGGAAGAAGAGGGAGGGGGAGTGTAGTGTCTACCCTTAGTCATGTATTTAAACTTGGCGCCACGCTTACAGCGCCACCAGCTTTGTTAACCTTTAAATGTTACTTGTGGCGGTTAGCCGGCACCAAAAATCCCCGGGAGATGGCGCGCGGAAAAAGAAAAAAAGACAGTTGACATTTTTTAGATAGTGAGTGATTTGTCATTTTTTAGAGATTAAAAAAATAGAGAACAACGTTGGTTTACATTAACCGTTATCCCTCGATTCCATAAGGCCCAACGGTTAGAACGCCACACTGGTGACCCCGACGACACGGAACACCCGAACGACTCCATCATGAGTACACCCAACCCAGCCGATGACGACGTTTCCACCAACCGACAAACAGATATGTGCAGGATCGCCCTCAAAATACCTGAATTTTGGAGAGCGCAACCCGAGCTATGGTTTTTACGCTTAGAGGCACAATTTAGGACAAACGCGGTCAGCAAAGACAGCTCCCGCTTCGACTACACCATCTCCGCACTGCCTACAGACATTCTAGGCGAAGTTTACGATATCCTAGCAAATCCCCCGCAAACCGATAAATATACCAAGCTTAAAGATCGCCTTATTTCTAGTTTCTCAGAATCTGACGCCGCCCGCCTCCAAAAGCTCCTCAGTGGCACAGCCTTAGGCGACGACAAACCATCTCGCTTGCTTAACAAGATGCGACTGCTCAACAACGGCAAACTCACAGACGGCGTCCTAAAAACCCTATGGTTAGACAGACTCCCCGAGACCACGCGCAACGTTCTCATCGCCGGAAGCGGTGATTTAACCGCTCTGTCAGCTATCGCCGATAAAATCTATGACAGCTCTACAGGGGTTACGGGCGGCATTCACGCCGTGACAACTACGGATGGAAGCAGTGATCTCCGTTCACAGCTAGATGCACTAACCCGGGAAGTAGAGGCTCTGCGAAAGTCTTCTTACCCCCCACACCACACGGAACGCCGCCACGACACAGCCAATCAAGCCAGCAAAGCAGCTATTTGCTGGTACCACCAAAAATTTAAGTCATCGGCCAAGAAATGCACCCAGCCCTGCTCTTTCCGCGCGGAAAACTAGAGGAGGGCACGATAGCGGCGACGATCAAACCCTCCAACTTCAGCAGTCGCCTATTCATAAAAGATACGCGCCAAAACATCAACTTCCTGGTTGACACTGGCGCAGATATCAGCGTGTTGCCGCGCTCTTACTCAAGAGAGGAACTCGATCCAGATCTTAAACTTTTTACTGCCGCCGGCACACCCATTAGCACTTATGGCAAAAGAGAGCTCCAGCTCAACCTTGGCCTGCGGCGCCCACTCAGCTGGAAATTTACCATCGCCGACGTCACGCATGCAATTCTCGGCGCGGACTTGCTTGCTTTCCACAGACTTTACGTAGACCTGCACAACCGCAAATTAGTCGAACTACCGGCGCTGGCAACACTCCAAGCCAAAGCAAAGGGCAGTATGCACCAACCGAAACTATCAACGGCCGCCAACGCCTGCAGTGCCTTACTAAAAAAATACCCCAACATCCTGCGAAACACATCACGAACGGCGCACTTAACACCCGCAATACAACACTACATTGAAACGGAAGGACCACCAGTACATGCAAAGCCACGCAGATTAGCCCCGGACAAACTTCAGGCAGCAAAACAAGAATTTGACATATTAGTCCGAGACCACATAATCCGCCCATCATCATCATGCTGGTCCAGCCCGCTTCACATGGTGCTAAAGACCAACAACACATGGCGCCCGTGCGGGGACTACCGCCGCCTAAACGCCGCCACAAAGCCTGATCGATACCCGCTTCCACATATTCAAGACTTCTCCCACCACCTGAGCGGCACAAAAATTTACTCAACCATACCCCTTTCCAAAGCTTTCCACCAAATACCAGTCCATCCGAACGACGTACCAAAGACTGCTGTAACGACCCCCTTCGGTTTATTCGAATACATTAAAATGCCGTTTGGCTTGCGAAATTCAGCCCAAACCCTCCAGCGATTCATGGACAACATTTTGCGCAACTGCCCCTACGCGTACGTCTACGTCGATGACATTTTGGTGGCCTCACCAAATATGGACAAACATCTACAACACCTGGACGCAATTTTCAACATATTAGCCCAGAATGGTTTAATCATCAATCCAGACAAGTGCGTATTTGGCGCTACAAGCGTGAACTTTCTAGGAGTCACGGTAACAAGTTCAGGAATAAATCCACTTCCAGCCAAAGTAGCGGCCCTTCGCGAAATGCCGCCGCCGAACACCATCAAGCAGCTTAGGCGGTTTATGGGCATGATCAATTTTTACCGCCGCTGGATGCCAGCTGCTGCTAAAGTACAGGAACCGCTCACCAACCTGCTAGCAAATACACGCCGGAAAAACCAACCGATCGAGCTGGACGAATCAGCTCTCGACGCATTCAATAAAACCAAGGAGCTGTTGGCCAACGCGACCGAGCTGACATACCCCTTGCCCGATGCCCAACTCGTACTGTGTACGGACGCCTCAGATGTGGCCATTGGGGCCGTCCTCCAACAGCAGATCAGGGACGACGAACTGAAACCAATTTCCTTCTTCTCCAGGAAGTTGTCACCGACTGAACGCCGCTACAGCGCTTACGATCGCGAGCTCCTCGCAATATACGGCGGTATTAAACATTTTCGCCATTTCATTGAGGGTACCGATTGCCAAATACTGACTGACCACAAGCCACTAGTATATGCCTTTCAACAGAGTAGCGAAAAACTGTCACCACGCCAAGAACGACAGCTCGGCTTCATCAGCCAGTTTGCCACTACTATTAAACACATAAGCGGCATAAAAAATGTCGTCGCCGACGCCCTGTCCCGACCCGGGATTGACGCCATCGAGCCGCGCGTCGTCGATTTTAACGAAATGGCAGTAGCGCAAGCAAGCGATCCGGACCTGGCTCAGGCCCTAGAAGAACCAACAAAATACAGCCTTCAACTGCGCCAGGTAAAACTGCCAGACTGCGACGAACTAATGTATTGCGACGTGCAAGGAGCAAGAACTCGCCCGTTTGTTCCTGCCGGGCTCCACAGAAAAAATATTTTTCTAAAATTTCATGAAACTGCCCACCCTGGAGGGAGAGCCACGCGTAGACTCATCGCCGACCGGTTCGTGTGGCCCGCTATGAACAAGGACATAACGCGATGGTGTAAGGAGTGTTTGAACTGCCAATCCGCTAAAATCCACCGCCACACTAAAGCGCCGCTGAAGACTATATGCACACCGGACGACCGATTTTCTCACGTCCATATCGACCTCGTCGGACCACTTCCGTCTTGTCGTGGCCATCGTTACCTACTAACAATTATTGACCGTTTTACCAGGTGGCCAGAAGCCATCCCACTGAAAGAAAGCGACGCCGAGTCTGTCGCCGAAGCCTTCGTTTCACAGTGGATCGCGCGTTATGGCGTTCCACAGAAAATAACTAGCGATCGTGGTCGACAATTCGAGAGCGCCCTCTTCCGAAGCCTCGCCAGGATGCTAGGTATGAAGCATATTTTCACAACTTCCTACCACCCCCAGGCAAACGGCGCCATAGAGAGATTCCACCGCACCCTCAAGAGTGCCCTAACGGCCACCACTGGAGAGCGCTGGATCGACAAGCTGCCGCTAGCCTTGCTGACGCTTCGCAACGCCTTGAAGGAAGACGTGGGATGCTCTGCAGCCGAGCTGGTGTATGGTTGCACAATTAAAATGCCAGGAGAATTTTTCGTACATGAGCCACCAAACTTGGAAGATTCCGACTTTATCCATCGCTTGCGCCAACAAATGGCCGCCATCAGACCAACCCCAGCGAGCAATCACGCGAACGAGAGAGCTTTCGTCCACCCGGACTTGAAGACTTGTTCTCACGTCTTTGTCAGAAACGACACCGTGAAACCACCATTAACGGCACCTTACGACGGACCGTTTAGGGTCGTGGAACGGCATGAAAAGTACTACCGACTGCAGATGAAGACAAAAGAGGACTCTGTTTCGATCGATCGGTTAAAACCAGCCTACCTGCCACCGGAAATTACAATCCGCGACGAGCATTCATACGCACGCTCCGTTCCCTCCCTTGAAACAAAAGTAGAAAAAACTCGCTCGCAGGCACCAAATATCGGCGAATTCCAGCTGCGCCCTTTGCAAACAGGCCTGCTCGCTGGGGGGGAGTATTGTGGCGGTTAGCCGGCACCAAAAATCCCCGGGAGATGGCGCGCGGAAAAAGAAAAAAAGACAGTTGACATTTTTTAGATAGTGAGTGATTTGTCATTTTTTAGAGATTAAAAAAATAGAGAACAACGTTGGTTTACATTAACCGTTATCCCTCGATTCCATAAGGCCCAACGGTTAGAACGCCACATACTACTAGCAGTCAGCCTTTTTTCTAGCTGACTGCCGTCCTATCAACACGCATATCTTATAACTCCCTTTATGTAAGTACAGTTTGTTTATTCCATTTTCCCCTCTGTGTTTTCTTTACGTTACGTTCCCTTCATTTTGCGAACATCAAACATCACATTTTGGCGACGAGGATTTTAACCCAAAAAGCGCGGAAGAATTGGAAAACAAAACCAGACCACGTTACGCGCTGTGAAAATATAACATCTAACGAGGATCAACAAACAATAGGAGACAACGAGGCCCATCCGTGTCGACAAAATATCCATTTTATAGATCAACGACGCACAACGGAAACAACAATGGATAGCCATATCGAAACATTTGACGCGGAAAGCGACCTTAACAACGTTGGTAGTCGCTGGAAAAAGTGGGTGAGACGTTTCGACAATTACCTTATTGCAAAAGGAATCGAGAAGGACGAACAAAAACTGGCACTGTTACTGCATCATGTCGGTGAGCACGTGATGGAAATCTACGACGGCCTGTCCGAACGTTCGAGCAATCAGCCGGTTACCCCAACGCCAACAGTAGGTATCGAGACAACGCAACAACAATCAAGGTACCAAATAGCTAAGAAAAAACTCGACACTTATTTCACGCCTAGCACCAACACGGAATTTGAAATTTTCAACTTTCGACGAGCCAAACAGGAAAGCAACGAAACTGTCCAGCAATATTATACCAGGTTGTTAACACTGAGTAAAAATTGTGGGTTTCAGGACAAGGATCGCGAAATCAAATCACAGATCGTGCAATTTACCAGGTCAAACGAACTGCGAAAATTTGCTTTGAGAAACCAGCCCACACTGGACAAAATACTTGCCGAGGCCAGAGCAGAGGAAAGCGTCGAAGCTCACATGAAATTTTTTGAACAAACTGAACAACCGGAAGTATCAGCGCAAATAACCAACAACAAACGTAGTCAACAGCCAGCGAATAGGCAGCCACAAACACAACACACCACCAATGCAAGACGATGTAGGAATTGTGGAGGACTTTGGCACTCAAACGGTAGGGAAACATGCCCAGCTGCCAATGCAAAATGTCACATATGTGGTAAACAAGGCCACTATGCGAAAGTGTGCATGTCAAAACCGAAGCAAGGGTCAACAACGGCTCATTTTGACAGGTACAACCGCGGACGTCCCGAGAGATGGAGCAACAGAGAAAATAATCAAATGTATGGACAGCGGACGAACAGGGTGGAACAGACGAGGTCAAGCAGCCCAGAAGGAGCTTTCCAACTCACAAGCAAAGTGAACCGAATTGGAACCGTCCCGACAGCAATTGTGAAAGTCAACGGAGTAGACATTCGATTCATAATCGATACCGGAACCTCGACCAACATTATTAGTACTGAAACGTTTAAACAACTGCCGAAGCAGGAGCTGGAGCACAGCAATTTAGACATTCGAGCGTACAACAACCAAGGAAAACTAAACGTAAAAGGAAAATTTTACAGCCGTCTTATCTGGAACAACCACCAGGTAAACGCTGATATACATGTCGTTGTCGGAAACGACGAATCACTTCTTAGCTACGAATCAGCCACACAATTGAAAATAATAAATGTAAACAGGAATATTTTGGGATGTAGAAGCACACAGGTGAAAATCACGAAGAAGTGGGTTGTAAATAATTTTTCCAGCATCTGCAACGGGTTCGGAAAATTAAAGGACACTCAGGTGCAGCTACACATTAACCCAAACGTCCCGGCCGTAGCGCAGAAACATCGCAGAATTCCTTTTCATCTCCATGAGCGAGTGGAAAGTGAGCTCGATCGTTTGCTAAAAAAGGATGTAATCGAAAGAACAGAAGGACCAACACCATGGGTTTCACCGTTGGTGATTGCACCAAGAAGGGACCCAGCAGCCATCCGCATATGCGTAGATATGCGAGCAGCCAACAAGGCTATATGCCGCGAACGTCACCTGACATCAACAATCGACGAGGTAACAACACAAATCAACGGAGCGACTGTTTTCAGCAAAATAGACCTAAAAGACGGGTACCACCAGTTGGAACTCAAGGAAGATTCACGGCCAATAACAACGTTCTCAACACACGTGGGTTTGTTTAGGTATAAAAGACTAGGTTTTGGAATCAACTCAGCAGCCGAAGTGTTTCAGAACGCAATTAGCCAAGCTCTGTCAAACATCCCAGGAGTCGTCAACTTAAGCGACGATATTTTAATTTATGGAAAATCTCTGCAGGAACACAATGAGCGGCTAATAACCGTACTGAAACGGTTAGAAGAAAAAAACCTCACAATCAACATAAAGAAATGCATTTTCGGAACATCAGATTGGTTTTCGTTTTACTAATAACGGGGTATACCCAGACCCAAACAAGATAACAGCGTTGAAAAGCATGACCCCACCAAAAAACGCCACAGAAGTTCGGAGTTTTCTTGGAATGCTTAACTACATTGGAAAATTTCTACCAAACCTGGCGGACAGAACAGCCCAATTGAGGGATCTTACAAGAAAAGAAACAAAATGGGAGTGGACGAAAAACCACCAAGACACCTTTGACGATTTGAAGAAACAGCTAACCGACTCGACAAGACTAGCATACTTTACTGTAAAAGAACCGACATATTTACATGTGGACGCAGGACCGAACGGACTAGGAGCAATCCTATCCCAGGGAACAACAGAAGAAAAAAAAATTATAGCATACGCAAGCAGGGCGCTAACAGAAACCGAAATAAGATACAGCCAGATTGAAAAGGAGCTGCTAGCAGCAACTTGGGCCATAACACATTTTCGAACGTACCTCTACGGGGCTCATTTCTTTCTTCTGACGGATCACAAACCCCTAGTAAACATTCTCCAAAATCCAAAATCGTCACCAAGCATTCGAATAGAAAGGCTATGTCTAAAAATACAGGAGTACGATTTTACGACGCAGCACCAGAAAGGGTCAGACAATCCCTCTGACTACCTGTCAAGACACCCCGTGAAGGAGGTTGATCAAGAGGAAAGCGACAGATCCGAAGAATTGGAAAATGTGCCACCTCCAAAGCCAAAGGTTACAACCAAGAAAGGATCGCATTTTTTAAACGGGAAGGATCCTTCTCGCCCCTATTACAGACCTGCAACTCGAGAGGGACCACTGAAATACCAACATAGGTCACACCAATATAAGAACCAACAAAATCGTCGAATCAACCGCTCCCAGGAGGGGAGCCGGGCCACACAAACGCTACTAGAAGTAAGCAGGCATACCGGAAGGTTGAAATTGTTTCTTAAAATTTGGAAAAAATTGACCTGAGATAAAGTGGTTATAAAATTCCTTTGCATTCAGAAGCGTGTCAATTCAGTCCTCCATCGGAGGTTGTTTGGTCGCAAAAAGACTTTAAGAACATATCAGTAGGAATTGAACGCTTAGAAAAATTGGGTGCCATCAGGAAATGTTTCCCATGTAAAGGCAAAAATTTATCAAAAATTTCTTTTTGGTACTGAAACCTGATGGATCAAGTAGGCTGATATTGAATCTAAGGCTCAAGATTTCAGTCATGGTTAAACCTCTTGTTTCTTAAACTATGAAAATATCCATAGAAAGTATTGTTGTAACAATGAAAACCAGCGAGGTTAAACCTAAGTTAAACTTACATGACACTGAAATACCGGCCTTAAGCAGTTAAATACATTTGTTAAAACTGAGCATTTTAAATTAGAAGAATAAGCCACGTATAACGCTATTCCGGAATAACTCGGGATAAATGGGCTTTTACAAAATCGAATTGGATAAATCCAAGTATGAACTGTGGACCGTTGCTATGTAAACCGGCCCTTATTCCGGAATAGTTATTCCAATGCTTATCCGACTTTCGTAAAACCGGCCCTAATTGACTTAAAGGATGCATATCATATGATTTCAGTCAGAGAAAAAGATAGAAAACTGTTGAGATTTTCATTTGGAAGCCAATTATATGAATATTCTATGTTGTGTTCTTTGGGTGAAATAACGTGGTAGCCGTACAGGAATGTAGAAATATATTAACAAATCAGCTATGTTACATAAATATGGCCGCTGTGTTGTTGTTGTCCGGTGTTGACAGCTGGCTGGCTGGCTGGCTGGTAAAAGAGGGATGCGCAGTAGCCCTCGCCCTTTATGAGGACGCGATCTCGTTACCAAGCTTAGGTAACCCAGGTCCCTAGTTAGAAGCAATGCTCCTAACATTCGGTAATACCATGCGGTCCTTGTTCCGCGTCCTTCTTTGTTTACAGAAGTAATGAAGCCCATTGTGGCAAAATTAAGAAATGAGAGCTTGGTCTCTAAATTATTTAGATGATTTACTACTGTTAGGAAAGAGTAGAGAAGAATGTAAAAGAAATGTCACGCGTACGTGTGAATTGATAACAGAATTAGGACTAGTGATAAAGGAAACTATGATGGCAATATGAAATTAAGCATTTAGGTCAAAGAAGATCTGTTATGGTGGCAACTCCACTTAAATGGGACGAATTGCAAAATAAGATCGTTTATTTTCGCAACAGAGATATTTTCGGATGCGTCAAGGTCCGGTTGTGGTGTTTTTGTGGCAACCAGAAGCTAATGGGCACTTGAATGAGGAAGAGAAAACATGGCAATAAACGAGATGGAACTCCTGGCAGTCTTGTTTGGCCTTAAATGTTTCGCGAACGAGATTAGAAACAACGATACTCTCCTTCGGATAGATAATACGACAGCAGTTTGTTATATTAATCGAATGGGGGTTATCCGGTTTCCAAAGTTGGTTTCCAAAATTGCCAGAGATATATGGACGTGGTGTGAGATACGGAAAAACTGGGTATTTGCCTCTTAATATATTCGATCTTCAGAAAACAAAAAGGCCGATAAGGAATCCAGAAGGTTAGCCTCAGAAACAAAATGGGAATTAGCCGATTATGCTTTCTCGATTATAGTAAAAAAAAAAAATTGGTCGCCCAGAAGTGGACTTGTTTGCCACAATAAATAACTCCAAGTGTGACAAATTTTACTCATGGATGACAGATCCAAATGCTGCGGGCTTTGATGCTTTTACAGTCTCATGAAGCAATTGGGGTTTTACGTTTTTCCTCAATTCACGCTTGTCTAAGAGTTTTGAAAAAGATTAATAACGATAAGGCAGAAGGTATTGTGGTAGCACCGCACTGGCCTACACAGCCTTGTTAACCGATATTTATGGCAATGACAACAAATAATCTTGTCTTTTTTAAGCCGGATATTAAATTGTTGTCTAATCCTTCTAGGGGACAACATCCACTTTGGGACCAGCTTACCCTGGTAGTGGGGTTCTTGTCGGGAAAAGTCTAGCGTTGAAAGCGGAGCCAAGGAAAGCGATTGAGGTATCGTTAGCTTCGATAACAAACGCAACATGGAAACAATACAACACAGAACTGAAGGTGTTGTAGAAATTTTGCGAAGAAAGGAAGGAGGATAAATTAGTTGTTGAAGTCGACAGGTTGCTTTGGTTCTAACCGAATTATATGAGAAGGGAGCTTCCTACGGCACTCTAAATTCGGCCAGGTCTGCGCTGGCTTTAATGTCTTCGCCAGAAGTGGACGCGGATCATCGGGTGAAGAGATTTTTGAGAGGGGTACAACATTTGAAGCCAATGAAACCACGTTATAATACGACATAGATCCGAGCGACGTGGTACAGCATTTAGCACAATTGTATGCCAACGATTCACTTCGCTTGAACGATTTAACGAAGAAACTAGTGATGGGCCTGGCTCTTGCCACCGCACATCAAATGCAGACATTATCACTAATAAGAATTACCAATATACATCAGACATCGGATTGTATGGAAGTAAAGATAACCGATCGCAAAAGACCTTGGGGAAAAAATCAGCTACAGCCAGTCCTCTACATTCCGTTTAATAAGACGACCCCAAGACGTGCATGGCGAGCACGCTCGTCGCATACTTAGAAAAAACCGAGACCATGAAGGGAAACGGTGAAGATCATCTTCCTTTGACTCTTAGAAAACCATTCAAACCAGCGTCGGTGAATTCAATTGGCAGATGGATTAGGTCTGTGCTTAATGACAGTGGTATTGATACGGAAATATACTCAGCTCATAGTACTCGTCATGTCGCAACGTCAACAGCGAACGAAAAGGCGTGAGTTAAGACATTATGTATAGTTCTTCTGATAAATAGAAGAAATAAATTTTTTTCGAGATACGAGGCGCCACAACTCGCTTTAAATAATTACAGATAATATCATTGAGGGCGAAGTACGAATATAATTATTAGATCAAACGAACTTACCTAAGTGATGTTCGATCATAATTATATGAAGCACTTCGCCCGAGATGATCACACCCTCCCGACCCGTGATTCACAAAGGTTGTGAAGCTTTCCCGGATCATTGAGTTGTGACGAAAAAATAGAGTGATGGCGAGGTTGGTAGTGTTGCCAACAGATAAGATAGAAAGCGGGAAATTTGCTTTAAAAATTGTAGCACCAAGGACAGGAAATGAGTAGACTACAGATAATATCATCTCGGGCGAAGTGCTTCATATAATTATGATCGAACATCACTTAGGTAAGTTCGTTTGATCTAATAATAATCATGATGTAGATGAAGCTCAAGCTATCTTAAATAAACTCAGCTCCAACTCAACGGCAACAACAGGGACTTTTGAAGAAGAAAAAATTAAACTTACGAAAACTTTGACTGAACTTCTTCAAAAGGTAAACGCTATGACGTCAGCGTCCCGACCTCAACTTGAAGCAGTGAGAAAGTTACTTGCCCCAATCAACCCAACACTGGCAGCTCTTGAGGGTTCGGGTAGCATAATAAAAGTAAATAAAATAAACATTCCTCATAATAAGCATATCGAAAAGCAGAGAAGGCTAGTGTCTACAAAAAAACGATTTATTAGGAAAGATATTTGAGCTAGACCACCACTAGATTCTAATAGAATGGCATTATCGTTACTTCCTGAATTTTCTAAAAAACAATAATTGACAAAGATTTTAGTGACATGTTTTGTATCGATTAAATTGAATGTTAATTACTTTTCTTGCAGTTTATTTCCCTTAAATAGGTACACTAATACCAACGTACAATAGGTATATCCTTTGCATGTAGCACTGTAGTCACACATGCAAAGGATTAGTAACCTTTAAAATAACGCCGTGTTAAATTATTCACTTTGAATTAACACGCGCGTAGAAGTATATAAATCTGTTCGAAGAACGGACACGTCAGAAACGAGTTTAGTTTCGAATACCGAAAATGAAGCGTTAGGTTTTGAAAACTCTCAAGTTGATGATAATTTAAGCCAAGAGAAAAATGAAAGTGCAGCAGTGTTCACTCTGGATAATGATAAAGCACGATTGAAAGTTACAACTACTCTACATAAAAACACTTACAAATGCGATTTTACCCAAACTGACAATAAAATCGTGGGATTTATTAACAACTTTAATGAAATAAATTTTCATATATGTGGTAAGTTTTTATTGCATTTTAATCGCGGATTACCATTTAGCTAGGCCTAATTCCGCTTGGACCTAGCTTAAATGTAGGTGCCATCGTGCTTAAGTACAACACTCACTAAAATGCTTAGCCAAGATCGCGCAAATGACTATAAATTTTACTTTTCCCGACACAGATCGTTACATTTCTTAAAACTTTGACAACGATGGTATTTGACCTCCACTGTTAAAACAGAGTGAGCTCATACAGCAAACTTGCGACTTGCTGCCCGGCAGTACGCTTCATGCTACTCAATTTGAATCCGACAGAATAAAATTTAATAAAATCGTCCGCACTGAAGTAGTATAGCAATCATTCTACTTGCCTGATAAAATTGACGGCTAGTCGCACGTAGCACCACAGACCGTAGCACGTCGCAAGCAGCATGCTACTTTGGCGTGTGAGCCCACTTACGGTGTCCGTTAGAAATGGTTCCGCTACTGGTAACCAAAATCGATCATCATTTACTAATAATTAATTATATAATAAATTTATTAAGAAACCAACCCTTAAAATGGATGCATACATAAAATGTACTTCTGTTTTAGAACCGAGTGATGCGGATCACTATGTATATTTAAGAAAGAGCAATAACCTAACGTTCACGTTCCAAGTGGATGCGTGCATAACAGCAGGTCTGCTCGTTGGTAATGAAACGCGAAATTGAAGATACAGCAACAGGATTTCTAAAAAAAACTGCATCATCGCCTGTCAAACATGCAAAATGGCATAGATGTTTATTTTGTCAAAAGATGGTGCACGGCATAACAGACCACTTGCAGAGACTACATGGAAAGGAAGATTATGTTATGCTCGCTTTAAGTTACAAACCTCTTTCTAAAGAAAGAAGGGATACGTTCAGAAAAATCCGAAATCAAGGGAATTGCTTACATGACGTTACAGTCTCATTATCTGATCGGATTCCTAATAGAAGACCGACTAAAAGCAGCATAAAGAGCTGCGTCAGGTGTGAAAATTGCAAGGGTCTTTTTGGGCGATCAAATTATGCAAGGCACAACAGAAAATGTACAGGGCGTCAACCAAATTATCGTCATGTTACCAGGGAAGCACAAGAAGTAAAAATGTCACTGATCTTAAATGCTAAGGTAGAAAAAACTTTCGATAAAGCTATTGCGCACTTATTAGCTCCTTTGCGAGATGATGAAGTCGCACATATCATACAATGTGATATAGTTTTGAGATCTTTTACAAAGCATTATTGTTTTTCATGCTATTCAAATGAAACAAAAGCCAGAAATGTGAGGAGCCACTTAAGACTTTTGGCAAAACTATTTCCAATTATCCAAGAGTTTGATTCATCTATTTTAGACTACAGGGACGTAATACAAACTAAAAGGTACGACGTTCTAGTTTTATCAATAATGGCCATGATCGGTTTTGATCTTGAAACCGGAAAAGTGAGTAAACCTTCCACTGCGCTGTTGCTGAAAAGCTGTATTACAAATCTTGCTTGGAGTTTAAACAGCTATTATAATTCGCTTAATAACAAAGACCAATTTGAAAGTGAGAAGAAAGAAATCAAAGATTTTATCGAAGAACATCATAGAAGATATAGAGAATGCATCAATAAAACTGCATATCAGTTTCGTAGCGAAAGAAGGATGTTAAAGCCTGAGGCAGAAAAAATGATATTAGACGAAGATATCCAAATTTTCATTCATTATGCAAAGGACCAAGCTGAAGAAGCAGCAGATAATCTGGAGAAAAATGGTTTCAATTATAAAACCTGGATGAAGTTAGGGAAATCTTGTTTGGTACTACTCCTCACATTTAACAGACGAAGAGTTGGCGAAATGAGTAAGGTTCTTTTAGAGAGTTACGAGAAAAAAACCAAGTAACTGAGGCAGTAAAAACTGAATTAACATTGGCAGAACAGAAGTTGGCAGAAAAGTTTTACGTGATGAGGCTAGTAGGGAAAAATATTAGAGAGCTTACGATATTGTTGAGTAAAGAACATTGCCGGTAAGTGTTGTGTATGACAAAATGTAATTTAGAAAAGGAACATTATGTATGTTGCAGGTTATTAGACATTTTCATAAAAAATAGAAAGGCAGCAGAAGTGAGAGATAACAATAAATATCTATTTGGAGTCGACAACAAAATTGTGTACATTGACGCATCTAATGCTGTCAGAACGTTTTCAGACGAGTGCGGCGCTAAGAATCCTAAAACCCTTCGAGGTACTTTGTTTAGACGTCATGCAGCGACTGTGTTGCAGATGTTGCAATTAAGCTCCAACGATATTCAACAGCTCGCCGACTTCCTTGGTCATACGGTGGAAACACACAAAAAAGTTTACAGAAGGGTGTGTAATTTTCAAGAAGTGTGCATTCTGTCTCGCTTTTTTACGGTCGCTAGTGAGGGAGATATCCGCAAATATAGAGGAAAATCGATTCGTGACATTGAAGTTAAACTTAATGAGCAATATCCTCTGGAGGAGTGTGACCTACCTGGAAGAGATTGTGCTTCTGAATGTCCAGAAATAACAGAAGAATTACAGCCACTTATGAAAGAAGGTAACCTACTGTTTATGTACAGTACAAATTTGTAACAAAGCAATTTTCAGACAATGTTGAACAAGTTCAATCCGCCGTCATAAATGCGATTGAAAGAAAAGTTGAAAAATCTTTGGAGGTCAAATCACGAGTAAAAAGAAATAAAATCAAAACACCCACAAAAGCACAGCTATCGGCAGCTAGTGCTCATAGTACTGAACACTATTTAAATATTAATTTGTTACCAAGAGTAAAACGTTCTTCTAAAAGAATGCCTTGGACTTCTGAAGAAAATGAGGTATTGATGCAAGAACTTGGTCCATACATAAAGAAGAAGCGTTATTCCAAAAATCCTCAACATTTTTACAAGGATATACTGAAAAGACATCAGAATGTTTTTCTTGACAAACGCACGCATAAAAACATTCATTCCTTTTTACAGTACAGAATTGTGAAAAAGTAGACATAATTAGTTTATAATGTTCTACATATCAAACGTAATGCTAATTTTATCATTGTTACCTATTTTATAAGTTTAGAATTATAATATGTTATATTTTTCAAATTGATCATTTTAATTAATAATTAATTAATTTTACTCCAATACCGAAAGTAATTTTCTAAGTATATCTTCAAATGTAGATGCGCGAACATACCCCATGCGTCGGTGTATAGCCAGAAATTTCATCATTTGGTGAGTTTGGTCGTCTTGAATGTAAATTCTTCTGAAATATTTTGATGCTCTGAAGAGAACCGTTGTTAATCAAATGCTTTGTTGAACTGTAAATCCTTCTAAAATATTTTGTGGCTCTAAAAAATGCCGTTGTTCCATGTGTTGCTGTTTACCATAGTTTAATACTCGCAGGATAAATTTACAGCATAGATGACCAAATATACACACATTATTTATTAATCAGTCGATCTAAATTTACTCTTTTAGGGCAAGTTGTATAAATATTTAATCCTGTTGCAATCTTCAAATTTGATATCAATACCAAGGAAACAATTGTAGCAAACAATTATTTTCCGGATATTTGATCCAGTTGTGCGGTTTACAACACTGCTCTCCTAAAACAGAAGGTCCTATCTGCAACATTGTGCTACACGGATTTATGGACTCATTTAGCATCGGATTAACAATTATGAAGTTTGTGACAGTTAGAAAAGACATGTCTTCATTTCTCTATTAAATTAAACATTTTAATGGGGGGGGGTTATGTAAGTTGTTAGCCCACACAAATAAATGCAAAAAACGAGTTTAATTCGATAAAACACTCACAAAATTACTAAATTACCAGTACTCTAAATTACGACGCCGCGAACTGTCGATAATGTCAAAAATCACCCCCCTTACCGCAACCCAATATACATCAAAGTGTCAGAGCGTTACAGTCTCCCCCTTTGGTCACTGCCAGCGTCTCGCGCAGTGAACAACACAAGTTACTTCTTCTTTCGGGGTCGTCCTCTTCGTCGAATCCCTACTTGAGGTTCCGGAGGGGTGGTTGAGTTTCCCTCAAATTTGGTCAGAGTAGAAATGTGGTATCGGCCCAGAGAAGTCGAGGTATCCCTTGGGTCGGCCAATTCAAAAGTCGTGGGAGTCGTCTGCTTGATTATCAGGTAGGGTCCGTCTCGTTTGGGATTAAATTTGGCTGTTGAGCCCTTGGCAGCGCTGCTGTGGGTATGCAGCGTTACTAGAACAAGATCGTCCAACTTCAAGTCGGGCCCAGGACGACGGGCTTTATCAGCGTAAAACTTCCGTTTGTCTTGTTGGGTATCGTGAGTCTCCTTAGCCTCTATCCAGGTTCTGTGAATGTTCTGTAGGTACGGGGTGATTTGGGGAATAAAATTTTCGTTCACTATGGCAGCTCGGACGTCCTGTTGGATTTCATCCGGAGTTCGGAGCTCTCTGGCAAAGGTGAGATACGCTGCCGTATGACCAGTTCCCTCACAGTGGGCAGAATTCATTGCAAAGCGGATGGCGGGAAGCTTTTCCAGCCAGGCAGAGTGGTTGTCTCCAACCAAGATTGCAAGACGGGGCTTGAGATCACGGTTTTTTCGTTCCACCATATTTGCCTGTGGATGATACAATGGGATTAGACTTTGGCGCACATCAAAGTAATGACAAATATGTTGCATCACAGACGAAATGAATTGAACGCCATTGTCACTTATAAGTTTACGCGGTAAACCGAAACGAAAGAACACTTCATCAATTAAAGTTTTCGCACATTCGTCCGCGGTTGCTTCAATTAGTCCAAAAAGTTCGACCCACTTGGTCGCGCTGTCTTCAACGATAAAGATCCATTTCTCACCGGAAGGAGCAGCAGGCAACGGCCCGAAAAGGTCGATGCATAACACTTCAAATCGCTGTTGATATGCAGGAGTTGCGACTAGGCCCGCAGGCTTTTGGTTAGTGGCTTTGTAACGTTGACAGTCCAAGCAAGTTTTCACGTACTCAGCGATAAACTTTGGCATTCCGACAAAATAGTAAACTCGTGAGATACGTTTGTAAGTGCGTTCAACACCATAATGGGCAGCAGTCGGCGCATCGTGATATTCTTTCATTACTCGATTCCTCTCGTGGCTAGGAACTACAAGCTGAGCTTCCTCTGTTTCCTCATCTCCTGAGTAATGGTACAGAATTCCAGATGACATCAAATAACCACGTTCGGTCCAAGTACTGATACTGGAATCGTCGAGCGATTCAAACGCATTGATTATCTTGGTCAACTCAGGGTCCTTTAGCTGTTCAGCTCGAATCTCGGATGGGGTTCTGGAAGGAATTTCAATGGTCACCAGGCAAACTTCGCAAGTAGCTTCATCTTCATGTCCGCACGGCGGTCTAGACAGGGTATCTGCTACAGCGTTTATCTTGCCAGGAATGTAGTCAATATCTAAGTCAAAACTTTGGATTTGCAGCGCCCAGCGGGCCAGGCGTCCAGTAGGTGATTTTAGTTTTAACAGCCAGCGGAGGGGTTGATGATCAGTGGCAACTGAGATCTTTGCTCCATCCACGTAGCCTCTAAATTTCTGAAGAGCCCAGACAACCGCCAGTGCTTCTCTCTCGGTTGTCGAGTAGTTTCGTTCGGCGTTAGTCAACAGACGACTAGCGTATTCGATTGGATGTTCAGTCTCATCTTTTCCCTGAAGGAGTACTGCCCCCAGAGCATAGTTACTTGCATCAGTCCTTAATGAGTAAGGCAGATTTGGGTCATTTTGCTTGAGAATAGGGGCGGACACCAATAGGTGCTTCAAAACTTCAAACGACTTCTTTTCCTCTAGGCCCCATTTCCAAACAGATTTCTTTCTGGTCAAGTCACACAGCGGACGGGCAACCTCTGCGAAATTCTCTATGAAACGTCTATACCAGGAGGCGGTTTGAAGAAAGGACTGGACATCTTTGACATTTTTGGGTTCTCTTCTGGCCGAAATAGCTATAGTCTTGTCCGGGTCAACTTCAATTCCAGAAGGTGTAATTAAATGACCAAGGTATCTCACCCTATCACAGACAAAATGACATTTAGCGCGGTTCGCCACAAGTTGAAAATGTCTCAATCTCGAGAAGACTAGTTCTAGATCGGTTAGGTGCTTGTTCCAGGTCGGAGACAGGACGATCAAATCATCAAGATAGGCTAGCAAAAGAACATCAGGTAACCCTTTTCGAAAGTGGTCCATTAGTCGCTGAAAGGTCGCCGGGGCATTTTTCAGCCCGAAGGGCATACGACGATAGCGATATGTTCCAAACGGGGTCACGAAAGCGGTTTTATCTCTGTCGCCTTCGCGCACTGAGATTTGATGGTAGCCAGCTCTCAAATCGATCGTAGTTATGTACTTGGTTCTGGTAGTCGAGTGGAGTAAATCGTCCATTCGTGGAAGTGGATACGAGTCGGATACTGTCTTGGCGTTGAGGGCTCTGTAGTCGATACAGAGTCGCGGAGATCCATCCTTTTTTTCCACCAGCACAACAGGAGCCGACCAAGGTGACTCACACTCTTCTATGACCTTTTCGTCAAGTAGGCGGTCAACTTCGGCTTGAAGTGTTTCGCGTTTGGACGGAGAAAGTCGGTACGGTGGTACTGAAGTAGGTAGGCTGTTGCCACTGTTAATACAATGTTCGATGTATGGAGTCGGATCTCCCCCTGCTTTGAAGGTATCTTGATTTGCCTCCAGCAACGTCTCAAGATCTTTTCTTTCTGTGATTGGAATAGACGCGCCTTCTTCTGGTCTCAAGATTTCAAGGGCGTGCAGCTCTAGCTGTCCTGGTATGGCTTCATAATCCAGTTTGTGCTCAAAACGCTCGTCTTCAAAGCACCAGGTATGGCGGCGTAAATTCAAAATAATACCGGCGTCTTCTAAGAAATCGATTCCTAGTAGTGTATTATTTCGTTCAGCATTAGGCAAAACAACAAAGGTAGTGGGAATCTTGCGTCCTTGAAGCAAGACATCTACTGTTGAGGACAAGACTTCTTGTAAGGAACTGCTTCCATCAGCTAGTTTAACCCAAACCGATTCTTTAAAAAACTTCTGACGTCTCTGTCTTAGACTGCGGTAGAGAGAGTCACCAGCCACGCTTTGCTTTGCGCCGGTGTCGATCAGTCCAGTACCGTTCAGGTCTTCGATCTGAATTGAGAACTTGGGTCGTGCTCGGGGTGTCATTGTCATGCCAATAACACAGAAGTCAGCTGACGAAGTAGAGACAGAAGGTGTACAGACTGGGCAGTTTGAACGTACAAATCCCAGCTTACCGCAACCATAACACGAGAATTGTTGTTTTGGTTTGGTCTCTCTTGTCATTTCAGACTTTTCTTTAGCTTTTTGAAGTTTCTGACACTCATCTTTGTGATGTCCTGGGGTTCTACAGTAGGCACACCTGACGGTAGGTTGGCTTTTGGATTCAGGTTGCTTAGCTTTGATGTAGAGCTCTTTTTGTTCGCTGATCGTGTCTTCTACGGAGCGAGCAAGTTCAAGTAGTTCTGCAAAAGTAGTCACTTTGTCTCGAGAGATTGCTTTTCTAATATTTAGGTGCAGAAGTCCATATACCATGTCCAGTTGCAGGG
The DNA here is from genome assembly GCA_951805265.1 of Schizotus pectinicornis. Lineage (NCBI taxonomy): Eukaryota > Metazoa > Arthropoda > Insecta > Coleoptera > Pyrochroidae > Schizotus > Schizotus pectinicornis. The sequence continues at coordinate 11,746,947 of OX638208.1, forward strand.
CTTCGGATAAAGTATCAGGAGGCAGATGAGCGAGAGTGGCTCTTGCATTGCAGACGAACACGTCCGTGCGTGTATTAACATCTTGTTCTTTAGAAAATAATTCCCGAAAGACTTTATAACGCGGTTTCTTAGGTCCAAATGCGTTACGCAATAAGTCGACAGCTTGTGGCCAGGTTTCAGCAGTGGCTTTTACTCCCTGATACCAACTTGCAGCAAAACCATCTAAAAGCATGGGCAGACCACGCAATGCATTGGCATCTGATACACAGGAACAATCTTTGTAAATTTGCACAGCATCCAGGAAAGCTATGACATCAGACTCGGATTTACCATCGAACCTCGATTGGCATTTTGCAAAATTGCCACCAGCCGTGACAGGAGTTTGAACAGCAGGCGTTTGCGGAGCCTGTTTCACAGAATTAAGGAGTTGTTGAAACTGCTCAGCAGTTAAAGTAATCATCCCGGAGTCGGAGGAAGTCGTTGGTTGATTCTGAACAGAATGAGGGGCGACCGAGTCATTTAGTGGATTTTCCGGCCCTTCCGGAGACGCTACGTTGCGTTGAGGCATTATTGGTACGTTTCGCGTTCGCAAATTATACGAGTTCATGCAAAAATGGAACGGACTTACTTATGAGCATTAGGAAAAATGCTTTAGGGTAATTGTAGAGCTGCTTCTTTGGGGGGCTTCGTCCAAGGAACGCCAAGACAACTTCGAAGTTTATGTCTGAAGAAGGCGGAAACCCAACGAAAGGACAACGGACAGCAAAATCCCAACAGCGGTGCGGTGTGGTGATAGTTCGAAGACAGCCACCAGGTCACAGATGCACACAAAACCCGAGAAAACTTTCGCGTGGTAAATTACAAAAGTGAGGTTATGAATCTTTTCCGACTTTCAACACTAATTTCATGTAGGCTCCCTAGTTGGAGCGCCAGTTTAATGGGGGGGGGTTATGTAAGTTGTTAGCCCACACAAATAAATGCAAAAAACAAGTTTAATTCGATAAAACACTCACAAAATTACTAAATTACCAGTACTCTAAATTACGACGCCGCGAACTGTCGATAATGTCAAAAATCACCCCCCTTACCGCAACCCAATATACATCAAAGTGTCAGAGCGTTACAACATCTAAAAGTTTTCTCCTATGAGTTAAAAAAATGATTATAATCCAGATTATCTCAGAACTAAAATTTTGCAGATAGGATCTATTGTTTTAGGAGGGCAGAGCAAGATTAAATTTTTATACAACTTGATCTTATTGTATACTATTGACGGTAGTTACACCCTTAACATACATCACGAGGGTGCAATAACATAATCAAGGTTTTAAGAATACTGATGTACACTTGTACAAGTGATGAAAGCTAATTACTGTTTTTATTTACGTTAAAAGTTTATATTTTCCTTTTTTTTTAACCAACTTTGTTCCTAAAGTTACTTCATCTATTATTATGGTAACATTTGAAAACAAAGAAAAATAAGTTTGCTTGTATAGCTGACGCCCAAACCGATTATAGAGATGGCCTTTCATAGTCTCGACATCTAGCGGAATATTTACAGACTTCATAGGCACTTAAGATGAATTCGGAAATTTCGACGGACTTACGACTGGAGTTTAAATGCCAAAAATCGTCTTAAATACTTGGGTGTTAATCGGACCTAAGACGGAGAAAAAAGTAATTATAACGCACTTAAGGCAGTCTAAATATTAATAACAATAATAATATATATTGAAAATTTATGAAAAAGCACTTTATGGCGTTCCAACGGCGCATGGAATTAATTATGGACCAAACAATGACGCCACATTGTAGCGCATTAGTTAAAGTTTATTTCTGTCAAATTTCAAATTTTTAACTCCATTGGAAATACGCAATTTGGCACCGGCGGTTCTCGTTGAAACACCCGGTATCTGCTTGTTAACTTGTTTCTTTATTTTTTTTTTACTTTGTAGGAAATAAATACTTAATAATATTATTATTATTATACTTGGAATATGTATTTTGCAGATTTTTGAGATTGTTTTTGGATATTATCAAAATTTGTTTTTTCCAAATAAATAATTTGTCCCTAAAAGCTACGGGAATTTTTTTTATTCTTGCGAGTTTTTAAAACAAGGATAACTTGCATTATTGATTATTGCATTATAAAATTTTAGGTATTTTGACCAAGTAAACTAATTAGCAGCTTCACTGATAAATATGCCGGTCATTGTTTACTTTACCCACTTCTAGATTTAAAAAACCAATTACAGCCAAGCATTCCTTAACATTTATATACTACGGAAATCAATATCTTTTTTTGTGCAAACCACCTCTATTTTTACTCTTATTTTTCTTGCCCTAGCACCTCTACATCTATAAATTTTGCATTAAATTATTTATTATTTGCACAACATTTCACTGCTTAAAATAGCATTATAATGATGTTTTATGATGGTTTCCAAAAAAAAAAAAAAAACACCGCAAAAAGCGACAAGTGGGCATTGTGAACAATTACCAATTTGTCTATTGATTATAACTTGCAACAACAACTCCTAAAATATAAACGATCTAACTTTTTTAAAAACGTTGGCGTTTATTTACTTAATGGTTTAAAATATAATAACAGTCCCATTCCATCACTGGTCTTGCCGCTTTTCTGTCAGTAAAGCGTCGACGGTTGCGGGTAGGTAGCCAGCCGTCTGCCTGGCTACCTAGCAGCGGTCCCATCTCAGTTTATAATCGGATTATTGGATTTGGACCATTACTTTCATAATTTACAGGCGGTTTTACGGTTTCTAATGCCGGGTTTCCACCAAGCGGACAGGCAAAAACAAAACACGAACTGTCCGTTTGAACAAAAAATTCGAACAGTTTTGTTTTGAAAATATTTCAACACTTTTGGGTCCCCAACGGACTTGGTGTTTACACCAGTCACGAACAGAAATCAATGAAAACTGTTTATGTTTTGTTAAAGTTTGATTCAGTTTACATAGAGACACCGGACGTGCAGTTGTGAAAATGTGGCGCGCAGCAAATTTGAAAAAACAAGATGAAGAAAATTTATTTTTGCTAGGAGTTACGTATTTCATGATAAACAAGAACAAAAGTAAACGTCGCTTTTGGATTAGGCCATCTTTAAGGCAAAAAAGAAGAAATGTGACTTCTGAACTATTGCAAGATCTTAGAGAAGATGATATAAGTATAGAAGGTGAACTTAGATCAAGTTTCAAGAACTTTTTAAGAATGTCAAGCACAGATTTTGAAAATCTGTTATGTTTAATTGGCCCTATCATTAGCAAGAACAACACCAACTACAGAGACTCTATCCCAGCACAGGAACGTTTTGCCATCACACTGAGGTTCCTAGCAACAGGAGATTCGTACCATAGTTTAATGTATTTATTCAAAGTTTCGGTACCATCTATATCAAGAATTGTGCCAGAAGTATGTAACGCACTGATCGAAGTTTTAAAGTACACGGTTAAGGTAGGCATATAATAACATTATAGAGTTCATATTATAGTTGAAGTATGCTTTATTGCTTTTATTTATCCACGTATACTGTATTAATAACATTTAAAGTAACGGAAACTGCTCATTGTGGACAGGTGATTGTAAGTTGATATAGGAAGAAACTGACGCGCGACCTGACGGATCATCAGAGTATCCAGAGGATCCAGTTGTTGTTGCAACACTCGGCGGGTTGGAATATTGCGCATTGTTTTCAATTGTAGTCACATGAGGATAGGAATTGAAAGTGTTGCGTGATAATGGTGCATCATATGTACCAATTTCAGCCTCGTACAGGAGGTTGCTGATCTGATTCTGAAAACAATAACAAGTAGATAGTAATTCGAATTGATAACGAAAGTTACCTTAATGTCAATATGCATAGAAATATATATTACCTGTATAGTGCTTCTGGCATATGGAGTTTTTAGGTTCCTTATTTTTGTGGCAATAAGTTCCCCGAATATGTGGAACTCATCCACAGCTGGAGTTGTTTTTCTCGTCTGATAAATATTTCGCATCATGTCCAGAACTTCAGTTGATTCGGATTTTGAAACTTTTGTAGCAGGTTTTTCTTTTCTTTTTGGCGTAGAAAGAGGGATTTCGGATCCTTTGTCATGTTGGACTTCACGAGCAGTTTCATTATCCTCATCATTTGCGAGGCCATCTTGATCTGTAGAAATTAATGTCTCTACATTGTCAACAGTTTCGGTTTCCTCTTCTGAAGAAGTATCACTGTTTACCTAAACAAAAGTTTCTTATAGAAAAGCAATCGAGATCCATGCGTATACCATGTGGCTAATCATTGCCATACTTTTAAACATACAAAAAGTCGCCAATATATCCAGTCACTAAGATCAATAAGGTCAATAAGATTTAAAATTGTTGTAGGTACCGAGTACTGCAGTTGAATGGAAAAAAGTTGCAGTTGACTTTAACGCAAAATGGAACTTTCCGTTGTGCATAGGTGCTATGGACGGAAAACATGTCATGGTGGAAGCTCCGAACTTCAGTGGTAGCGAATACTACAATTACAAGGGATATTTCAGCATTGTTCTGTTTGCCATTGTAGACGCTAACTATAAATTTATTTATGTTAATGTCGGTTGTCAAGGCCGAATTTCTGACGGAGGAGTCTTCAAAAGTACCGCGTTCCGGAAATTAATGGAGGCCTCTTCATTAAATATACCCCCTGAAGAAGCCCTTCCTGGAAGAACAAAGACCATCCCTTATGTAATCGTAGCTGATGATGCTTTTCCATTGTCTCCGAACATAATGAAACCATATAGTGGACATCAAGAAAAAGGGTCGAGGCAGCGAATTTTCAATTATCGGTTGTCACGAGCCCGTAGAATAGTAGAAAATGTATTTGAGATTCTCGCAAGTGTATTTCGTGTATTGCGTAAGCCAATTTTACTACAGCCGGAAAAGGCAGATAAAATTGTGCTCGCCTGTGTGCATCTACATAACTATCTAAGAAGCAGTACTACATCTAAAGCAATGTATAATCCGCCCGGTACTTTCGATATAGAAGATTTAGACAACGGAACATTGACTGAAGGAGCCTGGAGAAAGAAATCTCAAAATATGGCATCGTTGTCGCCTTTGCGAAGAAAACCAAGGAAAGCATGTACGGAAGCAATGGACATCCGAAACGAATTGAGTGAATATTTTGTGTCAGATAAAGGTCAAGTTCCTTGGCAGCTTCAATATTGTTAATTATAGCACAATGCATATATTAATATTATTATTATTATACGGAGCCTGGACGAAAATAATGTGTTTTCTAATATACTTGAAAAAAATGACTACAGAAAAGTGAAATTGGTTTGGTGGTATCTTTTAAAACTAAAATGCTGCTATTCGATTTTTCTCGAATATCTCCGGAAGTATCCCCAATATTGTAACTTTCGTACCAGCATAAAATAATGGTCATACAATTTAGCATCTTTGCCCCAATTTAACTGAAGCTGTATATTCTTTTATTATTATAGTTTAGGAAATCCCAATGGTAAAGATGGGCCTATTTTTTTAAATTTTTTTTTGAAAATATTATTTCAATGATTACCAAAATTAACTTAATTTATTTCAAGTCATTAATATTTTTCAAGACGTCTCGCCTCGTCTCAAGACGAAGCAAAACAGCATACTATTAAAAATCTTTTTGTGAGGAGTTTGGACGAAATAAATACTTACTTCCAATAATGAGTTTTCATCAAGTCCACTTTCTTCTGTTCTTCTTGGTTTGTTTTTATCTCGGAGAAAGGCCATCAAATTATACCCAAATCATTTAGGACGAAAGGAAGAAGATGCTCCAGACTTTTTATATTTTTTATAATTACGTCTCTCTCTTCGGTACTGCGAGTTTATATTGGCTAACTTTCGCTCAACTTCAGCGGTGGACACGTTACACATTTTCCCTAGTTCTATCAAAGCATCCTTTTTCTTAATTCTGTTTTTGTAGTCGGCGTGTTTGGCATCCCATAAGCAATTAACATTTCTGTAGCCCTCAATTAGGTTGGAGGTTTCTTCCGTTGTCCATGATTTTTTAGAAGTATTCTAGAAGTGCATATACCTGTTTGTAGGTGTATTTTGATATAATAAAATAAATTACTTACATCAGACATTGCGACTTGTTCTCTTCACGCACCAAATTAGACTACCACTGAATCACAACGAAAGTAAAAACAAACTGGTCTTAATTTCAAGAACGTTTACACTAAGCAGACAAACATTGCTAGAACACGCGGACCCTTTGAAGTTACCGACATTCGCCGGGACACTGTTTGTGTTCGTAAAAACTCTATGCGCGGACTAACAAGTTTGGAAAACGCTCCAAAAGTTCTAGAACAGTTCGCAAACAGTTCGCGAACTGTCACAAACGGACCGAGTTCGTGTTTTGTTTTTGTCCTGTCCGCTTGGTGGAAATCCGGCATAACATTGTGCAGTAAAAGCCTTACTCACACAGCTATTTTTGAGGCGTTCAGTTTTTTTTGAAAGGGGTAGTACCACTAGAAAATATAAAGTCTCGTATGTTTTTGTCATTAGAAGAACAATTGCAATTATATAACGTAGAAAACATTGTCGGTTTCTGTTTCAAAATCAAAAGTTGCCCCACTTTCGATCCAAAGCGGAAGTGATAGATGTTTCAAGTTAAATTTCGATCATAGAAACTTTTGTATAAATTAGGAGGAATCGAAGATATTTTTAGTATTTTTAATAAATCGACTACAGCTCGCCACGTTTATCGTGACACACTGTGTAATCCTCAAGAATACATATACCGTCCTTGCAGAAAATGTAAACACGCTCTTCTAGCTCATACACCATTTGTCGCTAGTTTCGCTGGATAAAAAATTATCTGATAAAGGTGGGACCCTTATTTTTTCGTCCTTGAAATATATAGACAATTATTTCATAAACTACAGCAGCCGTAAAGCAATAGATACCAGCAAAATTTGAAGAGAGATGTACGATGGTTAAGTTTGAATTTTTTAAAGTAAACCTATTCAATCCTGTGTTCTAAGAAGTGTAGCCTAGTAAGAAAGCATTTCCGGATCCATATTCACGCAAGCATATCGCAGCGTTTCCTCGACCTCATGGGTATTTTATGTCTTCGATTTACCTTTTATATTTCTGAAACGCCTCGTAAATATCACTAAATTTTTTATTTTTCAGCTACTCAAGACCATTTTTTTCCGCTCGTTGCTTTCATCCACACGCTGCAAACGACATCAGCATTGGGAGGTGGCGGTCTACCATGCTGCCTGTTTCAAAAAAAAAAAAAAACGTAGAAACTACATGCTATCCAACGACATGGCGTCATCTGTAGTCGAAGGGTGTTCCAAAACAAAGGAATTACAAGATAAATTTCACTTGGTTCGAGACTTTAAAGACCGCTTCGTTGCATGTTCAAATAATGTCTGTGGAAATGCGATTATTACTTCGGGCAGCGGTAAGTTCTTTGCTGATCTATCACAGTATTGATTATTTTTCCATTTACTTGTTTTATTTCAGATATCTCTCTCATAGAAGTTTTGGCGAAGCAATTGAATATGGATGCAGAAGTTTGGGTTCCTGCTATACAACCAATGTTGTTGCAGCAGATGGTAAAAGGTAATGAAACTAAATCCGAGGAGAGTAAGAAAGTAAGCATGAGTAAGTCTTCCAAGAAACTCTTGACATTTTAATCACTACATTTTAATTAGGGGGAAATGGAAGGGCATCTAATTCAGAAGAAAGAAAGCCCACTAACTATGACTGCAAAGAAACATGAAGTCCAAGAACAACACGATGAGGAGGCACAACAAGGCAAATTTGACACACCAGAAATATTTCAGCTTTCTGAAACAGAGTATGACTCAGATAACTCTTCCGATAACGAATCTGAAGCAACGACATCCCATTTTAAAGGTCGACGGGAGAGATGTAGTAAACGACTTAACTTTGACGATAAGCGTAAGTGTACCTTGCCTTTACGAATCTGCACTGACTTTCATTTTTAGAGGAAACGAAACCTATAGAAGCGAAGGCTGGTTCTCAACCTCAAGCAATATCAAGATTATCGCCGAATGAATCCGCGTCCAGCATTTCCTTTTCACCGCTAGAAATGTCGCCGCTTACTCCGCGTACTTCATCACCTGATAAATTTGAAGCCCACACCCCAACACACAATTCTCCAGTCCCTGAGACGTCTTTTTTATATATAGAACGAGGCACGGTGAGATTAAGTGTGAATAATCAGTTACATTCGGGAACTTATAATTTGGACTTATTTGCTCTTGGCAATGGAATGAGTGGATTCATACAACACTTCAGTCAAGAAGAGACACATTTTTGCTGTGAGTATTGAGAACATTATCGGTTAAATTCATAAAGTACTCTTGGTTTTTGCTTCTTATGTGGCATCCACGTTGTCTGTTTTAAAAATTATATGCATAAAGTCAAGAGTGGGGGTGGCTCTTTAGTGGATACCAAGTACTTGTAAATGTAAGAAAGTTTGATATGAATTTACTACTTTGCAGCAACACCATCAAGCAGAGCTGTACTGATAGTGTTATCACGTAAGCGGAATGCGAGGTCCATGAATTGCGAGGTGAACACATGCATCCCAAAGAGTACAGATTACAGGGAACCGAAACTTACGTCGCAACTGCTGATCTCATGGTGACGCCCTTAGTTTTCAATCAACCTAGCGCTTCAAGCCAGACAGATAAAGGTTCTCCTTTGTATATGCCTCCAAATTCACAGATTCTGAAGTCCAAAACGCATTACTGCATGTATTGCAAGGCCAAAAAGACGCAAATCGCGAGACACTTCATACAAAAACACTCCAATGCAGAGGAAGTGAAGAAAATTGTTGCTTTAGAAAAGGGTAGCATAGAACGCAAAATAGCTTTGGCTGCTTTGAGAAGACGTTCTAACGCAGTGCACAACAGAAAGTGCGACCCGATTGCCGACTGCCAGCAAGACGCCCAATGAATAAAGACGATATCGACAAGTATGTGGAATGCTCTTCTTGCATATTACTATTGGCTCCTAAAACTTACCATCGCCACGAGAAACATTGTTCTGGGAGACCTGCAAATCGACAGCATGTCCTTCGAGTGGCCAGAAGTTTCAAGCACATGAATCTTACAACCCAAAAACATGGCTCAAAAATAATGAAACACCATCTCGAAACATTTTTAGCCGGAAATGGAGACGACGAGAAAGGACTAATGGTGAAAGCTGATCCCTGTTTAAGGAGGTATGTTAGTGTTAAAGCTTTTGAACACCGAAGTACACCTCACCAATTTGCTTATCACCGCACTCAAGTGAGAAGAGGGGCCGCCATATTATTGCAAGCACAGTTGTTTGATGCTACTATTGTGACTTTCGATCAGTTATTATGTGCCGAACGCTACGATACCATTATTGAATCAATTATTGTTAATTGTGGAATCGACAAGAAAACGGGAGATTTACGAACACCTTCTGTAATACCTCATTTCAAAACGTTTATCGAACATTGTGTAACAGCCGAATACTGTAAACGATTGAAAAGCGGCAAGGCCCCAGATAGCATATCCCTACAAAGATTAAAAGAGTTTCATAAATTGCACAAAATCCAATTTAATTTGATGCTGGGAAAAAATTCGAGAAGGGCGTGTGTTGAGAAAGTTGCCACCAAGGTTAAAGAGTTGCCCAATACTGAAGATGTCTGTAAATTCACAGCTTACTTGCGTAACTTAGCTCAAGACTGTTTCCTATATCTAACAACAAATGAGTTTTCGTATGCTAAATGGCTTCTGTTGGACAAAATTATATTGTGTCAGTTACTTTTATTTAATCGAAGGAGATCGGGCGAAATGAGTCGTATTCGTCCTGAGGAATATCAAAATAAGTCCATAGTCGATGATGACCATTTGGAGGGCTTGGAAGACGAACAAAAGAAACTAGCCCAATATTTCGAGCGATTCGTGATTGTGGGAAAGAAGCTTAGAGTGTTGCCAGTGCTGATCACTAAAAAGCAAGTTGAGTAAGTTTATTTTCTCCCTCTTCTAACAAAATATTTACTATCTTTCTCGTCTTGTAGGTATCTCGATCTTTTCGTGTCACTTCGAAAGAAGACCGGTATACCCGAAAGTAACAAATACTGGTTTTGTGCGGCGACTAAAAGTGGTTGGATCGACTGTGGGCAGGCACTAAAATCTTTGGCAAAAAAAAGTGGGGTATCTAAACCGTATTTGATGAGTTCTACGAATATGCGGAAGCAGGTGGCTACATTATCGCAACTGATTTCCATGGATTAGAATGAAATGGTTCAACTCGCCGATTTTATGGGTCATGCCATTGAAGTACATCAGCGTCATTATAGGCAACATGAATACATAATGCAAACGACGAAGGTTGCTAAATTTCTTTTAGCTGCTCAAGGAGAGGACGTTTCACGATTCAAAGAGAAGTCCATCGAACAGTTGGAGGTCATACTCGATAATGCCGAGAGTGATACAGAAGACATCAAAAATGATGTTCAAATCGACGAATATCAGGAGGAAGTCATCGAAGAAACTGAGGAAAATGTCGACGATATTACCATGAGCGATCTGGAAGGTACAAAACTACAAACTCGAAGAATAATGCACTTATTTATTAATATACCGTAAAATCTTACTTTTAGATGTATGTGGAAAGGAGGAAACCAGAGAAGTTGACTTTGACACCGCAACGCCTTCGACCAGTGGATTGGTTACAGAACATTTGAAGGAGCAGCACAGGAACGGTATGTTCCTAGTGTTTCGATATGTTGTAACTTTTAAACCAATACGATTTTTAGTATATTTTAGAAAAATATTATACAAAAGATGTTACGTGTCTTAACATTCTTTTACAGGATTTTTTTATCGTGGCTTAAATGTTGCAACCCCTCTTCATTCATGCCCATACTCATACTCGATGCTTCACTTGTACAACAACCTCCTCTTGAGGACGTCTCAGGTGTACACAAATGCATGGGTGAGGCTTCTTCAAGTCAACGATCGAGCGGATTCGGGACTGAGTACGGGCATTAGTGCCTTACGTTATTGATGTTTGTATGTCTTCCGTCGGTGCTTCGATGTTAGTTTGCTTGCGGCTTCGTACGCATCGTCAGCAATCATCTGGCATTATTGTTTCGAGCTAAGACCTGAAGCCGTGCGGGTGGTGCTATTTTCAGAAAATGACCAGGAATTAGGGATAAGATATTGGCAACTACCCGAGCCGAAGCTGTGAATAACCTTTGTCCTCTCTTATTACAGCGATTGACCGAGTCGATTGGGGCAATTACTTTTCGATACCCGAATTTTTCGGTGGTTTGGTTTTTTGTTTATTTGACGCCATCTTGAGAAAATTGGCGTGCCTTATTAAATGTGAGTTTTTGGCCATCCATCGGCCAAGGTTCTTGACACTTCTTGATGTAGGGTTCACGTAAGTACCCTAAACCTTCTCGACTTGGCAGTCGCCCTTGTTACTGCTACTGTTTTGACCAAATCTGTTTATCAAAAATAACATGTTAGTAACATATGTAGTAGGTATACATAGTGCTATTTGAAATTTGCATCTGCACTATATGCATATTTGTTATTTTCATTTCTTCTTAAGATTTAAAATTGTTTTCCTGGGGTGGTATACTAAAACAGTGTTTTTTTCAAGCAGAAGTCCTGAAGAGAAAAACACGTCATTCAAAGAAAGAAAAATTTCCAACAACCGAAGTTGTCGCCGAATTAAACGTCAAAACAATTAGGAAAAGATTTACCAAAGAAGAAACGGAATTTCTGTGCGATAGATTCAAGAAGTATTTTGACAAACAGCGACTACCACCCATGGAACTTTGTGATGAAACAGCGAAAAGATACCCCGATGAAGTTGACGGTCGCGACAAATTCGGTCTTTGTTCATTCTTCCAGTATAGGCTTAAAATGATTTCGAAGAAAATGTAAATATTTTAGAACAGTGTAGATTAGTTTTAAGAATATAGATGTTAACTAGATTAGTTTTAAGGATTTAGATGACTAGATTAGTTTTAGGCATTTAGTTCCGTGTTCACCTCTGGCTTCTCTTATTTACATGTGAATTTTTGCTGATTAATCGTAAATCTTTTTTTATAAGCTTTGACAACAATACAAAATGTAATTTCTATAGATTTGTTAGTTAATAAACGTAGTCATGCGTATATTAAATTTGTGCATTATTTTTGGCGGTGGTGTATACTTGGTTGCATAAGTTAATACTGCTTCATTCTTTGAAATAGATAAAATAAATTAATGCTTAACTGTAAAACTTGGATTTCATATTCCATGGTTCGTCAATTTCTTTGAAATTTAATGGTAGGAACTTACAATGAACGTTTATGCCTAAAATCTGCTCTTAGTCTAGAAAGAAAATAATCAAAGGGTGTGTCTTTATAAAATGTAGAAATATGTCTGTATAAACATTTAATACTTTTTGGCATATTACATGCTGACTGATGTACTGCCGTAATGCCGGTAGCAAACTGATCCATAAGAGAGCACAATGCTTTCAAAACTTGTTTGAAACCTGCCCCAGGGTTGAAATAAAATCGCTGCTCACACCTGTAATAAATGAGATAATAAGCTACAGAAAATTAAAATAAGGGCCAGTTTTACGAAAGTCGGATAAACATTGGAATAACTATTCCGGACTAAGAGCCGGTTTACATATCCTCGGTTCACAGTTTATACCTGGATTTTGTTCTGTTCAACTTTCGTAAAAGCGCATTTATCTCGAGTCATTCCGGAATAGCGTTATTCCACGTAAATTCCCATTTCGTAAAACTGGCCCTAATTGTACTAAGGATGGAAGCACTTGGCAACAAGTAAAAGGTTGTTATTTATTATTGCCAGTAATGAATGAAGTTTTTCGTCTTTAAATCCTAACACAATGGTTTCAAACCGTTTTTACAGGAAACTACAGTCATTTTAAAATTGAAAAGGGTTCAAATCGCGACATTGTCTGGCTCATTCTCACCTATTGGGATACGTCGATATCAAGACATAGCGGTGGCGTTCTATGTGTGTTTTACAACTGTCGCGATTTGTGCCTGATGCCGATGATATATATTATTAATAAAGACATTATTATCATAAAGGATAATAAAATAACAATAATCACACCACAAAAAACCTACCACAAACAAAGACCTAATCAAATCAAATCAAATATATGTTTATTGTGCGTTACATTTAATCGCAACGAAACATTATAGGTTAACGCTCCTGAGTGCGATGGCATGTCAAGAAATATCAATAACTAACATGGAACAGAATCCTGGCATACTCCCTTCAAACTAGGTGACACAAAAATCAAATCCCATTACCATACTTATACATTTTTTCGATTTAGACAATATAAAAAATTAAATTAAAACTTTAGAGAATCAATATCAGAATGTCACAAAAGTAATACAAAGTGGCCTTAGTCATCCTTATTTTCGATAACTTCAAAACTTCGACCAAGCATTACAATACCAGTTAAATTCAGCTAAATAAAAACTCAACTCATTAATTTCAATTACAAGATTAAAACGTGGACTCATAGATGGTTTAGGTTCAATTATTAAAAGGATCTTAGGACATCTAGACGCAAACGATGCTGCCCGTTACGATCAAGCTATTAAGAATTTGCAAACGAATCAAGGAAATATGGTAACCGAGTTAAATAAGGAAGTCTTTCTTACCACTCAAATTTTAGAAAATTATAACAAACCAATTAGCCTCGTAAAACATAATCAGGATGTAATAAATAAATAAAATCAATCAAATCAATAATCGTCTCAGCAAGTTTGTTTTCGACTTGCACCACTACTTACAAACTAAAAAAGCCCTTGATCAAATAAACATAGTATTAAACATAATATTACAAATATTAAATAACATAGAAAACGCAATAACATTTGCACGACTTAGAATTGCCCACGACAGCATAAAAATCGAAGAATTAGAATCAGTCGTAAACACCATATTAAATCACTACTCACCTGAGCAATGAGCATCTGCTATTCGAAAAAAAAAACATTAAAAACATTATTAAATATTACGAGGTACTTGAAGTAGCCACCTATTATTCCGGAAATGAAAGCGTGTTTGTCATCCAGTTCCCAATAGTGTACCCAACACCTTACTCCTACTATCACCTGTATGCCATTCCTACAAGAAACCGATCAATTGTTATACCATCCAACATCTACTTTATCATAAATGAAAATTTTTACTAATATGCATCGACACCTTACATAGAACTGCATCCGTTTTACTATTGCATACAAGACAATTTAGTTGAGAACACTAAGAAGGAAGATTGCCTACACCAACTAGTACAACTCAAGACATCAGAACCCCAATTCTCGAGTTCGTGTGATGTCGTTCTCATGAGAACGGTGGGCGGAGATTATCAAAATTTGACGTTTGCGCATGACCATGAAGGCTTGCGCATGACCGACCAAATTTTATACTATTAACTATACGAATATTATACGGATTTACATTTTAAAACACAGTATTTTAACTGTTATAAGTCTTTATGGCTTTATGGTTCTATTAATAATATGACGTATAATACATCTTATTAGGACAAATATTACTACATATGAGAAAGAAATGCACGTTCATTTTCTCATTTCATTTAGCATTCAATCATCGGTCGTGGGAGCAACCACATTGCATCAGTGAGTGTTAATAAGTGCATAAGCAATATTAGTTGGTACTTGGTTAGTACTCCTGCTCCTGGAAACTGTTTTCACCAGCAGTTGCGTCGTGCCGTAAGCTGCGCTGGCGCTGTGACTGTGGCTCTATGTGAGTGTAGTGGTGGTGAATAGGGAGTTCTGGTTCTGGCCGCCTGGGTCTGGCCTGTGTTGGTTTGTGGGATTTTCCGGAGACATCATGCGTGATATATCTGAAGTACTAACTTCATGGGCACTACCCGATCTAATAGATAAGTTTAAAGGTATGTATAAGTACCCACCTCATAAGTAACTCCTAATTTAAATGTAACGGCTCTGCTGTAAACAATAGACAAATTTATAATGCATGTCTACTATGCTTCCGCTTTTAGTTTTTAGGGCTGTGTGGCTATTTAGCAATAATTGTCTCTTATTATTGTTGCCCGTGCTAGATCAATGAAATGGGTGCTTGTGTCGCCAGGTCCAGACCCGTCCAGACCAAACATAACCATGACTCATGACGGCGAACGGCGATATAACCGGACCCATATCGAATGTCCTATAACTGATAACTTTCTGCTACGCTATAACGTTGGTTGCAAAAATGCTTGGGTTTGGTTCTATTTGTAATGTATGTTAGTGTGTTCCTACTGCAGTTAATGTCGAATACATCAGTTTAGTTGTTTGGGACCCCTGCCCTTACTTCAGGTTTCTCCTTGAAGTTTCCATAATTAGCTCTCAAATCAGATACCAGTAATTTCTTTTTAGTTCTATTCCACTACTAGTCACTTAGCAACTTTTCACTAAGATTTTATACAATCGTGTTATAAGGACATGCATTGTCTTTTGGGAACGTCATCGAGACGATTCCTTACGACAGGGCAGCGCGTAGTAAACGAAGAGATTTTACCATATTTGGAAAGTCATCGAAAATTTACCATTCAAAGTATTTCAGCTGAGGAGATAGACATTGATTCCTTGGTTCTTCTAACCAAAGAGCAAATAAAAGAACTGATTCCACACCCGATGGGAAAACGGATTAAATTTATCCAGAAGTTCAATATTGCCTATTGAAATGTAAGCATGCAAACAAAATTACGTATCTACTTATGAATATGCTAAGATATTGTATACTATACTGCATGTATAGGAACAATGTATCAGTAAAATAGTAAATTAATGTATTAATGCCTCTGAAAAGTAGTTCCATTTTGTTGCAAAAATACTTTGTTATTAAATCTTTCTTTATAACTCCTAATTTGTAGTAGTGTTTTGTTTTTGAGTACACATTTTTTTTAAATTACAACAATATTAGCCCATGTTTTGGAAAGAATTATGATTTCATCTAGAGTTCAATGAAGCCTATGTAAAAGGTACTTTGTACGTTACTTTTATTATTTTTTAGGCAATTATACCTACGTATACCTATCGGGTTTAAAATCTTTGATTGATGCTAAAAGAAATCGACAGCCTAGTAAAAGTGTATAGAATCTTTAAGATTAAACAATAATAATTATATTATTGTCAAATTACATTATGCATGCCTACTTCTCGACTACTGAATTAGAATTTTCTATTGACCTGATTATGAAGCCGGCAGTACTCTTTTCTTACGTATTATTATTTTACATTTCACGAATTGAATCGCCATCTACCTCCAGCATTGTTGAAGCGAGCACCGACACATTTGTGTCAGAGTGCAGCAATCTATCCGATTTATTGTATGAAACTGTAGAATCTGCTGATATACCCTTATATCCATCTATAAGGCAAGTGGTAGCTGTTGGTAGCACAGACGGCGAAGAACTTGACATTACCGATGCCTTTGCAAAGCCGTTAGTACCTCCCCCTCCCAAAAGACGTGAGTATTTACTGTGAAATTTTACAAATATGTGCTTATAGTACCTATTATGCTTCCTTTTGGCATTTTGTTTCTTTCTGCTTCAAGTACCTATGTCTGTTTTACGGTCTTATAATATACCTAGGTGTTTCAGATAAACTATTTGAGGATCATCCATCAACTTCTTCAATTTGAGAATGTAAGTTATAGGTTCCACACATCCTACTCATAGAGGAAACTAAGATTAAGTATTTTAAGGGTATCGAAAATTTATTGCGCCGTTCATTAGATGGAAGACTACTGCTGGCGAGTAAGGATTCTGCTCTAACGAAGGGCCTTCGATCGAAATTATGCAAAATCATAATCCATGCGTTATTTTTACAATGCAAACATTCTTACATTTAACTGTATATTATATAGCTCTATATTCTACATATTAGGTTATTATATATATGTATGTTTTTCTTTGTAAAATTCCCCAAAAATTATTCATATCGGCGGCCGAGGAGACTTGCAAATTATTTCCTAAGGAGTCAACAAAAATTTACTTTAACCCATATAAACCACGCACAAGGACATCCCCTAAAATTCAGTGTAGTGGGAAGTTGTGGGCAAAATATATCAACACTCGTCAAAGCTACAACATTCTATCAACTCAGTCAACCCCGATTGATGATGCAGAGACCGAGAATAGCAATGAAAACGACAACTCTGCAGGGTTCTCTATCGATCCTTTAAGTCATAACTTAAGGCCTGAAGATGAGGTTGTATTTCATTCAAATCGTTGTTTTAACGCCAGACGAAGTTATTTAAAACAAAACACAATTTACAACTACCTAAAGAGGTTCCCCGTGCTGAGCATAAATGATGCAGTAAATCTCTTCCGTTTAGATTTTGACCGATTATGTCCCAATAAAGGAAATAATATTGATACAGCGAAACAGTGTTTCGGATTTGTTGAAATTTTGTTTTTGTTTTCCGTGTTTTTTATTTTGAAAACAAAACATAAACTCGACTAGTCCGTTTGGTGGAAAACCGGCATTAGACGCCAAATATCCAAACGCATGTACCCCTGTATGGTTATACATTCAAACAGAAATATTTGGCATTGTTACACAATATGACAGAACTTACAGTTGACTTGAAACTTTCAAAGTAGAGATTAAAAATGCCCTTAATGTGGTTGATGATGATGATAACTAAGTAGGTATCTCTTTTAATTGTATTTTGCTTATTTTTAAACAAATATTTTGTGCCGGTTATACACTGCTCAAAAGAATTAGGGAAACACTTTTTGTTGACGGCATTACTTTTAAAATAGTAGCGTCATTAAGATGGGGTTTCGAAATTCTGTAAGATACATATCTTTTCGTGAGAAAGTGACTTTAGTAACCTTCAACCAATTCTTTATTCTAAAGACTTGAACAAAAAATGAAAAAAACTACAAAAATCAGAGTAAATGTGATGCAACTTTTTATTGATTAAATTAACAAGTGTCTATTGTCTTAGTGAAAACTAACACTAAATGTCATTTAACCAGTTATCAGAATCAAAATGAGGTATCTCAGTGAGGTAGAAGTTGCATGTGCTGTTGCTCTACGTGAAAATGGGACTTCGATTCGGAAAGTTGCAGAAGATGTTGGTAAGAGCCTATCCATCATCCAGCGTTTGTGGAATTGCTATAGAGCATCTGGTCTTTATTAAAAACGCCACGGACAAGGTTGTGTGAGAAAAACTACTTCAAATCAAGACCGATTTTTAGTCCTTTCTTCCATGCGTAATCGCATCTCAACAGCAAAAGATAACAAAAATTCACTCATGATGACTCACAGACTGGAAGTTTCAGGTCAAACCATAAGAAATCGATTTAGAGAAGCCAGTCTTTTGGACGTCAGGTCCAGAAGACCCGTGCCAAAAGCAATCTTGACCCGGCGCCACAAAAGATATCGTTTAAATTTTGTCCGTAAACACGTTAATTTTCAACTTTGACATAGCAGACCTATACTCTTTACTGATGAGTCAAAGTTCCGTCTCACACGTTGTGAAGGTTGAGTACGTGAGTACAGACGTCCAGGCAAACTCTATTCTTAGTCTGCGATATGCAAAGTTCAAAAATTTGGGGTAGGTTCTGTTATGGTTTGAAGGGGAATCAGTCTTAAAGGAAGAGCTGATCGTGTGGTAATCCGCGGAAATCTAAATGCACAGAATTGCATCGATATAGTGCTAGGAGATCATGTTGTGCCTGCTGCATATGGTTTGGTTCCAAATTTCATTTTAATGCAGGATAATGCGAGACTTTATACTGCACGCATTATTATGGACTTCTTTAAGACCTGCATATTAAAACCATGACATGACCAGCAATGAGTCCTGACCTAAAGCTAATAGAGCCAGTATGGAATAAGCTAGAAAGAACCATTTGCAGGCGTCTCAATGCACCTCCAACTCTTCAGCAGCTAGAAGAAGCAACAATCAAAGAATAGGAGAAAATTTTTCAAGAAGATTTAAAAAGAATAATCAGGGGTATGTCTCGTAGATGCCAGGCGATTATTGTTGCTGGTGAAGGACACACATGTTATTGATTTTAAAATGGGGGCTAATGGAGCATTGTTTTATGTGTGAAATCTTAGCAGATTCATTTTAATTTTTGTTGCTTTTTCCGTTTTTAATTTAAGTCTTTAGAGTAACAGATTTGTTGAATGTTGCTGAAGCCACTTTCTCATGAAGAAATGCGTATCTTTCAGAATTTCGAAAGTTTACTTTAATGGCGTTCCTATTTTAAAATTTATGGGATCAACAAGAAGTGTTCCCCTAATTCTTGTGAGCAGTGTATTACTTTGCGCCAAAGTAGGTAGGTATATTAATCACTATGCCGCTATGTTACATTTGCCAATCTTGTTTTAAATCTATAAAGCTCCTTATTCTACACTTTCGACTTGTACATAAATTAGACAATACTAGCATATTTAGATGCATTGAGACTGATTGCTCGAGACAGTTCTCGTCTTTAAATTCTTTTAAGAAGCATAAGAATATTCACATATTGTGTAATGTAGGTGAGCAAATTCCTAAAACCTGTACAACTCCAAATTCAGTTAGGCTTGAATGCAATGGGCAACAACATCCCATGTGGTACCTAAGAGAATTGGAAGCTTATTTCAAAAAAATGAAGGTACCGAAAGAAGAGCGGTTAACAGTGGTAGGAAAAAACTTTGGGGGCCTGATGAAGGATTGGCAAGCTATCTACGAGGCGACCTGGCATAGCTATGCCGACTGCAAACAGAGCTATATAAGAAGCTTTTGGTCATCAACAGACCAGAACAGGCTCCGACATCAATTAGGGGCGTTGAAATGGGATACAAACTACTCCATGTCAGAACATTTAGCCTACTATGCCGCAAAAGCCCAGCTCCTAACCGAACCAATACCAGAGGCGGTCTTAGTAGCCGAACTCATGCACCACTTTCCACCACATATCCCAGCTCTCTGGAGTTTAAAACCGGAAAAGACATTACAGATGGCAGTAGCCTTCTTACGAGAACAAGAGGATATTGTGGAAAACGCTATATCAACCCCACCACCGGGAGTCTCACCTTACGGACCAACACCACGGGGGTCATTCCCAAGCCGCTCAAAGATCAACCGATCGCCGGCCAAACCTTACTCAGTCTAGACCTTTAGCTAGACCCCACACGGTGGTCCAAACTGCAGTTGCCGTTGATGTAAAGCCTAGTCTATGTGACGAAAAACCCAGTCTATGTCAGTGTCTTCACAAGCAAGAAAACTAAAAAAAAAAAAAACGTCAACTAGGGAGAGCCGCTAGGGTTGACAGGGAATACAAACCCCGCAGGCTCAGGAGATTTACCAGCTCTAAACGGACAGTCATTAATTTTCGGAATTTACTAATGCTAATAATAACAAACAAAGTACTAACTCAAGGAAATATAATTAATAATCAGGTACTAAATTTACATCAAGTTATAATATAATACATAATAATAATAATATAAATAAATAGGAAGAAACCGCTAACAGATATTCTGATAGTAACCTTACATAAAGTAGTAATAGTGAGACAAATAACCGAGGGTTAATAGAATATAAAATCATAGAAATAGTAGAAATTTGAAAGAAGAAAGAGTTTGCGGACGGGAAAAAGTCCGTGCGGGTAACTCTATCCAGAGTAAATTGGGTACTACATTAGCAAGCTCGGGAACCACCCTGAACAGATCAAGGATTACTATGGAGTAAAAAAGTAAATAACAAGAATAAGGCAACGACGTAGTAACCGGTAGACCGCGAGTTAGAACAACGGGCAATAGAGGTCGGTAGATGTAAGACCCCGGGCCTAAGTCGAAGGTGTGCCGCAGTCCGTGCACGGGAAGGAAGAAGGTAGAAAGATAAGGGTGCAGGGTAGAATTCAGATGAGGTACGAGGAAGCTAAGCTCGGAAATAGAAAGAGGGGGTAGCAGGAAACCGGGGGTAGCGAGATGAGCGTAGGTAGGACTCAGGAAACGGAAGAATTGCGCTTAAGCTTGGGTATGTCAAGAGTTAGCAATTTGAATGAGTGTATTATTTTTTTCAAATAAGTGCAAAATTAAATAAAAACTGTTTCAGTCTCATGGTGGCCCACCCTCCCCTAACTTTATTGTAAAATATATCAGTAATGACGCATTGCCAATTTTTCTATAGATGAAGAACTTGTTTATTTATGACAACCTGGCCTATGGTCTTTGTGTAACTTGGAAAACCGTACGTTTCATGAGGACTATCATGCTTATATAATAGAAGAATGCTCAGATATACAATATAATTCTGCAAAAATTTGTTCACTGAACCATGTTTATGCTTATAAACTTCATCACCCATTTAGCTCTAATATAAATTGCATTGTTCTCAAATACGAAATAGTTTTATATAAGTAATTAGTTGTACCTACACATTGTATGCACTATACATTTGTATACCTACCTTCTTTCGTATAATGTATTATTATTATACCTATAAATTTACTTTACAATAGAAATATACGTACCTATATAATAAATTGAATCTTTATTACTGTTGAAGTAGTAAAACTTCGATACTTATTCTGGTAAAACGGATACTTCGGTACGTCAAAAAAACGCAAAATATTGAACTACGATATCACAGCAATGAACAGTTAAGTGTTTTGTGATGCTGATTTTGCTGGTTACATAAATACGCGTAAATCTACGACAGGTGTAATTTGCAAACTTGGAGGTGCAGCTGTAGCATGGCAAAGCCAAAAACAACAGTGCGTCGCGCAATCAACCACCGAATCGGAGTACGCGTGAGTGCAGCGAAAGATCTTGTGTGGCTTGTGCGCATTTAAAAACGAAATTGGTGCAAGTGTTTTAAATAATTGTGAAAGGGCAATTTTATGCATCGACAATAAAAGTGCAATTAAGTTAATCAAAAATCCTGAATTTCACAAACGCACCAAACATATTCATGTTAAATTTCATTTTATACGAGATCTGTATGAGAAGGGCAAATTTGATGTTATGTATGTTACAACTGAGAATCAAATTGCAGATATCATGACTAAGCCAATACCTAAACTAAAGTGACCATTCGTCCCGGATTTTGCGGGACAGTCCCGGATATAACCAATCTGTCCCGCAATAGAAAACGTCCCGGATTTTGCATAAATCTGACAGCAATAATTAAATGTCAGTACTTGCCTATTAAGCTTAAATGCGCTTGCGCGGTGGCCTGCGGTGCAGACTACTACCGTTACTGCACGCAGTAGAGTCAGTAGGGGCAGAATCAGATAACCATAGTGACCATAGATCGGCATCTAACCTTAAAAGGAGCCATTACAAAACAGTAGAGGGTCCTCCACAAAGAGGGCGCTAGTAGCTTCGAATTCAATGATTCTCTTTTTTCATATAGGTAGTTCCTCATAGATGTCGCTGATTTTTCCGGTTAAAAGAAGAATGCTGCATTGTACGTCGAAATCGATGATTACGGTTGCTAGCACACAGAGGGCGCTACTGCGGTGCGCTCTTATACAGCCATTGTTTGTTTTGTAAATTGAAACTTTGTTGAAAGGTCAAACGTCGACTAAATGTTATTATACTACCCAGGCGCCAGAATCGTCGAATTGAGATTATCGAGTTGTTGAGTGGTAGATTTTAACTGCCGCATTCACAATTCTTTGTTTTCATTGACTGTTTTTGCGATCATCCCGACAAACTGTTAGTGTTCTTAGTGTGTAGGTACTTGTGTAATTTCAGTGAAAATTCAGGAAGATGCCCAAGTATTGTGCTACGCAGAACAAGAGAAATCGGCAAGCAAAAGCCACTAGAAATTGGCATGAATTGAAGGGAAAAAACGTACTTTCTAGGTAAGTGACTATTTCTACTACAAAGTGATTTATTCTGACCGTTTATTAGAAGTATCTTGAGAAAGAAAGAATGATCTGACCTGAAAATTTCCTCATAGTTTTAGCGAGATAGGACCTAATTAGTGAAAACACTTTCAAAATGGCGTCATCTCCGCTTACGGAAATTTGAAATTAATTTTGTTACAATAAATGGAATATGTACCCCAATTCTAATTTTTTTCTGGATTCTGTGGAGAATTGGAAAGTCATTTGCTAAAAACTTTTTATACCTAAAATCCGCAGGTACTTTGGACATGATTAAGTTTTTCTGAAAAATTTGATGTCGGTAGAAAAGTAAAATTACAGCAACAGTTGACAACACCATTGGTTTTTTTTTTGATGCAGGAAAGATATAATGTTGGAGCTATTAATGTTATAAAAAAATATCCAAAATATTGGAACAGTAAAGTTTATAACTAACGACATACGTCGAATTCACAAAAACAGCAAACAATCTGTGGCTGTGCCAACCAATAGGTAGAGAAAAGTAATGCGCTTATAATGATGTCAGGATGTTCCAATACCGAA
Source organism: Schizotus pectinicornis (assembly GCA_951805265.1). Taxonomy (NCBI): domain Eukaryota; kingdom Metazoa; phylum Arthropoda; class Insecta; order Coleoptera; family Pyrochroidae; genus Schizotus; species Schizotus pectinicornis. The sequence continues at coordinate 11,770,419 of OX638208.1, forward strand.
ATGTATGGCTCTTTAAATATCTACGGTTTTTATATTTTATGAAAGAAAATTAAAAAAGTACCGACTTTTAGGAGGCTTTGCCTTTAACAGCCTAATTGACAAAACTAGGTTTTCAACGGATCTGAAAGATAATAAATGCAATTATGTACACGCAGATTCAATATAAATGAGACACTTGAATAACTGGTTGTCTACCTTTATTTTGTAACCCAAGAAATTTGACAACACTGTAAAGTGGATAGTAAGGTCGTAGGCACGGAGTGACAGAGCTGACGAAGGCCGTTATTCACCCCGACAATTCTATCTTCACTTATTTATTTTGTATAGGATTTGATTATATTTTATTAAGACCAAAAAATTAAGTAAAAAATTTGCACCACTGACATTGCCGCATGCGTGTCAGCATAATAAATCGCAATTAAAATAGAAGTTATATATTGTTTATTAATGTTTATTAATGTAACCTAGGAATAATAATTCAAATTTCCAAAAATTGCAAAAAATTCCAATTCGCAAAAATTTTAAACAATATCGTGAGTTTCTTATTCTTCTTTTCTTCGTTTCGTATTCTTCTTTTTTGGACTTTTGACATTAATTATAAAAATTCATAAAATTTACCAGCGTTGTAAATAAACTAACGTTACTCTTCATATTAACACTTTTCACCGATTTATAATGTTTTTCGTAGTTTTACCAGCATAATTGGCGTCCTTTAAACGTCCCTAGCATGTGGCTAAAGTCATCCTATTATTCATAACTGCCTTGTTTCTCGACAATTTTGAGCGTTTGGTGAAGCGGCTTTCATAGTGCCAGAAGAGCGGGCGGCGGGCGGTACAGTAAACCAGAAAAATTGTGAGCAAAGCGATAACTCTCCTGTTATTTGCAAAATCTAAATTCATAGGGTAAACTACACATTTCACCAGCTGGCAGCATCAGACAGAACCCTTCGCTGTCTATGCGACCCTCAATAAACTTTATGGTCCAGCTCATTAACAAATAGTTACTTGTGCTTTCAGAAAGGTTTACCTGCGTATTCGGGTGAATGCACTTTGGGTAACTACTGTGCTGCATTTAAGAAATAAATTCTCAAGACTCGGGTCGTAAATAATTATTGTCTGTTAATTATCCTTTTCTTACAAATTTAAAATAGTAAATGGTAAATGTTTTGAACAAAAATGGTTCCTTTACTATGTCGAGTTCTCTATTCTGTATTATTTTATCAGTCATTTGCTTTTGGTTATCGGCTTTAGCCATTGGAAGAATTTATATAGAATGAGGAATCATAAGCATTTCAAAAACCATATAGAAAACATAAAGAATTTAATAATAAGATGAAGTTTAACATCAAAAATAGATGCAACACTCCGAAGAAACAGAAAAACGGTTCCTCGTTTTAACAGGCTAAAATGACTCAGGATGTATAAAAAAAAATTTTGTTTACTTAATAGTAATTTACAATAGTGCTTTTTGGCTTGTGAAATGACCACGAGCGCAACGCGCGCGCGAGTAGTCATTTAAAAATCCGACAAGCACGAATCTTTGAAAGCCGGAAATTTCCGGAATCTGCAAAGTCTCGAGCTGAATTTGACATGACAACTTAAACTAAAACTGCAATTTAAAAAAACTCACAATTATGAATCTAGTTTTCTAAGCACGCTATTTTTATTTCAAAATTTGTGTTTCAATTGCAAGGAATAAATAAGTAATATAAAAAAGATTTTTCCGGAATAGCCCGAAGGGACCGTAGTTTTCCAAGTGCATTGAGATTTCCATTAAATTGTTTTCTGATTGGTCGAAACTGCTAAATTTTATTAGTTTTGATATAGTTATGATTATGTTAGTTGAATTATTGTCACTTATAATATCCCTAGTGCATTGATTATTTCCGGAAATTTTTTCGAATGCATTTCCAAAACATATTAATTAGCCCGAGTGGAACACGAGGGCTAATTACGTTTTGGAAATGCATGAGAATAAAATTTCCTGATATTAATCAATGCACGAGGGCGTAAGAAAATCGCAACGACACAGACATTTGCCCATTATGTCATTATGATATCATTATTAATAAATAAATAATTTTGATTGGCTGAAATAATTTCCACTTATTAATTTTATGCATGGTGCAAAAATTTCCAGGAAATTTTTACATTGTCATACAAATGACAGCAAATTCTATTTTTCTATTGGCTACTTTTCAGTGTCGTGCAATTTTCATACAAATTAAATAATAATTTATAATAAATTAAAAGCAAACTTTCGTTAAACTTAAATCCAAAAAACGTGTCGACGACTTGTGTAATTTTCGTTGGTTCGAGGGAGCCTTCAAACCAAACAATCCCGTCCACGTGCGTTTCAGTTTCAGAATTTTGAATAACGGCCTCCGTCAGCTCTGTCACTCCGTGCCTACGACCTTACTATCCACTTTACAGTGTTGTCAAATTTCTTGGGTTACAAAATAAAGGTAGACAACCAGTTATTCAAGTGTCTCATTTATATTGAATCTGCGTGTACGTACAGTGGCGAGCAAAAAATGAGGCGCGATGTTTCTTTCTAGTGTAAACCAACTCCATTTGGTAAGGCGGGCAGGGCATTGCGACCCACCCATTTCCAGGTGATTCGCTGCAGGGCGAGGGAAGTGTGTGAATTTTGGGGTAGATATACCCTCCCAGCGGACTAAATATTTATTATCCGTAGCACAATTGGGCGATAAAAATTTCTGGAGGTCCAATACGGCAAACTGACGACACTGTAGGTAAAATATCTACATATTTCCTACAGGCGCTTCGAAATCATAAAACCTGACATTTACGTATCAAACGTAACTGGACCGTTTTAAGCTGATAATAATTATTCATTGTAGGTATACACTAACATGAAGCTGGTGTATGATGAGTTTTTAATCATTTATTATTTTAATCCAAATTTAAGTATTTGTTAATGGTTTATAACTATGAACATTTTAGGTAAAAACCAAATACAACGTTTGTAACCGACGTATTTGCTTATTTATTAACAAATTGATTTTTAATGTTATTATCCTTTCCGGCTTCCAGTATTGATTTATTTATATTGTTCAGCAGGTGAAATTAAAATTTCGAACAAATAAGCAATAAACAAGTAATTATTATCTATTATAGGACAATTGCCCAATTCATAACGCCAGAATTGTTCAACGACAGTAGAGTTACTGTCCTGCCATGACCGTCGAAAAGTCCATATCTCAATCCCATTAAGAATGTGTGGGCGCTATTGTGGGAAAAAATTAATAGAAACTTATTTTGATCGGAAAATAAAGAGTAACTTTGGACCGCTATTGAGGACGCCTGCGATACCTTGCCATAGGTGATTTTCAAAATATCATTGGATGAATGTCTAGGCGCCTGGCAAAGGTCATAGAGCTGAATGAGGCACTAACAAAATATTAAGAAATGGGTACTTTTTCTTGTTCATATTTTGTCATATTTCATTATTAATGTTTTATCTTTTTTGTTATACCCATTATATATTTTTATTTGAGATAAATTCACATAGATATACAATTTATCATTATTATTTATTAGGTCGTGATGATATTAAGGAATAGAATTCTGAACTATCCACAATGGCGCTGAGCACGGCTACGCTGAGACAGCCACTCATACAGCGAGTTTTACACAACTTAAAAATCGTCAATTTTGCTTTAGAAGTCGTGCCTTATTTTTTGCTCGCCACTGTACATTAGAATAATTCGTATGTCATAAAAACTCGGGAGTAAAATAAAATCATCCAACATCACAAAAATAGGGAGTAAAATTATACAAGCCAAAAATTTAGCTATAGTCTTAGCGAGTGAGGATGTAATCAATAAAAATATTTTCATAATACAGGGTGTAACAGAAATAAGTACATTAATTTCAACTGGTAATAGACCTCTTCAAGACGAAAATCTTTTCTTAATAATTTTTTTTTAAAAACGTCTTAGTTTTTGTGTTAAAATTATTTTGAAATCTTACACAATTTTCTTACACGCCACTGGAAGCAACGTTACCTAAGTCAACAAGATTACCTTATGAATTAATTGTATTATTATTGTTCTTTGTTGGAGCATTTCATAAGAGGCTCATCAATTTGTAGGGGGAAAAAATGATTTTAAAAAATTCGATTTCGAAAAAATGGTACATAGAAAAAAATTTCGTTTTGATGAGTTCTACCACTGGTTAAAATTAATGTACTTATTTCGGTTACACCCTGTAAATTGGCACTTTCGCATACGTATAATGAAAGTTGACAACAACTTTGTTATTTTAAATAGAATACCTCAATTTTTAACTTATTTCTGTTTAATGAACATCATTTGGTTAAAAAATCCCTTTACTTCAAATCACTATTTTTCGAAATTTTACATTTATCTGAAAATTTGGACAGATAAATGATGTGACGACACAATTACATATGTCAGCAACAGTTGATAATAGCACGTTGAATTTTTTATGCGGGTGAGACAATACACCACTTGATAGAGAAAAGTAATGCTGTATGAAAATGTTGGTTCTTTAGATATTTGCAATTTTCTTATTTGTCAGAGAAAATTGAATATAGCACCGATTTCTAGAAGGCTTTGATTTGAGGATCATTGTTGATATGGTTTTCAACGAGTTAGACGGGGACCTGTGTTTGGTTTATCCAAATTTGAGTAATTATTCGCCAGCTTCTCAACAATTACACACAGACACACGAATTACGATTATTATCTGTCAGATCTGAAAAATATGTTATAACTTTTTGTTATTTTTGTCATAGTGAGTTTGCGTATCACAAACGTTATAACTTCGTTACATTATAAGCTTCTTACTCGATTTCCTGTTGGCAAGATTTAACACGTTGCTAAGAGAAAAATGTTGTAACGTACGGTATAAACAAAAAACAAGTTTAGCGCAAACTCACTTGTAGTATTTCTCTTAACGTTACCTTCCCAACCAATACTATTTTTGAATAATTTCTTTTTAGGCAAGACGTAGCAAGTTTTGATTCGAAAGTAGAAGTAGAAGCAGCGACTGATGAGATTCCTGAACCTATTGTCGCAACTACATTTTCCTTGACAGGCTCTTCTACTAATAATGCTAGTGTCCCACAGCCTGTTGATGATGCTTTCGTAGACATAAACATTTTACTTGAAAGGTTAGGTATATCAGTTTCATGATTTATTTTCACAGTTTCATTAACTTAAATTATAGAGATCCAAAATGGTGTTTTAAAACATATGATGGTGGTATTCACAAAGCAAAAAGACCACCTCTACAAAAAGGTGTTATGTCCCAAGAAGAATATGAGGAAATTAAAAACACACCACTTAATGTAGAGTCTGTACCAAAAGAGCCATCACCAATAGAAGGCTATCGAATTGTACAGCTTGGTTACGTTTTAGAGCGTGCGCTACAGCTACAATTTGAGCATTCGCAAGTTTGCACATTGGGCAAAGTGTGTATCAAAAAAGAAGAACGAAGAAGTTTGGGTTTAGTCAGCGTTATTGTGTTACATTGTACAATGTGTTCCAAACTCTTCAAAATTACAACCGAAAATTCCAAAACGCCTGTCCTAAACAAGGCAGCTGTTTGGGGTTCTCTATCGACAGGGAGCACATACACACATTTGGATGAATTGCTTAGTGTAATGAATGTACCAACAATGCCTGAAAATATGTTTTACAAAATTGAAAATGAACTGGGAGAGGTAATGAATCTTAATACCATCGAGTACGAAAATATTTTATTATTTGGTTTTAGCAATGGAAGCAATCCTTGTGGCTGTCTATGGAAGCAGCTGGTGTGAAGGAGAGGGAAAATGCAGTGGCATTAGGAAACCTTACATCTGACGGTGTCCCTTACATAACTGTTTATATTGATGGCTCTTGGAGTAAGCGTTCCTACGGTACTAATTACAATGCTCTTTCAGGAATGGTGGGAATAATTGGCCGCCACACTGGGGAGTTGGTTTATATTGCTGTCAGGAACAAGTACTGCTCCATCTGCGCTTTTGCCGGTAATAGAAATGAACTGCCTAAGGAACATACATGCTACAAAAACTGGTCAGATTCTGCCCCTGCCATGGAGGCAGACATGGCTACAGAAGGCTTCTGTATTAGCAAGGAAATGCACGGAGTACGTTATTTGAAATTTATAGCGGACGGTGATTCATCGGTCTTCGCAAAGCTTAAAGAAAAAGTACCCTATGGCAAAGATATCCGTAAAGTTGAATGCACTAACCATGCTCTGAAGAACTACGGAAAACGTTTGTACCAAATTAAGAAAGACACACATATAGATCATAAGGGTAGGAAGCTATTAACTGGGACAAAAATAAAATTGCTTCAAAAAAGAGCCAAATGTTCTATATATGAGCATGCCAATTCTGGTCAGGAAGGTTTACAGTTATTGCGACACGACCTGCAATTTGGGGTGCATCATGTTTTTGGTGACCACAGTGAGTGTCGAGACAATATCTGCAACAATTTGGGAGTTACCTCAAGTGACAAAATTCCTGACCTTAAATCAACCAACATTTATTACCATTTGACTGGTAAGTACTCAATTCCTATTTTGTTAGATCATAGCTTATTCATAATTTATTATTTCAGGCGCTATAGATTTGCTGATAAGAAAGGCTCATCTATTAATTGAAAATGAAAACAACACGAGGGCAGAACGTTTAATGAACATAGTAGCGCGTTTCAATATGGGAAAACGTTTAAATTTGATCCAAAGAGGCTCATATGAAAGAAGAGTGCACCTTGCCGGTTTGAGGCACAATAAGGGCTTTAATTGGCATCGCAGTCCCTTCAAAGCTGTTACCAAAAAGAGTCCAGGTAATAAATTTTATTATTGCAGATTTTGTTCATTACATACAATATACAACTTACATCTGTTTTTTAGGCAAATATTTCCAAAACTTTATTGACAGAAGCAATGCTCATAAAGAATCCAAAGCACGTAAACAGCTCTTTGACAATGTTGACAATGAATCAAATCAACGTAAAAAAAGAAAGATCTTTGATTCACGAAATACTCAAGGAAATACATCGTTGCTTTCGGATTATGGGCCAAATGCGGCACAACCTGAACTGGACCCAGAAATTCTTGCAATGGAGGTTGAACGGTTATTGCAAAACTTGAAAGTAAGCATTCTTTTTGATAGTATGAGTACGTTTTATAAAGTGCTGAATTATAGGTTGATGTAACTGAACGAAACGATATTGAAAAATCCTCTAAAGGTCAATTTGGAGACGTTAAGTATCTGGCGGAGAGAGAACATCGTTTAACTGCCTCAATGTTTGGAAGAATTATGAATCGAAAACCTCATACGTCTTGTCACAATATTGTAAAAAGCTGCTTACAACCGCAGCGTTTTTTAACAGAAGCAACAGATTATGGTATTGCTAAAGAAACCGTTGCAGTCCGTCTATTCGAGAAAAAAACCGGTTTAACCGTTGAAAGATCTGGACTGTGGGTTGACTTAACTCATGGATTTCTAGGAGCTTCACCTGATGGTATAACTTCATGAAAAAAAAGTTGAAGTCTATGAACGCTTCAATTTTAGGGTTGGTCATTGAGGAGGATGCGTTGGTGGAAGTAAAGGCACTTTATTCTGCTTCTTCCTTTGACAAAATGACAATGAAGGAAGTTCTAACAGAGATGAAGGCTAAGAAAAAACCTGTTTGTTTAGAACAAAGAAACGACGAAATTCATTTGAAAACAAATCATCCATATTACTATCAGGTAAGAATAATGACCAATCACACTATATTTCGAGCTCTTATTAAAAAGGCCATTCTCCTCGCAACAATTACATCGCATTTTTGATTGTCCAGAGATTCTGCCACTACGCGAAAAAGTAAAAGGCAAAAGTGAAAATTATTTGAGACCGAGACTTCACTTATGCCGACCGGCCGCCGATTCACAACTTATCGCAAGTCCAACAAATTTCAAATATGGGAGGTTGCGATTCTGCGGCAACTCGGTTGAAAAAAATTTTATAGCATGGGCCGGAGGTGTCGCAAATTTTTGCGGCAACTTTGCAATTTTGTGAGATAGGAAGTCAAGTTCGACTTGCCGATTGGTGGAACTGCCTTCATAAACAATTGCGATAGAAGAAAAGGCGGTCTCACCTCTACTTTGCCGCAGATCGCAAGCGCTCGTACTTGAAATTTAGCCCTAAGCAATAAAAGATACGATAGCGTAGAAGGAACATACTCGAAAAAAATATCAAGTTAAAATTTCAACATAAAGTTGAAATTTCAACTTACGTATGTTGAAATTTCATCTTTTCGTAACAAAAGGACCGATTGTCATAAAAAAAATTGTGGCCACACACACATATTCCAATGTTGAAAATGATGAACTAGTAATTTTAAAAATAAATCACCATTATTTTTATCGGTCATTGTTTACTTTACCCACTCTTCGATTTTCAAAAAACTAATTACACCAACGCATTCGTCACCATGTATACATTACGAAAATCAGTATCTTTTTTTGTGCAAACTACTTTTATTTTTACTCATTTTCCTTGCCCTAGCACATCTTTTTTTTTCTCTTTTTCCTATAAATTTTGCATAAAATTATTTATCATTTGCACAACATTTCATTGCTCAAAATGGCATTCTAATGATGTTTTACGATGGTTTCCAAAAAAAACAGCACAAAAAGCGAAGAGTGGAAATTGTAAACAATTACCTTTTTATCAAGTACAAGACCAATTACTAAGCACCACTTTTGTGACTTTATTGTGTGGACCTCAAAGGACTTTTCCATGAACAAATTTCAGGAGAGGACGATTTCTTTGAATAACGTATACAATTCGTATTATTGTTAGCCATCATGGCAGGCGAAGTGACGTCAGCGGCAGTCATAACATTGCAGTAACCCAATACCTTTCCGATAGTCATGGAAATCAATGCATGTTCGCGGATTGCGGTCGAAGAGCAGAATCCAATCAACACTTTAATTGTTAATGCACTAATTAATCACTTTTCGTTAAAAGCCATCTTTTATCTCAAATTTTAGTATGTCCCGAAGATTATGATTGTAGTAAAATAATTTTAATTGACTTTTCATTTTCGGATTAAAAAAATTACCGTCTTTGGCAATCTTTCCACCCTCGTGACAATGAACAGGCGCAAAACAGCATTTGAACAACTATACTACGAAGCCGCTGTTTCAGTAACACTCCTAATTTATGACTATTGCTTCGTTTGTAATATGAGTTGGTTGATAACAGTTACGAGAGACTCGACTGTCGAGAGAGATAGTATGTAAGAGAAAGAAAACTTCAAAAGCGGGAAACAGTGTCAACATTTTACACAATAATTTTCCTTATTTATAAACCAATCAAATTTCTTTATTAGCGTTTTGTACTCAAAGGTTGTAAGAATCTGGCAGCTGGTTTTATTTTAGCCACGGTGTTTTTAATTTTTACCATAGATGATATAATTAATGATTTATGAAGCTGAAGCTACCATGAAAAAAATTGCTAATAGTTTATATCAAATAGTTTTGAAAATATCCGTGTTTAAAAATAGTGAAAAATTGGTACAAAATATAACGAGTAGTATAGCCTTTTATTTTTCTTTCAGATTCAGGGTCAATTAAACATTGCGGACAGAAGCAAATGTTATTTTGTGGTTTACGTCAATGACTCTGTTGAATTGTTCGTGGAGGAAATTTATAGGGATATTGCCTGCTGGAATAACATGCTACCCAAGCTGACCCAATTTTTCGTTGAATGCATAGCTCCAGAAGTTGTTCGTGGTAACCTGGCCAAAGGCTTGAAATGTGTAGACCCACAATTCATATCAGAAGCTATAGCATCCTTTGAAGCAAAGAAGTTGGAAAAGTTGGAGAAGAAGAAAAAGAAAGTCGTTTCGTTAGTTAGTGGCTCTGCCATCGTAGACCAAGATCTAACTTGAAGATTTTCAAGAAATAATAATACCATTAATAATGTTTAATGCGTCTTAAATACACAATGGGTAAGGCGAATTAGCCAGCGCTATCTTCCATTCCTCAGTTTGTATGCGGGTAAATTGAGGCATGGCCGGTAGGCGTTAGAAAAAAAGTCAAGGTGAAATCCTTGCAGGCTCTGCAGATATTCAGCAGAGAGTTAGGCAATGCGGATAGCAAATGTGACACATAATTTGGACAAAAATAATTCATAAATTTTTCATCACATTAATGTTAGAACACAATTGCGGTCCAAATAACCTTTGTAGAGGTGTCATTGACCTAACCAGATACCATAAAGTATATGCATGCAGCGCTAATATACTTTATGAGGGTCTACTTCCACTTATCCTTATAAACCAATTTTCCTTCTGACTCGATCCTTAGCTTCGCTTTGTACTTTGAGCGCTTTGCTTTGAATTATACATTGTAATGTAACTGAATTATATCATCTTGATGTTAATATTTTAAGAATATTTAAACTGTGTTTAGCGTAAGATACTAAGAATGTACAGGATCGTAAATGATGGTCGCTTACATTTCAAATTGATCCATCACAGCATTGGAGCAAAAGAAGCAAGTAATTATACATTATTGACTATATTTTAATAATAAGATTTTAATACAACACTTTTGGTTTTGAATCTAACTATAGATTGTTTTCAGCTAAGATTTATCGAATATTTCAAAATGTTACGGTTGTAATTGTACCCACCAATCACAAAAAAGATTGCTATCAGACAACTGAACCTGGATCTGGATTTAAATGTGAAGGTTGTAGGCACTTAGCCCACAATCAAATCAATCGGGACTTCAATTATCATGTCAAATGAAATTTGATAGAGAATAATATACCGAAAATGGCATGCACTTTTTATGCTTAAATGGTAATAAATAATAATATGTACAGATACATAGAAATTTTTATCTCGCATTTATCTTTTTTAGCGTTTCCTGTTGAATACTTATGGGATTATCAGATGGACATCATGTATCTAAACATCAAGGGCGTACTGCCAATATTGAACGAATTCCCATAGTATGGAAATCATTTGAAACATCCGGTCTTATTTAGATAGGTGATTATATCTATTCTATGTTCCCGAGGACTTGGATTATAAAGCGCATGCGCGCGAATTTTGTAGACTACATCCAATGGTCTAAAAGCTGCATCCAGTGAATATTCAGCATACTCTCTCTCTACCTACAAAACTGCGCGTTCGTCTCGGGACCAGTCCAACGCTCCGATAACGGGAGACCAGTGTCTTGTTTACCGGCACAGTTCGTTTCGTCGCACCACCAAATCTCCGCTCGCTTGTTCGCCCTCACTTTCAAAGCTACGCCACTGAAGCGGTCCCGCCGCGCATCTCCTGATAGCTCCTGATGCTTTTCTTACGCTGTACGATCTCTACGTGGTTATAGCAACGGTAATAGTGAAGGAGACAAAGACAAATGGATGACATTTGGGTCATGTGTTACTTTTCTCTGTGAGTGCGGCTACCAGATGATCACTGTAGGATGAATTTCAATAAGGGGGCAACACTGATATTTTTTTTGAACTGTATGCCCCGTAAAATTATTTTTGTCCAAAACCGTCAATTTTCTTTTCTGCGAGGAAGCACACGTTTGTTTGTCTGCCTCTAACTAACAAAGCAAAATGCGAAATTGAAATCAGCTGACTAGAATCGCATGGCAACGCTTACGCACATTCCTCCCATTCGATCCCATGTAGGTACAGATCTATTTCATTGACATATATATTAATATCAAATTTTTTAGTTGCACCTACTCACGAGTTGAATGAAATGTTCTTGCTCTTTTTGCTATACTTCATAAATTTAAACTGTAATCATTGTGGTAAAGTGAGACTGGGCATATAACCTCCCTGACTAGGCGGATCTGACGGTGTACGAATCTGACAAGTAACTGTCAAAAGTAAAACTTTAATAGTGCGCGGAACTTAAAAGTTTCAAACATTCTAAGAGCCGTATCGTATAACACGATACTGATTTTAGTACTAATTTCAGTACTAAAATTGCGCGCGCAGCTTCTCGGCAGTTTCAATTCCGAATTTAGGACAAGTTTGGGAATTTTAACAAAAACAAAATCCATCACTAAGCGCCGATTAAAGTCAACTTGCATACAAGAAAATAGAACAGGTTCAAATTTCTTGGATGTAATAGCACTAAATTTTCAGTACTGAAATCAGTACTAAAAATCAGTATCGTGTCATACGGCTCTAAAGTTTAAGTTGTAAGAATTCGTTTAATTGAGTGTAAGTGTCGCCACCACCGTATCCTCATTGGTCGTTGTTCAATTTAGTTTGCATACGGGGAGGTGTGAGCTTGGTCGCACTATAATACATACTTTTTATTGAAAATGTGTTTTATCAAGAAATTATTTCTGTTATTTCCAATTTAACATTTATCTAACAAAATGCAATATCCTCAAATACCTATATAGTTGCTGTAGAAACAATACCTCGCAACTCAAAACAATGCAAAAATATTATTTCTGTTGTAATAAAACCTGAATGTCATAGTTGATCTTGTGCAAAGTATTGTATACCACAATCTGTTTGATTTCACGTTGTAGTCGTTATTGCAATATCTCGTATTATCAACTTAACATTCTTTTTGAAAATGAAATAACATGTTTTTACTCACTCCTGAAAACTTTGTATTTTGGGGTTACGAGATATTGCTTCTACAGCAACGATATATCCTTATTGTTTATATAATCAATGTTATTTTATTGTTGAAACCTATACTTCCTTAATTATGTATTTAGAATAATAATAAAAAAAAAATTAACTATATTATTTTATTAAAGTACCTAATTACAATAAATGTTCACTACTTTAGTGTGAATGATGGTGGTCTTTTGACCACCATCATCACCACCAGCACCACCAGCACTCGAACCAACACCCCCACCATCATTACGGCCCCCTCGCTGCCGCCTTCAATACTCCCTCCTTCTAAAAACAGAATGATTGAGGAATGTTCAAGTTAAAAATAGAACTACAAACCCTCTGGTTCTTTGATTCCTGCTTCGCCGGCGTAAATCGCGGGGACCGGCATACCCGTACGGATAGGGGGGAGACTCGTACGGATACGGGTGAGACCCGTACGGATACGGGTGAGACCCGTACGGATGCGGGAGAGAGCCGTACGGATACGGGGGCGGGATCACTATTGACATCGGCGGATTTAGTGGAGCCGTAGGGTTCCCGGACGCCGACATTGGTGTAGCCATGGGGTTCCCGGATGCCGGCATCTCGGTAACCTCGAAAGTCACCGGGGCCGCAGGACCCTCGCCATCGGCGATCATTAACATCTGTATAATATATAAGGCGTATTGAGAGGTTTTATAAATTTAAGATTCAAATATGTAATATATTATAATAAACATGTACTTACATTCTGCTCTTCATCGGCCATCTTTCTGAAGTAAGTTTCGCGCGTGATATAAAATGACTTAGTGACATTGAGTTGAAAATTAAAATAAACTAGATACATTTGAAACTTCCCGGCAATCGAATGCCATGATGTATAGGCACAGAATCGATAACAGACATAATCATTACGACCGCAAAATAGAATGTAATAAATGTTTTACAATTTCTACATTATTATCCTTCTGCAAATTCAGAAAAATGCATAATTTCTATTTAATTATGGTACTTGCAGTTAACAAAAACCAATAATATTTTAAGCACTTTGAATAAGTCAGTAAAGTGGAATGTTTTTGAGATATTTGCTCCTTATAGTTTTGGATGCAACATTTATTGCTTGATTACGATGGACGCCAGCAGTATAATATGGTAAAATAGCAATAGCAATGACAGAAGTCTTGTAAATACAAGCTATTGAGTTATTGTATGCATAAAGGAAACAATTTTTGCTATAGGACACCTGCAGTATACACAATGGATCATAGAAGTAGGAGTGAGCGTTACTCAGCTTGTGAAGCCATGTTTAAATGGATACAAATAAAACAAATGCTCATTGGAAACTGCCTAACCAATCCACATCAGCAATAATACTTATAAAAAACTGTACTAAATTTTCAATAAAATACATTATGTACTCTAAAAATTTATTGCATATTTGCTACATACAAATATACTGTGAGGATGTAATAAATACATAATGATGCATTGAGAACAATAAAATCTTGTAGGTAATAGCATAATATTAAAATTATAATGTATATTAACGTAAATTTAAGTAAACACATAGATGGCAGAGGTTCATGTTGACGATCCGTTGCTTTTAAATCAACAACTAGGTATGCCTCAAGTGATTGGTTGGCTTCTTCACAAATTGTCAGCTGTTTCATTTTCCGGTTGATTCCCTTTTGTGTTTGAACCTTCAATGAAATTTATATTAATCTATCAAATAAAGCAACTTTTCTCAACAATATAATATGTACAATTGTATATGTTTATAGAAATGCACAGAAAAATTATATTTGCTTTTCTTAAGTGGATTGTATTCTAGCACCCAATTTTGTAACCCTGGCTTTCCATGGTCGTTATATTTTGAGGGAGAACCAATCTTTAACCCCAGCAAGAAAGACTATCCTTTCATAATTATGTCCTTCAAAAGTTACACAATCAGGGGATAAATTTAAATTGAGCAGCTATTATATTATTGTACTAACCTGCTGTAAATACGTCGGAAAAGAAGAAAAATGGTACACGAAGCGTCTTTCTTCAGTCTCACAACATTCAATGTAAACTCCATCACAACAGTCTTTGCAAAAGTGCTTCGAACATCTACTCTAGCGTGAGGTCACTAATTCTTGCGTTAAACTCTACGAATCCATTATAGCCGTTGTTACTTGTTCAGGGCCTTTGAAAAATCTAAAGAAATAATGAAAACTATTATTATTTGCCAACAACGTTCGACTTTTCAGTTGTATAGAACAAAATCGTCTGGAACTCAACTTACCACCGGGTCTTAGATTATTTCAAGATTTTCTTTCTCGATTGAACGGTTGAAACTCGTTAGAACAGCCAATCGACGAACAAACACACTGGTTACTAGATATATTTGGATTATTAAACAAATGTACCAGAGCACGTGCCATTGTTTTGTTTTCTATACAAATGGTGGTTGTTATTGACAGAATGACGAACGACAGAGCGCCCTCTGAGAGGCAATGGCTGAAGTTTCAGACGTGATTTGCGACGCCATTACCGCTGGCAATGACATTTGTTGTCTATCAAGTTATATCGTACGATTATTATCAACAATTGTGACTTGGGCTTTGGGGTTATTACTTCTTACAATCATACCTCGGAGTTAACCAACTTTGGTCGTCTTTGGTGTAACCAAAAATTCCATTGTTTACAAAGTTTGCATGCAAAATACTCGATTATTTAAAAAAGTAGGCTGCTGGAAAAACCTCTTTGCCCTGTTCAAACCTTTCTTAATCACGTAGTGCAATCAGATTTGCAAGACTCTTAATAATAACAACATGTTATACCTGGATACACAGGTCTACATTTTGCACGTGGCGCCATCTTATGATGCGTGTGAACTAAAGGCCCCTTTTAAAAGCAGTTTTACATCGACATTGTCAACATTGTCTTCTTTTTCTTCGTTATCGTTATATTTCTGTCTATTCAGACAGGACCTCAAATAAGTCAAATACCTTAACAAAAGTAAGTTTCTACCTCATTATTGTTTTAATTTAACTATTTTTATTTACTGAGTACCTACTTAGTTTTGTTGTTTTGTAGGCGGCAAGGGTCTGGTGTGTGTATTCGTATTGGTGGTGGTTTAACAACCCTCAATTATTAATAATGCCGCCTAAAACAAAACGAATCTGTAAATTTACAGAATACTTGGCCAAGGAATACCCATTTCTTAAAAAATCAAAAATGGATTCCCAAGTTTTCAGTCACATCTGCAACAGTGAATATTTAATTGCTTACGGTGGGAAAAACGACATCACCAGGCATAACTCTTCAGAGAAACATAAAAAATCCATACAAGCTGCAGCGTCAAGTAGTCACCTTACCACTTACTTTAGGAACACTGGATTTGGAGTGAAGGAAAAGGAGTTGGCTGCATCAGAAGCGGTATTTTCCTACCATACTGTTGTACACAATCAGAGTTTTAGATCAATGGATTGCACTACTAAAATTATTCAAATTTTGTTTGAAAAAAAATTCACATGCAAACGAACTAAGACGAAAGCCATTATAAACAAAGTTTTGACACCTTATGCGGCGGAATTATTGAACAAAGATTTGGAATCTGTACAATACATTTCCATGTATTCGGACGCATCAAATCATAAAGATATAAAACTTTTCCCAACACTGATACGCTATTTTGATCAGAAATCTGGAGTAAAAATAAAAATATTAGATTTTGTATCTCTGCCTGGAGAAACTTCTGAAATAATATCACATTCCTTGATTGATATTTTAACTAAGAACAAATTAAAAGATAAATTAATTGCGTATTGCGCGGACAATGCTAACACCAACTTTGGTGGTCAGGCAAGAAAAGGAGAAAACAACATATTTTACAAATTGAAACAACGATTAGGTCACAATATAATAGGTGTTGGATGTGCTGCACATATTGTTCATAATGCCATCCAAACAGCTGCGGATTTACTCCCAGTTGATGTTGAGAATATAATAGTAAAAATCTACTCCCACTTTTATATTTATACTGTTAGAGTCGAGTCTGTTAGGGCCGTTAGGGCCCTCGAGGGTGGCTGGGTTTTCCCAACGCTCTGGTTTTATGGGTCGCAGGTAAACCAGAGCTGGGTGGGAAACGAGATCCCGGTCGTCACTTCTTCTTCAGGTTTCGACGACGAAACAACGTGCTTTCATTTTCTTGTATTCGCTTATTTGCTTTAGTTTTTATTAAATAGTTAAATTGAGTCGAGCGCTTAATTTTTAACCCCGTATGTAAGTCGGCGGTATTTACATATTTTGGTCCTTCGAGCCGGATTTTGGCCACTTTGAGTGAAATACAGTTCAAGTGACGAATCAAGGGTATTCGTCAGGATAGTTCAAGTGACGAATCAAGGGTATTCGTCAGAATAGTTCAAGTGAGTGACGAATCAAGGGTATTCGTCGGCGAATCAAGGGAATTCGTCTGGTCCTTCGGAGAAAGCGATAACAAGAAGTGCAGAGCGATCAGCGGTGAAGAAGAAGTCCCCGATCATCAAAAGGTTGATCAGGTTAGTGGCTCTCGTCCTTAAAAATTGTCCTTTTCCTCACGCGCGGGGTAAAGTCATAGATTTGTTAAAAGATCGAACAGATCTAAGCTAAGTAGAATTTCCATTTGCCAAGTCATTTTTAAGTAAGTTCACAATGGAGGCATTGAAAGAAGCCCGCACGCCTTTAAAGGCAGCCTTGACTAGTATTGGCAATTACGTCAAAGATTTTGATTTCGGGCGCGACTCCGTGAAACAACTCGAGGCGAGGAAGGTGGATCTCTCGCAAATTCGCGAAGAATTCGAGAAAATTCAGAATGAAATCGATTATTTAGAGGTGGACAGTCAAACAGATGAGATCGGACAATTTGAAACTGAATATTACAATATCATAGCAGAGATTATGATAAAATTAAAGGCGTGTCGAAGAATCGACACCTTGATCGGGAAATCTTGGATTCAGGAGAAAGTCGCGTTAGAGCATCAGGGTTCGATCCCAGAGAAAATTGAATGTAAAAATTATTTTGTTAGTAGCGATAAAAGAGACGCGATTAGTGGAGACTTCGGCGTCAAATTGCCGTTTAAAAATGGGGCCGTGCAATTGAGGAAATGGGCCTCAAATCACCCCAAGTTGTTGCCTGCCGATTCGGTTTTACCAGCGTCTATTGTCCGCATCGAAGATAGTGCAGTGACGCAGGCCCTCGGTTTACGATGGGATTGTAAGACCGACGAATTTTCTTTCAGTACCGACCAGATGGTGTTCCCAGAAAAGGCGACAAAGGGGTCGATATTGTCCACCGTAGCTCGGTGCTTCGACCCTCTTGGTTTAATTAGTCCGTGTTTAATCAAAGCTAAATTGATCATGCAAGAGTTGTGGTTGCAAAAGTTGGGATGGGACGAAGAGGTCCCTGATGGGATAAAGTTAGAGTGGGTAAGGTTTCTCGACGGTTTTAGGCAATTAGATAGTATTCGGATTCCGCGCTATACTCTCGCGATAAATGTAGTCAAAATTCAATTGCACGTTTTTGGAGACTCCTCCAACAAGGCTTTTGGTTCAGCGGCATTCTTACGCGCGGAAGACTCATTTAAGGGTTGCGCCGCGCATCTGCTGACGTCAAAATCTTGCGTGGCACCCGTGAAGCCGACGACGATACCGCGGTTAGAGCTGAACGCGGCGGTACTATCGGTAAGGTTAGCAAAGAAACTGCTGAGTTCGCTAACTATTAATATTTGTGAAACCTATTACTGGACGGACTCCACGATCGTGTATCATTGGATTTCCGGCCATCCCAATAAGTGGGGCGTTTATGTGGGAAACAGAGTATCCGAGATACAAGGGTCAACAAAGATCGGACAATGAGGCGTAGTGCGCTCCCAACAGAATTCCGCGGATTTAACTACGCGCGGTGTAAGACCAAAGCAGTTGCAGTCTTCTCAGCTTTGGTTCCAGGGTCCGGATTTCTTGCACCAGTCGCAAGACCAATGGCCTAAGTTTGACCTGAGCAAGTGTCACTTGTCGGATATCCCCGAGAAAAGAAAAGACGCTCTAGTCTTAACAACATTGGAACCCAAACTTCCGTGTTTTTTAAAATTTTCTAGTTTGCCGAAATTGATACGGGTCGTATCTTACTGTTTGCGTTTTGTTTGCAATTTGAAAAATGCCGACAATCGGTTGACCGGTAGACTAGAAGATAAGGCTCATAATGTCATTGTTAGGGTGATACAGCGTAGAAATTTTGCCGAAGAGTTCTCGACCATAAAATCAGGTAGAAGCGTTCACAAGGGTAGTAAATTAGTGTCTCTTGATCCTTTTGTAGATAAGAATGATATAATTCGCGTAGGCGGGCGTATTCGGCATTCCGACTGTCCTTATGACAAAAAATTTCCGATTGTTTTGCCCGCAAAACATTATGTAACCAAATTAGTTGTTGAGTATGAGCATGTTGCTCAATTACACGCCGGACCACAAACCACGCTGGCTTGTGTGCGTCAAAAGTATTGGCCTCTGTCGGCCCGTAATCTTGTGCGAAAAGTAACGCGGGCGTGTGTAAAATGCTTTAGGACAAACCCAAGGCCGGGAGAAGTTCCTAAGATGGGTGATTTGCCTCGCGACAGGTTAGAGCGGATTAGGCCGTTTTTGAAAGTCGGGTTGGATTGTGCGGGCCCTTTTATGATTAAGCAGGGTGGTAAGCGGAGTTCCAAATTGGTCAAAGCTTATGTGGTCTTGTTTGTTTGTCTGGCGACGAAAGCGTGTCATGCCGAATTGGTATCAGATTTGACCACTGCCACCTTTCTCGCCGCCCTTAGGCGATTTGTTTCCAGGAGAGGAGTGGTTTCGTTAATTTGGTGCGATAACGGCACCAATTTCGTGGGTGCCAAAAACGAGTTAGGTAAGGTGTGGGCCTCAATGCAAGGCGGTGATTTTGAAAATGACTTAGCATTTCGAAATATTGTTTGGAAGTTTAGCCCGCCGAGGGCGCCAAATTTTAACGGATTAACAGAGCGTTTGATTCGCTCGGTAAAACTTCATTTAAAGAGGATTATGAGGAACGCGTCCCTTACTTATGAAGAATTAAATACGTTGATTATACATGTAGAGTCCATTATCAATTCGCGCCCGCTGATTCCGTTATCCAACGATCCTTCTGACCCTACTGCCCTTACCCCTGCCCATTACCTTGTCGGAGAGTCACTGACATCCCCTGTAGAAGTTGACCTAACTGATGTACCAATGAATCGGCTGTCCCGGTGGCAGCGCATTGAGCAACTTCGCCAGCACTTCTGGCGAAGGTTTCGCAAAGAGGTTTTAAGTAATTTGCAGACCCGGGTCAAATGGAGATCAGCAGGTGCCCAAATCCAGGTTGGTGATTTGGTCATCATCGCCGAAGACAACGTGGCGCCGCTCCATTGGCGGCTTGGCCGAGTGCTACAGCTGCATCCCGGTTCCGATAACGTGGTGCGGGTATGCACCGTCAAAACCAGCAACGGCACCCTTCGTCGCGCCGTCAGCAAGTTGTGCCGGCTACCGCCCGAGGAACCCGCGGCATAGATCTTTGCCCCCGGGATTTTAACTGGACATTGCTCAGGAGCTGAGCGGAGCATCACAACATTTTAGTGTTTGTGTGCGTGGCAGTGTCGCGGTAAAGGCAATTTTGCGTGAAAGTGAAGTGTAGTTATCGTGACAATGAACTGAACTTTTTGACTTTGGCCTGTTTGGCCTTTTCTTTTGCTGCTTTGCATGTTTTGCCATAAGGCAATAAATTTTGTTTTATTTTGACGCCTATTTATGATTTTTGTACATATATTTTTGTGTTCTGCATGCTATGTCGTTTGCCGCTTTGTCATCAATTATTTTTGGTCTATTTGGCCGTTTGCTATTTGTGTTTTTATTTTATTTTTTTTTGGTTTATAGTTACGTTTTTGGTGCTATGCCTGTGCAGCAGGTGCCCAAATCCAGGTTGGTGATTTGGTCATCATCGCCGAAGACAACGTGGCGCCGCTCCATTGGCGGCTTGGCCGAGTGCTACAGCTGCATCCCGGTTCCGATAACGTGGTGCGGGTATGCACCGTCAAAACCAGCAACGGCACCCTTCGTCGCGCCGTCAGCAAGTTGTGCCGGCTACCGCCCGAGGAACCCGCGGCATAGATCTTTGCCCCCGGGATTTTAACTGGACATTGCTCAGGAGCTGAGCGGAGCATCACAACATTTTAGTGTTTGTGTGCGTGGCAGTGTCGCGGTAAAGGCAATTTTGCGTGAAAGTGAAGTGTAGTTATCGTGACAATGAACTGAACTTTTTGACTTTGGCCTGTTTGGCCTTTTCTTTTGCTGCTTTGCATGTTTTGCCATAAGGCAATAAATTTTGTTTTATTTTGACGCCTATTTATGATTTTTGTACATATATTTTTGTGTTCTGCATGCTATGTCGTTTGCCGCTTTGTCATCAATTATTTTTGGTCTATTTGGCCGTTTGCTATTTGTGTTTTTATTTTATTTTTTTTTGGTTTATAGTTACGTTTTTGGTGCTATGCCTGTGCAGCAGGTGCCCAAATCCAGGTTGGTGATTTGGTCATCATCGCCGAAGACAACGTGGCGCCGCTCCATTGGCGGCTTGGCCGAGTGCTACAGCTGCATCCCGGTTCCGATAACGTGGTGCGGGTATGCACCGTCAAAACCAGCAACGGCACCCTTCGTCGCGCCGTCAGCAAGTTGTGCCGGCTACCGCCCGAGGAACCCGCGGCATAGATCTTTGCCCCCGGGATTTTAACTGGACATTGCTCAGGAGCTGAGCGGAGCATCACAACATTTTAGTGTTTGTGTGCGTGGCAGTGTCGCGGTAAAGGCAATTTTGCGTGAAAGTGAAGTGTAGTTATCGTGACAATGAACTGAACTTTTTGACTTTGGCCTGTTTGGCCTTTTCTTTTGCTGCTTTGCATGTTTTGCCATAAGGCAATAAATTTTGTTTTATTTTGACGCCTATTTATGATTTTTGTACATATATTTTTGTGTTCTGCATGCTATGTCGTTTGCCGCTTTGTCATCAATTATTTTTGGTCTATTTGGCCGTTTGCTATTTGTGTTTTTATTTTATTTTTTTTTGGTTTATAGTTACGTTTTTGGTGCTATGCCTGTGCAGCAGGTGCCCAAATCCAGGTTGGTGATTTGGTCATCATCGCCGAAGACAACGTGGCGCCGCTCCATTGGCGGCTTGGCCGAGTGCTACAGCTGCATCCCGGTTCCGATAACGTGGTGCGGGTATGCACCGTCAAAACCAGCAACGGCACCCTTCGTCGCGCCGTCAGCAAGTTGTGCCGGCTACCGCCCGAGGAACCCGCGGCATAGATCTTTGCCCCCGGGATTTTAACTGGACATTGCTCAGGAGCTGAGCGGAGCATCACAACATTTTAGTGTTTGTGTGCGTGGCAGTGTCGCGGTAAAGGCAATTTTGCGTGAAAGTGAAGTGTAGTTATCGTGACAATGAACTGAACTTTTTGACTTTGGCCTGTTTGGCCTTTTCTTTTGCTGCTTTGCATGTTTTGCCATAAGGCAATAAATTTTGTTTTATTTTGACGCCTATTTATGATTTTTGTACATATATTTTTGTGTTCTGCATGCTATGTCGTTTGCCGCTTTGTCATCAATTATTTTTGGTCTATTTGGCCGTTTGCTATTTGTGTTTTTATTTTATTTTTTTTTGGTTTATAGTTACGTTTTTGGTGCTATGCCTGTGTTTTAGCATCCTTTGTTTTGCTATAGTTAATTTGATTTGATTAATTTAAGTTGATTTGAGAATGCTTTTATTTGTGTTCAGCATGAATACCTACTTTGTATTTTTTTCTTTTGTATTTTTTGACTTTTTTTTGCTTTGTCCTTTTGTTTGTTTCAATTAGTTTATTTAGATTTTGCCATATTATTAATATGCCAAGGCCGGAAGTATGTTAGGGCCGTTAGGGCCCTCGAGGGTGGCTGGGTTTTCCCAACGCTCCGGTTTTATGGGTCGCAGGTAAACTAGAGCTGGGTGGGAAACGAGATCCCGGTCGTCACTTCTTCTTCAGGTTTCGACGACGAAACAACGTGCTTTCGTTTTCTTGTATTCGCTTATTTGCTTTAGTTTTTATTAAATAGTTAAATTGAGTCGAGCGCTTAATTTTTAACCCCGTATGTAAGTCGGCGGTATTTACAGAGTCGTTAAAGGAATTTTGTAACGAAGCCGAAATTGAATATAAAAAGCTATTAGGATATAGCAAAACTCGGTGGTTGGCACTTTTGCCAGCCGTAGAACGTATCCTAGTCATCTATGCCCCATTAAAATCATATTTTCTGTCTCTGGACAAATGTCCCAAAGTTCTTGTGGATTTTTTTGAAAGTGACGTACCAGAGATTTGGCTGCTTCTTATTCATAATCAGGCTAGTTTATTTCATAATACTGTGAGGGCCATTGAAGGCGAGACAATAACGATAATGGAAACTTATCGTGTTATTGATGATTTAAAAAAAAAAATTAAGTGAAAGAATGGAAAACGTGTTCATTCCACTGGTGGTAAAAAAAGAGCTCAACATCTTAACAGAAAATGGTCAAATTAATGAAGTATGGTTTAAATTACAAGCAAAACTTTTTATGGAAACTGCCTAAAATATTTGGAGGGTTGGTCCAAAGATTTGGAAATCGGTAACAATTTTAATTGGATATCTTTAACTCAATGTTTGTTATGGGAAGATGTGTCTTCTACATACGAAGCAATGACATTACATTTTCGCCCTGTTCCGGTCCAAATTGACGAAAACTCCCTTTTTGATGAGGTAACATATTTAAAAAAATACGTTACAGAAGAAAAGATATCTACTTGGACTGAAAATAATGTTTCTATTGAAAAGAGATGGGTCGAGATTTTTCAACATTTTTACTCCCAAAATGTCCCTTTTCTTAACATTAAAAACATTGTAGAATTCTGTTTATGCCTCCCGGGACCTATGCTCCTACAGAGCGAGTTTTTTTGGCATAAATAAATTGTGGACCACAGAAAAAACTCAACTTTCAGTAGAAACTGTTAAATGTATGCTGTTTGTAAAATATAATTTAGAGAGTTCTTCTTGTGAAGAATTTTACAATTTTGTCAAAAATGATGATGTTCTTCTGCGGAAAATCCATTCAGCAGAAAAGTATTTGTAAAGTTGGAAAATTATAACTATTTTTTGTATTTGCAAAGAAGTAAATGTGTTTGAGAACGAATAATTTTTTAATAATTTTAATTTTTTTTAAATTTTTTCATTGTCCGCCCGTGTCCCGGATTTTCACATTTTCGATATGGTCACTTTAGACCTAAACCAAGATTTGTGTCTTTGAAATCTGAAATTGGTTTAATTTATTTTAGTAATAGGGAATGATTTAATCGGTTTGTTTAAAAGCTTGGTTCATAAAGCTAACATTTAATTTTGTGCATGAATTAGTTTGTTAAGTTTAAGGGAGAGTGTTGAAGCAGTAAAACTTCGATACTTATTCGGTTAGCTTTGGGTAGGTCTATTTTTAAACGTTATCGCTCATGCTGACCGAATGGGAATGTGCCTAATGTTAAGTTAGTTCTTAGGTTCTGGAGTCTTTGTTGTTTCAGACTCGCGACCAGTTGGGGGACTGTCGCGTGTTCTTTTGTTAAGCTCTTTTTGATTCAATACATTTAATCACTGTGGTTCATTTTATTATTCACGAACCTAAACCTCAACAATTACCCAACTATTCTTTGTATCTTTCAAAACTTTTTTATAATTATTTACCGCCTCCTCAAATAACAACCAACTCAATTTATCAAAACAGATTTGTTAAAAGTCACAAAATTATTTTGGTGAATTTACAAAACATATTTGTTGTTCTTACTAATTTCGGATGTTACAATTTTACAATTGTCTCTGTGATATCAACAAAATCGATTGTTTCGATGAGAGTATGATTTTGTCAATCTAACTAATTATTTTCGGACATTGACAAACTACCCAAAATGAACACACTTTGTTTGTTAAACTAACAACACTCTATTGTTGTTATTCTTAAAAATTGTGTTATATTTACAAATATTTTCGCAAATTTAACATATTGCATATTGTTAAAGAAGCAATATGGTGTTGTGAATATTAACGAATATATTTACTAATCGCCTGACAAATAAATATTTTGTGGAATTAACAAAAATAAGTAGTGGACCTCCTGGAACAAAATTATTAGTAATATTTTGTTAAAATTAACAACATATTTTTTACTGTGTAACTACTATTAACATTAAAATCTGAGCATTTAAGTGTTTAGAAGGTATTTTAAGTTTGTTTTAGATTTTAGTTTATGCGATATGTTGCACTGTAATTGGGCTTCGGCCTGTAGGGTAATAAATATATTATTATTATTATTATTAGATATAAATTTTTGAGTAACTACATTATTTGCAGGCAACAAGTAGTATCAACAAAAGGAAAAGGAGTCTTCTTGAGAAACAGATTGATGAATATGAAATGTTCAGAGCTGCAAGAGAAGAAAAAAGTGAAGCACGACATGTTGAAAAAATGGAGCGTCAGGATAAGGCTTTAGATGTCTAAACTTTAGACATTATGAACCAAATGGCTGCTGTTTTGGAGAAATTGGCTAACAACAAGCCCAACTCAAAGAAAATAGGTAAACGCCATTAAAGAAATAAAAATATTGATCGAAGTGTTTTGCTTTTTAGTTGGAAAATGGGGACTGAAAATCTTAAAACTATAACGTATCTTTATATTAAACTATTATGTTGTTAAAAGAGTAACTAAGTTATAACATGAATGATAATAAAGATAAAAATTATAGTAAAGGTAAAAAAGCCCGGCTTCGTTTAAACTAAAATATGATGTAATTTCGTACACATATGATGTATTTTAGAAATTTAAAAACTTCTGAAGAATCTCTAGAATCTCTAGGCAAGGAGACAGATGCTCAAAGGCCTCTTAATGAAAGAGCTGTCTGAGATTCTCACGGAGGTCCAGGGGGATAACTTGCTGTTTGGCGAGAATTTGTCGCAACGTATTCAAGCAGCCAAGGCGATGGAAAAAACTGCTTTGGATCTGAAGAAGTCGCCTGCAAAACCAACAAAAAACCGAGCAAAAACCTTTCCTTCAAAACAACAGGAAAACTACAAGGGCCCGTCTCGTTTTCAACAACAACAGGCGCCGAGGCAAAGCGGGTCCAGATTCCAGTCCTCGGCCCAAAAGCTGTTTCGACGGCCGACTTACAAAAAAAAACAACCGGAAGCGGGGCCAGAGGACTGAAATCGGCAGAGGTCGAAACAAGATTCACGCAGGCGCCGCTAACTGAAGTAAGAAATTATGCAGGCAGGGTATGTGCCTTTGAAGACCGTTGGCTCCAAATCACCTCAGATCTAGCTATGTTGTCTTGGATTAAGGGGTTAAGATTCCTTTTGTTAAGAAAGTTTTCCAGCAATATGTTCACTCAAACCCTGGCTGGTCGAAGTGTGAACTAGACTCTCTCTCGAAATCTCGATTGAGAAGTTATTAGTCGCTGGGGTTGTTTCTAAATGCTCTCCCTGGGAGGGCCAATTTGTCTCTAATATTTTTTTGGTGCCTAAGCCAGAAGGCTCCTAGCGATTTATTCTAAACTTGAAACGGCTTAACACATTCATTCACACTGAACATTTTAAATTAGAAGACAAAAGCACGGTCATGCGTTTATTGAGACCAGGGTATTTCATGGCGAAGCTGGACCTAAAAGATGCCTATTTTATGGTCCCTATCCACGCTTCGCATAGGAAATACTTACGTTTTAGCTTCAAACAACAACTTTACGAATTTAATTGTTTGTGCCTCAATGTGGCGCCTTTCATTTTTACTAAATTGATGAAACCGGTCGTTTCTTTCCCTCGAGAACAGGGATACATTTCTGTGGTTTATTTGGACGATTTTCTCCTTTTTGCTAGTAGCGAGACAGAGTGTTCATTGAATGTTAAGGCCACAATCTCCTTGTTACAGAATTTGGGATTTATTATAAATTTTCCTAAAAGCAGCTTAACTCCTTCTACCAGATGAGAATTCTTGGGATTTGTTTTTGACTCGACACAAATGTCCATTGGGATCCCCGAAAGGAAGCAATTAAGCTCAATCGCCTTGATCTCATAATTTCTGAACAGAAATTTTAGTTCTATTCGAGACTTCGCGCACCTAGTAGGCGTGTTAGTTTCGCTTTATGTAGCTACACGATATGGCATGGCATATACTAAGAGTTTGGAAAGAGCAAAATTTCTTGCGCTTCGGCATTCTCTTGGCAACGATGACGGACATAAGTCTATATCTACCGCGGTTAAGAAGGATGTGGTTTGGTGGCAAAATAATATAGTAAACTCAGTCTGCCCAATAAGGCGTTTTGATTTTGGGGTTACGATTTATACTGACGCCTCTCTTACGGGTTGGGGCGCCGTTTGCAACGGTAATAAAGCAAGTGGTGTTTGGACTGATTCGGAAAAAACTCTTCATATAAACCATTGGAGTTGCTTGCAATCTTCTTTGGCTTAAGATGTTTCGCTAATGAGTTATTTGATTGTGAAGTGCTTTTGAGAGTCGACAACACGACAGCGATTTCATACGTTAATCGTATGGGCGGGGTTCAATTTTTGGAGTTGAACTTGATTGCACGTGCCATTTGGGAATGGTGTGAGAGGCGAAAGATATGACTGTTTGCTTCTTACATCAGTTCATCAAATAACGTGGAAGCAGATTACGAATCGCGAAAGCTTCCCGCCGAAACCAAATGGTCTCTTTCGGACGCAGCTTTTGGCAAAATTACTGCGAGTTTTGGTAATCCCAGCATCAATTTGTTTGCAAGCCGAATCAATTGCAAATGCAAAAAATTTGCATCTTGGGGCCCGGATCCTAATTCTCTTGATATAGACGCATTTACTCTTGCATGAAACGAATACTACTTTTACGCGTTTCCGCCTTTCATAATCATTGCAAGAGTACTGCAAAAGATTGTTTGCGATCGAGCAGAGGGTATTTTGGCCTTTTATTTCAATTTATTCTCAGATCCGACGCTGAAAGATTCTATTGAACACTTTAGTGAAGTTACTTAAATAAATATGTTATTTAGATCCGTATGCGCCGATTTTCTTAAAATTTGGTAATGTTTATTTTCTTTAATTCCCATGTCAAAAATTTTGATAAAGTGAAGGAGACCATGAACGAAAAATCACAAATAACTATATCAAACACGAAGAAATTGATACCTCTGCAAAAACCTAAACTTACATTGTGATTTTCAATTGGTTTCAAGGATAGAATCTCGGACTAGAAGGCAAAACTCTGAAATTATTAGGTACTTAAATGATGGAAAATGCAAGCTCAAATTAAAAGTGAGTTATTTTCGATATTAGAAAGCTTTAGTTTGCAACTACCGACCTACTTAAAAAATATCATAATTTTTTCTGATTATGACAATGTGGAAGCATTTGCACGAATCACTGCAAGTGACATTTTAGAATTAGAAAGATTCGTCAGAAAAGATAATAAGTAAAAATTTAGGGTCAATCATCATAACGTAGGTATCTAGACTCGGAACTAAAATAATTGGTAGTTAATTAACAAGTCACTTGTCAGAAAATTCTGGATAAGAAGTAGTAGCTAATTCAAGTCACACGAATATATTTATAGGTGTTTTATACAGAAAAATATTCCCATTCTAGATAAATGGCAGCACGTTCATTATCGTCATAACGCTTGGATATTAGGATGCGAAAATGATCCCCTAAGCCCTAAGTGATGCTAAACTGGTTTCATCTGAAGTAGATACAACACATCTTGCATCATTACTACTACTATATTATAATTTAATTTCAGCATTTGGAAAAAATCCTGTCTTCTGATTATGGTTCAGAAATCCTAGCGCAGTACAAGAAATGTCATAAGCTCGATCGTTCGAAACTGTGCACACTGATAATTAATATTTGTAAATCACTACTAATTTGTAAATTACAAAATATCCAGTGATACATTCAAAAAATTCGCTGAAAAAATCCTCCAAACATTTCCGCCGGAATTGCCGGAAACATACTACAATAGATATTTTAAAGATCTTAAAGAAAACGTTCACTTTGCTACCGGAAAGCTGTGGGGTGAATATTGCAGCTTGCAAAAGTTTTATAGAAGAATTGGGTTAATATCAAAATGCCCCGCACCTTTCGGACCAAGTAAAGGTAAAAATGACCCCTGTTCGGTTTTCATGGGATTCCTTCCGATTCAGTTCTGTTCGAAATTGCGCTAGGCGCCCTGAAATTTGTCAAGTGAATGACTGAAAGATTGAATGATTGTTACGTCCGTGTGTGCGGTTCTGCTAAGCTGTGCCGAGCATGATCTACAAGATGAGCAGCTTCAAAATATTCTTCGGTTCCAACCACCAAGTGACGAAAAGGCCTTAATGACTACCGTCAGTCAATATGAGGCTCGTGCTAAAAACAAATCTCTAAATATTAACGACAAGAAGCGGCAGGATAACAATTTGCGTCGCTCTTCCGATTTCCCGCATCCTAGAAAGTACCATCACTTTAAACGCTCTGATGATTACAAGAACAAAATGTGTTACTTATGCAAAAAAACCTGGACACCTGGCGCGCCAGTGCCCCAACTCAATTCCAAGCAAAGAAGACAAGAAAACAGCAGAGGACCCACCGGAATCGCCGAAGAAAATTCGGTGTGAATGAGCATATTGCCATAAAGATGGACACGCCGAGGCTACCTGTTTCGCAAGAATTCTTGGCAAACCACGTTCCGTAAAATTTGCGCGGCAACGAAGAAATCTATCCATCGATATTTCCAGCGGCCAAGGAGCACCGTCTCGTCATTTTAATTGCATCATCGACACCGGCGCCTAGGTGTCTATTATTAGTTGCCGAGTGGTTCGAGAATTAAACATTTCGTTATCACCGCATGATGGTTTTCTTCAAGGACTTGGACCTGGTTCTTCCCTCAAAAACATCGGCAAATGCTGTGTTTATGTTATCCTCACTTACGTAAATCTTGAAATTAAATTTGTTGTTGTTAGTGATAACGTTCTCGACGAAAACATTGACGCGATTATCGGCACAGGACAGGCACTCTAGAAATGTAACTAGATGGGGGAAAACGATTCGATAAAAGTTGTCGATTGCATCCGACAGATGGGGCTAGTAGAGATATTTTCCAATGAGTGAAACAGAGAAGGAGAATGTGATAGATGAATACCGTTATTCAAAATGGAGCCTATGAAAGAGCTCTCGGTAGTTTACTGGTGATTAACAAGATTATTATTACCTTTGATTATTACTGAATTTAATGTTAAACCGATAAGCTGTACATGACAATAATTCCAACCGCCAGTACGATTAAATGTTGTGTTAGTGGATGTGAGGACCATGGAAGTAAGAGACACAGATTTCCCAAAAACGATCCAGACACTTTCAAAAAGTGGATTTCGAGTGTTAATAATCGCAAACTTGCAAATAAGCCGACAGAAGACATTTATAAATCATATTATGTATGCAATAGACATTTCGCAGACAAAGATTTAGTGCCTGGAACCAGGAGAGGTACAAATTTGGAAACACTTCCCTCGATGTATCCGACAGAAACACTGCCCTCGATCACACCCTTGGAAACACTGTCGCCTGTGCCCCCATTGTCTGAATTTGAAGGCATAGATACCTGAAGACCATTAATTTCTTTATACAGAGAGATCAAAGTTATCTCGAATCGAGTAGTCTGATTTTGTGCATGTCAACAATACTTTGTTAATCGGACACCAATCGGATACGGCTACCCTAATTCGAAATAACTTTCATCTCTCCATACCTACTCGAATACATCTCAGAACCGAGTGAATGTATAAAATTTTAGATTAACACTATGAATTTGCAATTTTCCCGAGAATTTTTCATATTAAAATATGTTTCAAATTTTCATAATACTCGAGGAACAGCGAAATTAATGGGAAGTGATTGGAATAAATTGGAATAAATATTATTAGTTGTGACTTGATGTACTGTAGGAAACTCAAGTTATGGTAGTTCAAGTTTTGAAAATTTGACAGCATTTGTTTAATTTCAATTTGTTTTGTCTACTTATAGGGCCTTCACCTTCAGGTTCCAAAATCTCGGGTACTATTGATGTTGGTAGCATAAAATATACTTCTATGAAGTCCAACTGTGACGACTCCATGTCCACGTCGACGCCTACCTCTATGCCCACTTCGATGTCTTGTTCAATGTCTACCTCGATGTCTCTGTCTACCTTCACACCAACTCGTATGTCATCGGTGGATGTATCACTGCTAGATTCAGGCATGTATATTACTATCAATTCAGCCTTTTAGTGCGGAACTAACATAGAAAATTTAGTGTTATTAGGTTTTGTCACTAAGGCCCGAGCTTTTCATCTCCCGGTTAAGTTTATCCGGCAATTAAATTAATTGAATTTCATTGTTGCAACAATTGTAACCGAGGTATTTAACAGGCAGTTAAACTTAACCAGAGGTGAAAAAGATCAAAATAAAATGAACAAGTTCAGTTAAAATGTTAACGCGACGATGTACCCCTCAAGTTGTGTTTCTGACTCTACAGATGGCGCTGTTTCTTGGCCCAAAATAATTTATGACACAACCCCATGGAAAAGAAGATTTACTGGGTCCTAATCGGCAATAAACTTTGGTCGACTACTTTCCGTGAAAAGGTTCTCTTATCACAATACATGCCATCTGGTAACTGCCACGAGGCCTGTGACGAGATTGTCGGCGAGTTGGTTTTCGAAATTTACGTCTACAGACAGACGTTCACCGAGTTATTGCTCCTGAAACATGCGCATTATGTACTTTGCGCATGGAAACAAAAGACTTCAAAGATAGAGCACTCGAGAGTTGCTGGTAAGGTAGCCGCATGGGATAGTGACTGAAAGTGGACGGTCGAGGTCGTAGGTTCGGTTCTTGGCCCAGGAAAAGGATTTTTTTCCATTTTTTTAGAGGCACGCGAAAAAGTTTTGTACAAGGTCAGTTCTGGGCCCTGTAATTTTTTTTTAAAAGCACGATTAGAAATTACCACTAAAAGATGTTTTACGTTTTACATAATGCGGTCATTGTTTACTTTACCCACTTCTGGATTTTCAAAAAGCCAATTACAGCAAAGCATTTCTTAACATTTATATATTACGGAAATCAATATCTATTTTTGTGCAAACCACTTCTATTTTTACTCTTATTTTCTTTGCCTTAGCACATCTACATCTCAAAAACCAAGAAGTGGACATTGTAAACAATCACCCATAATGCGCATGTTTCAGGAGCAAGAGCTCCGTGGAACGTCTGTCTCTTACAACCTTGTCCGCGGCGTCTTTTATAGAGACCTATGTCCTATAGCGATTCCACAACCGCTGGATGCCCGATGGGCTCACACCAACATCTCTTGCAACTTGCCGAATGGAAGTTCCATTTTCAATTAGAGCAACACCGCGTGCAATTTCCACCTCATTGAGATACCTCATTTTGATTTTAATACTGGTTAGATGACATTTAATGTCAGTTTTGAGTAAGACAATCAACAAAGAGTCGCATTACATTCACTTTGATTTTCGTAGTTTTATTAATTTTCTGTTGAAGTCTTTAGAAGAAAGGATTGGTTGAATGTTGCTGCAATTGTTTCTTAGGAATATTAGATGACGGAAACATTATTGAATAATAAAGACGTTTCCATTATTGGTACAGACCAACTCCAACTAACCATGAGAAAAGCTGTTGTTTCAAAAAGACGTAGTTTTTGTCTTTCTTAGGAATGTGACCAACTAACCCTTAAAAAAACACACAATTATTACTTTCAAGGGTACAATGAGTTTGAGGAAAATAATCTATTTATGAAAGAATCTCCATGCCGATTTTGTTTTCTTCATTACCACCGTAACCGCCGGACAACGAAAATAAACTATTATGTTTGTCGTGGTTGCTTTCGTTCCCCATCATTTCAGTTTATTTATGGTACATTAGCAAAGTAACAGATAAGGGATCATAGAACTGACCGCAAGTGCACCCCTGATCGACGGTGACAGGTCCGTGACAGCTCAAACTTTAGCGCCACGTGGTGGCTTTACACCGAACTAAATTTAACATGGCAAGCATAGGACCGTAGGTTGTCGATTAAGATAGACAGTAGACTAATTAACTTTTCTTAAAATATCTTTAACTTTTGTTAATAGAGCTTTAAAATCTAGCTATTAACATATAACCGCATAGAAAAAAATAATGGCAACGTTGATTAATTAATCATAAAATCAAAATTTCAAACTTTAGCCGGATTTTGAGCTAGTTATTTTTTAGATTACAATTTTTTGTATACAAGGAAATGATCAAGTCCTCAAAATCTTCGGTTGTAACCGCGATATAACGATCAAAAGATTGCTGCAGACGTATTCTAAATTAACTATTACCACTTTGTTAATTGAGGTGCATACTTCAATTTTACGGTAGTATGTAACTGAAAGATTCCTTTATAATATTTAATAAAATGTATTTTTCTAACGCCATAAGTTTTCATACTACAGTGGTATAAAGTCGAGCAAAATTTGGTAAAATGTCTCCTTCGCCACCTTAAAACACTTTTTAAGTAAGGTATTTTTATCATATTGAAAAAATGTCCTGGTTTGAGATATTAAAAACGTGGTGACATTACGCATACCTGAGAACACTTGAAATTCGATTAATTCTTTGGTACCTAAAAAAGTAGCTACTTATACTTATAACAATATCTAATAGTAATTATCATACTTTTTTTTATCCTATAGGTACACGAAAACGACAACTGATTTTACAAAGAGTCAATTGCACACGTAGTAACGAGCTCACGCCAAGATGTAAGAAGTTCTACAAAATGGCACAAGATTGGAGTAGAAGAACCGCCGTACTACAAGATCGAGTGAAGTCATATCGAAAACGACTGGACAACGCCCTAGGAGTATCGAATTCTTCGCAATTTTCAAAATTGTTAAAAAACGTAAATTCTACCACATACAAATTCATTATGCTGCAAGTTCGAAATCAGCATTTGAAACCAAAGGGTCGAAAGTTTACTGTTGACGAAAAAGTCCTAGCGTTATCATTACTGAAATCGAGTGGACGCGGTTACAGATTACTTTCTAAAATTTTTTCCTTGCCTTCGAGAAGAACATTAACAAATCTTATAAATAAAATACCGTTTCGACCTGGACTTAACAAACAACTACTTAAATCAATAAGCTATGCGGTTAAAAAAATGTCGAGTCGAGACCGACACTGTTCGGTTGTTTTTGACGAAATGGCTATTGCTAGTTTGCTGCAATATAAGAGAAAAGAAGATTTAATTGAAGGAATCGAAGATTTGGGGAATAATAAACGGAGACCTCTCTTGGCAGACCACGCCACAGTATTTATGCTGAAAGGCATATATAGGCAATGGAAACAGCCTCTGATGTATGCATTCACAAGCGGTCCAATGAAATCAATGGAATTGAAGGGATGTATAAAAAACGTTATTCAAGAGAGTCATCTTATGGAATTAACAGTGGTGGCAACTGTGTGTGATCAGGGTAGCACAAATCAAACTGCAGTGAACTCGTTGTTGACTGATACTGAAAAGAAATATAAAAGAATGCATTTGGATAAGCGATCTTTTGGATTTGAAATCGATAATCGGGAAATCGTGCCATTATATGATGTTCCCCACTTGATGAAATGTATGAGAAACAATTTATTAACCAAGAATTTGCATTTTGTTATGAATGGAGAGAAAAAAGTGGCGAAGTGGGATCACATACTTCAATTTAACCGATTAGATGCTGGAGATGATACCCGAATCTGTCCAAATCTCACAGACAGTCATTGTGTTCCCGAAAAAATAAAAAAAATGAAGGTGTCCATATGCATGCATGTATTTAGTCATCAAGTAGGATCGTTGATGAAGCGGCTCAGCAGATATGGTAAGGGTACATTTTTTTCAATTTTAAATTACTAGCTACTTAATCATGCTTAATTGTTATAGATCATCATCCTGGTGAAATGACACTGGATTCAGAAGCTGACCATACAGGAGATCTCATTCTCTTTTTTGACGAACTCTTCGACAGTTTAAATAGAAATGCCAAAGTTGCACCAATCACTAAGCCACTGAAAGGAGGAGTTTCCACTGAATCTGGACATGAGGATTTCTGGAGGAAAGCCATTCAAATGTTTCGTTCTATGAAATTTGTTTCTATGGATAAAAATTCATCTGTACATTCGCCCTCAATTCCAAATTTTATCAAGACTTTAAATGGATTTCTGCGATTGAAAAGCGTCTTAGTTAAAGAAGATAAGGCACAGTATTTTTTATCTCGAGGATTCAATCAAGACTGCCTCGAAAACTTCTTCGGCAACATCAGAAGTCATGGAGGACGAAATGTTTCCCCCGATGTGTCACATTTCGTTTCGTCTTTCAAAGCATTAATTGTGAACAATTTCATGGCTTCCCATTCACCCGGAGCCAATTGCGAAGAGGACTTCACTAGTGGGGCACTTGAGAACTTCCACTGCTTTTTAACAGGGGACGAAATTAGTGGAGTGAGACCCCTAGACGAAGATATTTCACAAATAGACATTCCTACTTCTTATTTACGTCGAAGGATGTCTTATGTGTCCAAATGTACTACATCTTATGTGGCTGGGTATGTGTGTCGGAAACTTTTCAAGATTACAAAAAATTGTGAAGACTGCAGAAGAAACATATTACGTCGCTACAGTCTAGCAACTACCGATATGTTTATAGAAGCTAGACAGTATAGAGGCGGTAATTTATACAAGCCAGGCACATTCATCGATTTTATTACTCGACAGGCCCTATCGAAACTTTTTTATTTACTGCCGCGTCTGTTCACTAGGCCTCGTATTGCTGCAACCCTACAGAAAATTTTGTTACAAACTTTAAACTTCAAAAATGCGTTAGGTTGCAAAATGCATACTACTTTGGATGTTTCAGCTATAAAAATTATTACGACATGCGCCATTTATTTTTGGGTGAAGCGTGTCAATTTGATTTCTAAAGGCAAGGATGAAAAGTTTACTCTTTTCTTATCTAAAAATCCGAATCCATTCTTCGTGGATCCCATAAAACTCTTGGCCCATAAAAATTTTTTACGTCAAAAATCAAAAATGTCGGCAATAAGGAGAAACAAACAATTGCATGATTAATGATGATGATGCAAATAGGTATGTTGATAATTCAGTTAATAATAAAAATTTGTTCTATTTCTAATGTCTTTTTAATTTAAACATAAACCACATTTTCATCAAGACTGCTTTTATAAATAATTGTCCGTCCAATATGATTGTAAATTTTCACGTTCGAAATTTATTGATACCTAATTGGTTTTCAATAAATTGAAATGAAAATTTACAGTTGTTTTGGTCAGGCAATAATTTATGAACAGTTTTATAAAATCGGCATTTCATTATATTCGGGGAATCCCAGGGTACCGCTTTCTCCAATGATTCTAATAGCATCCACTAGCGGCGCTGGTAGTCACATTTTTGTACAGTCCGTTATCTAGGGAGTTACATTTCTAGAGTGTGTGTCCTGTGATTATCGGTCTGGATCGTAGTGTGAGTATAATGGTGAGCCGTTAAAGGGGTTCAATTCTGTCATTTCTGCGCATGACGTCACGCGAGGAGTGGGCGAGCATGTGGCCGGCCGAAGTGGTGTGCTTTCCACGTGTTTTCTTTTCAATAGGTTTGTTCCAACTTACGGTTCTTGTATCGCCCTGAAACGGTTCAGGTACTGCTTGGATCGGTCTTGTACGCAGGCGCAGACTTGGCACCGTTCTACGCATCGTACAGCGCTAGATACGGTTGGAAGGGCATTTTGGTGCTGTACTGCTGTATGCGCAATGATCTATCAATATATACTACTAGATGCAATGTAGAGAGAAAGGTATTGACGCGAATATGTGAGTGCAATAGCACGCTCAACCCACGTGACTGTGGGCACCTCGCCGGCCGCCATGGCTATCTGTTCAATAATCTGCTGCAGTTTTCAATTACGTTAGCTTAGTTTTCAAATTTATCTGTACCGTTGCAGTGAGTTTGTCTTCTTAAATCAACATGGTTATGTCATGTGTAGCGTATGGATGCACAAGCAGAGCGAATAAAGAGCAAGATATTTCTTTTCACAGGTATTTAAACGAAGATGCATTATGTATGTTGCCCGTTAAAATTATCTCATATTATTTTTAACAGTTTTCCAACTGATCCGCTGTTACGTAAAAAATGGATAATTGCAACAAGACGGAAAGACTTTTGCCCATCAAAAAACTCAAGACTATGCTCCAAACACTTTTTAAGTACCGATTTTATTTATAATTTTGGCAAAAAAAGCATAAAATCTAGTGTTGTTCCCACTATTTTTAATTTTCCAAGACACTTAACGAAGGTGTGTGCAAAAGAGAGATCAGAAAGATTGAACGTGCCTAAATCGCCAACATTACCAGAATCCACAGAAATTTCGTCAAGTTCTAAACCTAGCTCTCTTTGTACCTCGCTTTGTACTGAAAACTTGACAGAAACAGAAAATAAAAAAATAGTTGTGGAAGAGGCAAACAGTTGTGTGCCGTCACATTCTACGCTTGGAAGAAAACGCTCTCAACCTGTGTATATAGGAGATGTGTCTGAAAGTGATCTACAGTCTCCTACAAAATTTAGAAAGGTGTGGGAGATAGCCACCAAAACCGTCACTAGGCAAAGGCACACCATAAAATATCTTCAAACACAAAATAGAAGATTAAAAAAAAAGGTGGAATCTTTAAAAGATTTAATTAAATATTTAAAATCCACCAAGAAAATTTCATCGGATTGTTCATCGGTTTTGCAGGTAAATACATAAATAGGAATAATTTTTATTGACTTATATTTAACCCGTAGGAATGTATTCCAATCAGTGAACAGGAACTTTTATTGCGCCAGTTGAAAGTGTGTACAGCAAGAAAATATCCCGCCGAGCTCAGATCATTTGCATTGACTTAAAATTTTTATTCGGCTAACGCGTATAATTATGTAAGAAAGACTTTTGGCAATTGTCTGCCACATCTAAATACGATTAAAAAATGGTACTCCTCGATCGATGGCTCACCTGGTTATACTGAGGAATCGTTACGGGCTATAAAAATGAAGTCAGAAGAGCTTCGGAAAGATGGAAAGGAGTTGGTGTGCGCTCTGATAATGGATGAAATGTCTATCAGAAAGCATGTACAATTTAATGGTTCTCGAAACACTGGTTATGTAAATTATGGCTATGACATGGACAGTGATGCATTGCCTTTGGCTAAAGATGCGTTAGTATTTCTATTGGTCGGAGTTAACTGCAGATGGAAAGTGCCAATTGCTTATTTTTTGATAAACTCTTTATATGCTGAAGAGCGAGCAAATTTGGTAAATGGTTGTCTTGTAAAGCTACATGATGTTGGCATAAAAATAATTTCTCTAACTTTTGATGGCAATGCTGTAAATTTGAGTATGGCATCAAGTTTGGGGGCCGATTTAAGTGTGAATTCTGTTAAAACCTTTTTTAGTCATCCAAAAACAAATGAAGAAATTTTTATAATATTGGACGCTTGCCATATGATTAAATTGGTTTGCAATACATTAGGCGAATGGGCATGCTTTTATGATAAGGATAACGGAGTTGTTAAATGGGAATTTTTCAAAAATTTAGTTGCTCTTCAGGAGGAAGAAGGAATGCATCTTGCCACAAGAATTAGATCGCGACATATTAACTATCACAACGAAAAAATGAAAGTTAAGTTAGCTGTACAAGTGTTAAGTGCAAGTGTAGCTGATGCTTTGAATCATTGTAATCTTGATTTAAAGCTTCCTAGTTTTTGTGAAGCTGCCCCAACTGCACGCTTTTGTCGTCAATTTGACAAGTTGTTTGATATACTAAATACCAGAATTTCTTTAAGCAAGAATCCGTATCGAAAATCTTTGTCTTCGTATAATGTTTCTTTCTTAAAATCATTTTTTGACGAAACAAAAGACTACATTATGAGTTTAAAAGATAATTTCGGACAAGCTTTAGTTACAGGTAGAAGAAAAACGGGCTTTATTGGATTATTAACTAATATGACGTCTATTCTTGGTATAGTTAATAAATACGTTATCCAAAAGAAATATCTTTCATATCTGTTAAGTTATAAGCTTAGCCAAGATCATATTGAAATGTTTTTTTGTGCAATCAGATCTAAGGGTGGTTTTAATAATAATCCAACGGCTATTCAGTTTGAGGCTGCGTATAAACGATTATTAATTCATACGGAAATAACCACTTCATTGTCAGCAAATTGCTTGCTTCAAGATGACACCTACATATTAAATGTAGCTTCAACTTCAATAAAAACAAAAAATATTTCTTGTGATAATAATGTAGATTCTATTATTCAAATGAGCGAAGATGAAATTATTTGCTCTGATGGGGTAATGGATAATGATGATTATTATTACTCTCTAATAATTTCAAATTCACAATACAAAACAGATATTGTAAAATATGTATCGAGTTATGTTGTAAAACAATTAAAAAGAATTTTAGTTTGTGATCAATGCTATAAAGCAATGACATCCGATAAATCGTCTTCGTCCTTTTTAGACAGAAAGGATAGGGGAGGTTTATTAAAGCCGTCAGCTGATGTAATACGCATTTGCACAATTGCAGAGAATACTTTTGTACAGAATAAAATTTTTGGGGATTGCAACGTACTGACAAAATTAATTTCCATTTCTAAAAGTAAACTAAATATTGACATAATGTTTTCGTCCATTACTGATCATGTATTAGATCAGGATCATATGCAGAATCATATGTTGCAAATCATTAATTTAGTTTTGAAAATTTATTTTACCATTAGAATGCATCCATAAATGAAGTAAAGCATAGAATAAGACATAAATATTCTAAACTTGTTTTATTCCAGAATCAATAATATAAATTATGTACATCGCTTTATCATTTGTTTAACACGTTCGCTGCCACTGACGCGCCAGCGCGTCCGTCTTAAACCTGCGCCTGTGCCCTGGACGCGCTGGCGCGCTTGGAGATTCAGATATTGTAATGCATCGCAGTTATTCGGGCACTGCAATTTAGTACTGTTTGATACGTAGGCACTCGGGTAACGTATTGTTTCAGATTTTCACGGTTGCGGTTTGCTTTTTTTCTCTACCGTTTTTTTCTGTTGCTCGACTGAAGAATGGAAGACAGTTATGACGTTGCAGGTCCTTCGGAACCTAAGAAATGCAAAACGCAGAAGATAACAAGCACAAAAGCACTAACAGAGGCGGAAATATTACAAATATTAGAAGAAAGCGATTCGGAATCGGAAATTTTGCCTGAAGACAATGGGTGGGAATCCAGTGATGAGTCTGACGCAGAGGATATTGTTTTAGATGAGGTGGCAGAAATGGCAGAAGATTTAGTAATTTCAAGCGATGTAGAAAGTGCAGAAGAACAAATAACACAGCCAGCCAATAGAATTGTTGATTGGGGTTGTGTTCCAATTGGCATGGTCGACTACCCGTTTACCAGAAATGAGGGGCTGCTTATTCAACCGACCGCAAACAGTCCTTTAAATTTTTTTCGCCTTTTGCTGACGGATGAATTTCTATTGAAAATTGTTGAACAAACAAACCGTAACGCAACTGAATTATTCCTTTCTGCGGGAACCAAAGAACAATCACGAATAACTTTTTGGAAAGATGTGACAGTAGCTGAATTGTTAATTTTCTTGGGTGTTTTCCTGCACATGGGAAATGTAAAAATCAGTAAATTGCAAGACTACTGGAAAAGGGACCCTTTATTTCACGTAAAGGGAATTGCCGATAGTATTTCTCGTAATCGTTTTCTCATAATACTGCGTGCACTGCATTTTGCAGAAAATCCCAAACCAGGCGAACCAAAACTACAAGACAGGTTGTACAAAATACGTCCAGTGATCAACTTTTTTAACGAAAGGATGTGCGAAATATACTACCCAGGTCGAGAACTGTCGCTGGATGAATCGATGGTCCTTTGGCGTGGTAGATTAATATTTCGGCAATATATCAAAAATAAAGCGCATAGATATGGCATAAAGCTTTATATTTTAACGACTCCTACAGGAATGGTACAAAAATTTGCGGTATACACTGGCATGCAGGACGAGTTAGGAGGAAGAGGCCATGCGGAAAAAGTTGTTCTTCATTTATTAGATGACAAGCTGAATGCGGGTCACCATGTGTACATGGACAATTATTATAATAGCTTCGATTTGGCTAAGGTGTTACTTGATAAAAAGACGCACTGTACGGGAACTCTGAGGGCAAATAGAAAGTACACTCCCAAAGACGTACAAGTGGCCAAATTAAAAAAAGGTGAAACGGTTGCCAGATTTGCGGAAGGAGTCATGATAGGTAAATGGCGTGATAAGCGTGAGGTTTGTTACATTTCTAATAAATTTGAAAATGACATGATTGAGGTTGAAAACAAAAGAAAAGAGGTAAAATCTAAGCCCCTAGCTAATGTTCAGTATAATAAATTTATGTCGGGAGTTGATCGGCAAGATCAAATGTTGTCATATTATCTTTCGGAAAGAAAAACGATACGCTGGTACAAGAAACTTTTTATCCATGTTGTAGAGATGATGCTGACAAATGCACATGCCCTACACAATAAATATTCGGGCACAAAAATGCCACTGCAAGCATTTAGACTCAGTATCATAAGAGCACTATTGCCACAAAAACAAGAAGAACAACCTGTCAGAAATGCCCAACATGTTGTGGTAAAACGAGAATCAACTCCTGGAAAATCAAAAACACTGAGAAAAAAGTGCAGGTCATGCGCAAGCCGGGGACTACGAACAGACACGATATACGAATGCCAAGGTTGCCCTGATAAAGCAGGGTATTGTTTGAATTGTTGCATTATTCACCACCAGTAATGCAAAAAGTAATTGTTCAATTTACTGAATTTTGTTTTATTTTGTTATTTAATCTTTGCTGCAATTATGTGTCCTTTTTTAAAATTTGTTTTTATTTTAATTGTTTGATTTTATATACATTTTATTTTAAAATTTTGTTCCTTCTTTTGTGTTTGAATAAAGTTTCTGTTTGAATTCTTGTGCAATAAATATTTGATTTTTTGATTTTTTGTTATTTCTTCATTTTTTTTGGATTCAAAATGAAAATTTAATAATTTGTACTGACCCTATATTATTGCAACAATAGACTGTACGTACTGGCGGGCCTCTGGTTGCCCGCCACAGAATGCGGCCTGGTATGCCACCGACGCCTTAGTGCGTCCAAAAAAAAAAATTATCTAATTGAGTAAATTTTTAGTTCCAACCTCTGTAAATTTATTTACAGTAGTTTTAATGATAACTTTTGAGATTTTGCTCAAAAAAATTCTTGGTTACTTAGGAACGCCATCCCAATTGCAGTGGCAGCGAACGTGTTAATGTTTCTTGTTTCTTTATTTATATAATTTAACGGTATTTCAATAACATAATCTGATGTAATATACAGCTTAGGTATATGTAGTATAGCTAAAACTTTGCAAAGTCTATCTGTTTTTATTTCTTTATTAGTATGTCCCTGTGACGTTATGTATTGAAAGATGTTTTTATGTTAACAGCTACGTACACACGCAAATATTATCGTTATTTTGAATAAAAAATTTCAGTTATTCACAAAATGATGGTGATTTTTTTATTATGATCAAATCTTGAATCCCAATAATACTTGACATCGTTCATATCATAATTTGCATCAAATCAAGGTGTGTAACAGTAACCAATCTCGACTTGTAAGTTTACAAACATGATAATAAGTGTGGCTATTTGAATAGCGTAAGCAATTGATTAATCGCAATATTTAGTTAAATGTGTTTTAACGCTGTTTTAATCAACACATCAAGCTTTTGCGATACATATCCGCCGCTCGGTGCCCACACTCACGTGACATAAATGCGGTGTCTTTCTCTTACATGCAATATTCTCAGGCATTACATTTCTCTCACATGTCAGCGGCAATCGCTGTAGTGCACCGCATAAGCAACGTACCATCTAGTAGTATATATTGGTAGATCATTGTGTATGCGTCGCATCAAGTCAAGTCACCACGCCGCCGCGCACAGTCAACATATAAACTATTTGTAATGGAAAGCAATGGAAATCGGAAGCTGGTATAATTCCATACTGTCCAGGCTGATTGTGAAAATGGCGGCTGGTTTGAACTTTTTCGCTTCGACTATTCACAATTTTCCTTGACAGCCGAAATGTTCAAAAAATACTTCATCCGAGTATTGTGGTACTATCTTATACAATTACTGCCTGCTTCCCTTACTTTGTAATAAATGAACTTTTTACCTAAATAATTCTGATTTTTCATTCGCTGTTCGTGAAGTAGAAAATCAAAATCATCATCACTACTATCGTTAAGTGAATAGTCACTCCTTCATCACTCATAATAGTAAAGAAATTAACATTAATTCTAACATTTTTTAAACTTTGCCGTGTAATGTGTAACGAATCGAAACTATAAAATTTTGCAACTTGATTAACGATCGGCATCATTGTGAAAATCGAAAAAATTTAAATTAAGCGATATCTCGACGAGAAAAAATGTAACATCGTTACAAACTCAATAGAGTTTTCATTACAATATTCAAAACGCACAGCGAAATTTGCAGGAACTTATGAATTAGGCATAATAATTAATTATCATTAATAAACATTTACGAATGCAGTCATTTGCAATTGACATCTACACATGTGACGTTTTTTTCGAATCGTTTTTACGTAAATAACTATTGATTTTGTTGTAAATTATAAAAAATGAACCGTATATAGTTGCAAATTTACAGAGTCTTGTAAGGCGATTTTAGCAAGTTGATTGTAGTTTGGCAAGCAAGTTAATATTGTTGCTGGAAAATTAGACGAAAAAATATTTATTGATGATAATTAATTATTATGCCTAATTCATAAGTTCTTGCAAATTTCGCTGTGCATTTTGAATATTGTAATGAAAACTCTATCGAGTTTGCAACGATGTTACGTTTTTTCTCGTCGCGGATATCGCTTAATTTAAATTTTTCCAGTTTTCACAGTGATGTGAAGTCTCCAAGTTATTATCAGATCGGAAAGTCGACTATACATACCAAGGCCACCGTCGTTAAAGACGGGATCAAAATTATTTTGGATAATTCTGATGCCC
Organism: Schizotus pectinicornis; assembly: GCA_951805265.1. NCBI lineage: Eukaryota > Metazoa > Arthropoda > Insecta > Coleoptera > Pyrochroidae > Schizotus > Schizotus pectinicornis. Next base: position 11,814,355 of record OX638208.1, read on the forward strand.
ACCGTGCCCTCACTTCGCTTTTTGATTCAAAATTGATTCCATATCACACGTACACGCTTGCCGAGGAGAAAAATTTAAAAGTAGTAATTCGTGGTCTTTACGTCTCCACTTCTACAGACGATATTATTGCCGATCTAACTGAGACCAACCTAAAACCGATTAAGGTTACCCAAATGGTTAGAGATAAACAACCAACGCCGCTTTTCTTGGCCATAGTAAGTCGTGATATGAGTAAAATTTACGATATCACGACTTGCTTGGGTTTACGCGTTCGGGTGGAACCACTCAGAAATACATTCACAGCCGGGCAATGTTACAATTGCCAACTGTTTGGACACTCGCAAAGCCGATGCACAGCGCCCCCAAATGCGTCAAATGCGGCCTCGGGCATCGCAGCCATGAATGCCCTAAAGCACTTGCAGACCCGCCAAAATGCGCAAATTGCGGACAAGCCCATCCGGCTTCTTACAGAGGCTGCCCGGTTTGCCCAAAACCCAAATTTCCAACTACAGTGGAACTCGTTTATAACGATCCCTCTTTACAACGAATGCTCGGTTATAACGAACAGAATTGCAAGTCCCGTTCAAAGCCCTATACATTTACGTTCGCTTATAACGAAGCTCGGTTATAACGAACACTTGGATACAACGATCAAATTTTTATCCCAAAACTTGCCTGTGGTTCGGTTATAACGAACTGTCCACGCAAAATTCCCAAGGTCAAGTTAGAATTCTCAGAATGACGGTACGGCTGCATGTGGTATCTTTGCCGTTTGCCGCCTTTTCTTCCGTTTCGTCAGTCTTGTTGCCACCACAGTGCAAATATGTCGGCTGTTAAATCTGGGATGAAACGACATTCGTTAACACTACAGACTAAAGCAAGTGTCTTAAAGTTATTGCAAGAAGGACGTTCTAACTCTGAGGTAAGCCGTGAATTGAGACTCCCTAAATCAACTATTTCAACTATCTGGGCCAACAAGGAGAAAATTGAAACAGCGAGTAATAGCAAAAATCACAAATTAAAGCGACTTCGAAAGCCAGTAAGATCCGACGTAGACAATGCTCTCATTAAATGGTTTGGAGCCCAAAGAAGTAATAATGTGCCCATCAGCGGCCCACTTCTTCGAGAAAAAGCAGAATGTTTTGCAAATATGCAGTGTGTACAAACTGCTAGTACCAGTAACGATTTTAATGATGGTGGCAAAGCTTCATTTGTGTGCAGTCGGGGATGGTTGGACCGATTCAAAAATCGCTACAATATTAACGCCGGGAAGTAGTCTGGCGAAGCTGCAAGTGTTGACACGCAAGTTACTGATTCTTGGTTAACGTTCACCTGGCCTCAACTTCGAAGACGGTATGATGAAAATGATATTTTTAATGGTGATGAAACTGGGCTATTTTATAAAATGACGCCAGACCAAACGCTGAAATTTAAAGGCGAAAAATGCAGTGGGGGAAAACTGTCAAAAGAACGTCTAACAGTTTTTGTATGCGCAAATATGACTGGGACCGAAAAGAAAAAGCTCTTGGTTATAGGAAAATCACTGGCACCCAGATGCTTTAAAAATGCAACTGTTTTACCTGTTACCTATACAGCGAACAAAAAAGCATGGATTACATCCGACTTATTTGAAAAAGAATTGCGGAAATGGGACAATGACTTACTGAAAACCGAGCGAAAAGTTTTGCTTATGGTGGACAACTGTCCTGCCCATCCAAAACTAACGAATTTCAAATGTATTGAACTGGTATTCTTGCCGCCAAACGTTACATCCATACTGCAGCCAATGGACCAAGGAGTGATTCGATGTCTAAAATCACACTATAGAAAATTGCTCCTTACTCGACTGATTAGCTTCATCGAAAGAAACGAGAAATTTGTAGTGTCGGTTTTAGATGCCATATTAATGATCAACACAGCTTGGTAACGCGTTTCCCCACAAACAATTTCAAACTGCTTTCGACATGCAGGATTTTATAATTCCTCCGATTTTGAAGCAGAAGACGAACTTCCCATCTCAGAATGGATTATGCTACCGAAAAACCAAGAACAAGACGAAGATGTAATCCCTTTATCTTCATGGGCCAACACAAATCGCATTACTGAATTTGATGAATTCAATTTAGACTGCTATGGAGATGCTGATGTTGACCTCACTACAAATGAAATGCCAAGTGATGCCGACTTCGCTATGTCAGGATTCGAGAACCTTATCGAAAATGGAGGTACTGACATCACGGGTGATTTATCTGAGGAAGAGCAAGAAGTAGAAATTCCAACCATACAACAAGCATTGGAAGCTTTAAAAACTGTATCTACATTTGTTATGTGTTCGGATACCAGTAATAATGTACAAAGTGCATGTAACCTGCTTCAGGCTGAATTAGAACAAAAATATCTATTGACGGCAAGTCAAAAGAAGCAAAAATCTATTACAGATTACTTTTGTTAACATTCATGCATTCTATTAATCCATATCTACTTGTACTTTCTTATTAAAATCAATAAAAAAATTTGAGCATTATATTGTATGTATTGACATATATAGGTACATACATAATTAATTATGTACATACTTATTTAGTTCAACAAATGCCGTTCGGTTATAACGTACGCTCGGATATAACGAACACATTTTCATTCCCCTTGAGTGTTCGTTATAACCGAGTTTCACTGTACTTACATTCCGGTCCCCATACCGAAAACGTCGGTATGGGGCAACCCAAACAAACCGGCTCATACGACAACCACCCCGAAACCATCAACACAACCCCAGTCTACCCCGAAGCCACCAGTCGAACCCACTTCCGGCAGCGGCAATGAATACGCCCAAATTGCTGCTGCCATAGCCGCCATGCTAAGCCAGTTTAGCAAAACCAATCCGAGCCAAGCGGATTATAAAACTTTTCTAATCAATGCCAATATTATTTTCAATAACATAGAAACTGGTGGCACAAAACACTTCAATTACCCCCTCCTCGCTCGCGATCTGTTTTTGGAACGCGAACGGACTTATGAGCAAAAAGCAAGAATTTGAAATTTTTATGCACGAGCATGATTTAGACATAGTGCTCGTCAGCGAAACTCATGCTAGACCCTGCAACAAATTACAAATTCAAAATTATTACCTTTATAAAACTGACCGAGCTGCCGGACAGGGAGGCGGCACGGCAGTCTATATTAAAAAATGCCTTAAGCATTTCATTATCCCCAACCCGGCCACCATTAATATTGAGAACACCGCGGTCATGGTGGAAACGACTGTTGGGTTTATCAAACCTATTTCTGCTTATAAGCCGCCGCAAAATCCAATCACAGACGCGAACATCCAATTGTTATTTCCCGATGATGACCCCACAATAGTAGCGGAAGATCTTAATTGTAAACACCCCGTGTGGAACAGCCGCGTTATTAATCCTAATGGCCAGCTGCTACACGATATTTTAATCGCGAGAGACGTAGCCGCCTTAGGCCCTCGCGAGCCCACCCATTTTAATACCCTTGGCACGTCTGATGTCTTGGACATTGCTCTTCTCAAAAATGTCCCCCTAATTACCGAAATATACGCAATCTCAGCCCTGAATTCTGATCACAATCCGGTGATTCTTCAATTGGGCGAAATTCCTAATGACACACCCTCTTTGCCACAAAAATTATTCTGGAATAAATTGAAAGCTAGAGTTGGAGACATATTGGAGCCAGTACCAATAATTGACACCATTATTGAGTTAGGTAATGAATTAAAAGCCTTCGAACAAATTGTTGTTGAAGCCATTGAATTTTCTAGGGACCCGCGCCAAATTAGGCAAACTACGCGATCTTTGCCTGATGACATTAAAGACCTCATTAGATAGAAAAACCGAGCTAAACGAGTCTTTAATCGCACCCTGTCTCATCAAGACAAAACAGGATTAAATCGGTTGCAAACGGCGGTCAGACAAGCATTGTATGACTACAATAATGAAAGATGGCAATCAAAGCTGGAGTCGTTGAATGTTGTACAAGATAACTCTCTCTGGAGAATGGTGCGCGTTTTGAAAAATTCTTTGCCGCGAACAATCCCGCCGCTTAACGGCGTTTCCAACCCATTAGACAAGGCCGAGCTATTCGCTGACTCTCTTCGGGATCAATTCACCGTCGACATGGAGTTTGCTGGTCCGGACCACGTGACACAAATTGAAAGATTTGTGGCCCGTTACCTGAAGGAGCGGGCGCCGGCTGGCGGTGGCGGCCCCGTGGCAATTATCACACCAAATGAGATCTCTAATGTCATCAAAAACCTTGTTAAACGCAAAGCTCCAGGCCCTGATAGGATTACCAACATAGCCTTGAAAAACCTTCCAAGGAAAGCTATTATGTTCCTGACCTCTTTCTTTAATGCTTCCTTACGACTCGGACATTTCCCACGATCGTGGAGGACTGCGGACATAATACTTTTCCTAAAGCCCGGCAAAAGCCGCAAAGACCCTTCGGATTATTATTCAAACTATCGGCCCATTAGTCTTTTATCCTCCATTGGGAAAATTGCGGAGAGATGCATCCTCTACCGAATAAGAAAATTTACCGCCGAAAGGGAAATAATCCCCGATTTTCAATTTGGATTCCGCGAAAAACACGCAACCACTCACCAAGTGTTGCGTGTAGTTGAACACTGTTACAGCAGTTTTGATCGTAAATGCAGCACCGGTGCTGTTTTTCTTGATGTCGCTACGGCCTTTGACCGAGTGTGGCACTCTGGTTTGCTTTATAAATTAATTCAACATGGCTATCCCCACGGAATTGTCAAATTAATGAAGTCTTTTCTCACTGATCGCACTTTTTGCGTGAAACTGGACGGTGTCAAGTTGACAAGCCGTAATGTAGCGGCTGGAGTACCCCAAGGATCCGCCATTTCGCCATTGCTATATAACATTTTTACCTCGGATATGCCCAAACCTCCTTTTGTTGAAATAGCGCAGTACGCTGATGACACTGCCATCCTTGCCCGTGCTAAGCAACCCCAATCGATTGCTAACAAGCTGGAAACAGCACTTGACACCATCGAGGAATGGCTTTGGAAATGGCTGATCAATGTTAATGGAATAAAAGTACCGCCGTCCTTTTTACACGCCGTCGCATTACCCCTTCAGGTCAGTTAGACATTTTTAATGAGAGAATTCCGTGGTCAGATTCCGCCAAGTACCTGGGTGTAACCCTGGACAAAGGTCTTTATTTTTCGAAACTTGTTGATGTCGCCAGAAATAAGGCAAGAGGATGCATCGCCCAATTGTTTCCCCTTCTTTGTCGTAAGAGTCGGTTGTCGCCCAATAACAAACTGCGATTGTACAATATGGTTATCAAGCCCATCATGACGTACGTTTCCCCCGTGTGGAGCCATGCAGCGCGCTCGCACATTTATAAATTGCAAGTAATCCAAAACAAGTCCCTTCGTTTTGTATTCCATGCGGAGTGGTTTATTCGAAACATTCAGCTTCACCGGGAAGCTGGAATCCCTCATCTTGATGACCATATTCGTACAATTGCGGTCAAATGTTTTGCCAACGCCGCGGATCACCCCAATCCACTTGTGCGCCATGCCGTGGATTACGGAGAAGAACCACCTTTTAAGTTAAAACGCCCTAAAATGGTTCTAAATGGTTAGGACCACCACCGCAAACTTGCGTGCCGCAATTATAACTTTTGTCACAAAAACTTTTCTAAAAAGATATGGCAATGTCCTTGTTAAGTTGACGGGGTAAAGAAACTCGGTTCCGGCCCATCTACCAAGTTTCCGACAAAGACAAAGACAAAGAACAGACCAAATCACGCCGTAGAACAGTAACAGTATTAGTTTGGATCTCATAGTGGTTGCAATGCTTTTGGAATAAATACGGCAGATCAGATTTTGCTATTGAAAAAAGTTACTGATACAGTATCTTCTTTCACTGTAGGTAAACACAAATCTCTAGTACCTTTTCAAAAAAGAATATTACTCAACAATATGGCCCTTCCTCTATTATTTGAATACTAAAAGAGCACGTATAACTTGAAGTATCTGTTAACATTTAGATTAAATCAGGACATTTAAAAAAACTCTTTTTCCTATATTCGCGGAATGGCAACCGAAGTGATCACCCCACAGCTCTAGACATAAAATACAAATTGCGATGGTACATTCTTGGTAAGCACAGTGCTGCTATATTTACTGACTCCAGGAATACAGAAGAATCCAGTGAAAATTGTATGGTTCAGGCCTTGAATGAGACAAATCAAGAAACAACAACTTGCAGGTCGCAACATATACTTCATTCAATACAAATCGAAGATGTTCAGTTAAATACTGAAGAGCATTTAGAAGAGGAAGGTGGCCCATACACATTTGTAGAACCTTCAATGGAACCAGATGGTAATGAAATAGATACAACAAACTTTGAACCAAGTGACCAGGGTCTTTTACCACTAAACACGTTTAAAGATTTTTCGTTTAAAGAATATATAAATGCTGAAGGCTTAAAATACATTGCTGGCTATGTTGCTCATCGTTTTCGAAGTAAATACCAACATTTAGGTTCAATAAGCAAAAATATGTTAGGCAGTGCTACAAACTGGTTGCAATTTATTTCAAGGAGAAATTTGATATGTCCAAGTGACGAATTACTGGAGGCAACAAAAATCCTAGATAGGGAATTTCAGAAGATTCATGGCAATTCGTTATCAAATGAATGTTTTTTATTTGACACCTTAACAAAACAAACCATTTGTAAATTATCAGCTACATATGAAATATCGTATGAAGTAGTTTCATGTATATATTGAACTCGTATTTATATCAGGCTTAAAGATTTAAATAAGAAAATTAGTTTTAGTAACTGTAAGAGGAAGCTGGACCGTAAAATGTCCAAGTTCACAAATTTAAAAAAATAATTTTAAATTACTTTTTAGTTATCATTTTACTATTTATTTAGTTATTATTACTTTATTAATGTTATATACATGTAACAATTTGTTTGTGTAGAAGAATGACCGGTTTCTTAAAGTTAAATAAAGAATTCTTTGTTGTTTATTTATTTTCTTGTTCTATTGAATTTATTTCAGATTTAAAATTAACGTAAATAAATAAGAAATCAAATCATTCAATTAAATTGAATTAAATAAATTTTTTTTGCAAAAAATCGCCGTTTTAGTACAAGACTTGTATGCTGCTATGTAAATCAAGCTCCGCGACTGACGTCACGGCGGGAGAAAAGAACGGCTAGTGCATGCGCAATAACACACCTATTATACTCACACCACGGTCTAGAGTCTAGATGATCCAGCTTAACAGCTGGTCAAAACCAATAAAGTTGTTGACCTCATTTCTTCCTCCTATTGTGTGCCACGTGTGCGTGTCATTTCAATGAAGCAAAACATCGAAAAATCAGTAATCATTTGCTGGTCAGGATTGGACGAACAACAAAAGGGTTACGTTCTTAAAATACTCAATAAATACCGAAATGTGACCGCCCCAGTCGTCACCACTGTTAAAATAAACATTCAGCTCTCCAACCCGGAACCTGTTATGATCAGCAGATGTAATTCTTTTTATTGATCCGATAGAAAATCGTCTTTCCGTCGTTGATCTGTGATTTAGTCTGTGCTTAAAATGGCAACCAAAATATAAGGTGTGGGTGTTGGGTTAATTCATTTCATTTTTGCTTTACTTGCATAGATATTAAGTTTGTTGTTTGTTGTTTCACGCAGCGTTCTGTGATCGCGGTGTCGACTCGGCGGCTGAGCCGGTGATGAGGCAGCTACGTTGTTGCGGCACAAAGAGTGCATCTGTCCAAGTGTTAACATGGACGAAGATTTAGAATATATAGTAGGGGAGAGGTGGGAACAGTGGTCAAGCTGGTACAGTAGCCAGTTTATCAAATCTTTTGAAATATCGATAGTCGAACAGTGTCATCTAGAAGTGTTGTTTCGAATTAGATGTAGGCAACTTGGATATCGTGCAAAAGTGGATATAAATCCTTTACAAGGATGCCATGTGTTGTCATGAAAAATTCGTGTAAAAGTAAATATTAACGGTAAGTTCTAATTTAGAATATGGCTGCATGTGATTATTTATCACCGCAACTCTTCATACAGTAGATAGTTTGGTCATTGGTGACCCTTCTCCTCATATAAATGCGTAGAAAAACCAAAGTGATTTTATTGGTTATGTGGTTTTGTTAAAGCATGCATTTTGGAACAGTGGCCACTTTCATTGGAGGGAACAGTGGCCAGTAATCACACATTGTAGAGATATGTGACCACTGTTCCTGCCAACATCTCAATTAATATTTTTGACTCGTTTGTTTCTTTAAATAGGATTTAGATACCATAGGGTAGACTGGGTACGGTTGTGCCAGGGTACGGTAGTGACAGTCGTTTTAGCAGCGAAACTATACGTTATGCGGGGAGGGGTGTAAGGGAAAAGAGAAGCGTCATGCATGTCTAAACGCGTTTAACAGTATTGCGTCATCCGACGTGCGACGTGGACGTAAGCAGGGGACCACATTGTTTTTCAACCGTTAAAAGTAAGTTTTTTTGTTCAATTTCTTTTAATATTTACCGGTATTTGCATACGGATAATCTATGTCCTATATTTTTTTGTTATAAGTTGGACATTAGTAGTTAATTAAGTGTGATTAGTTTTTACGAAGATTATTTAGCAAAGTCATGGCGATATTTTGTTTTGGAAAGTGTGTGCTGGGTACGGTTGTAACTAATTTTATGGGTACGGTTGTGACATATATTTATTTTATATTTTTGCTTTTAGATGCCCAGAAAACGCTTGCGGAAGACCGAAAGAGCACGGTGTGATATTAGTAAATATAAAGAAGCTTATGAAGAAGTGAAACGTGAGACTTCTTTACGGAGAGCTGCGGAAATGCATGAAGTTAATCGCATGTCGTTGTTGCGATACATTCGTAAACGTGATAATGCCGGTGCGAATCACGATAAAGACAGCATCAGCACGGGGTATGTTGCTCATAATAAAGTATTCTCTGAGGAGCAAGAACAGCGGCTATCAAAATACATTACACGATGCGCTGAAATATATTTTGGTCTGTCTACAAAAGAGGTACGGAAGCTAGCATTTGAACTAACAACTAAATATGACATAAAGCGACCTGCTACTTAGGTTGAGAATCAGATGGCTGGTGAGGAATGGTTCCGTTCATTTATGAACAGGAACCCGTCACTGTCTGTACGCATAGCTCAGGCTACAAGCCTTTCAAGAGCTACAAGTTTTAACAAAACTAATGTTGAAACTTTTTATAATAATTTGCAAACTGTTTTGGACAGACACGCATATGAGCCACAGGATATATACAATGTGGATGAGACAGGTGTCACTACCGTACAAAAACCTGATAAAGTAGTGGCAAGACGTGGCGTAAGGCAAGTGGGAGCTGTTACTTCAGCAGAACGTGGCACGTTAGTTACAGTTGCTTGTGCAGTAAATGCCTTGGGAAATGCAATTCCTCCTTTATTTATATTTCCGAGGGTTCGTTATCATGAGCATTTTGTTAGGGATGGGCCAGTAGGATCGATTGGAACTGCAAATCCTTCAGGCTGGATGCAGGATGCCTCATTCTTAGTATTTCTTAAACATTTCAAAAAATTCTCCAATGCTTCTCTAACATATAAAGTCTTACTTGTGCTGGACAATCATTCTTCTCACGTCCATATTAATACGCTGGATTTTTGCAAAGAAAATGGCATTACCCTGCTGTCGTTTCCTCCGCATTGTTCCCACAAACTGCAGCCATTAGACCGATCTGTCTTTGGACCATTTAAGAAGGCTGTGAATAGTGCTTGTGACGGATGGATGCGAAGTCACCCTGGCAAGACAATGAATATTTACGACATACCAGGTATCATCAAGACTGCTATGCCTCAGGCTTTCACACAAGCAAACATTCAGGCAGGATTCAGCAAAACTGGTATTTATCCCTTTAATCGTAATTTATTCCAAGAAATTGACTTTTCACCATCTTATGTAACGGATAGACCAAACCCTGACACTGAGAATAACATTCCTACAACACCGTCTAGTGAGACCAACGTACAAAACCCTGATTCTGTAGATAACAATCCTGGACTCATCAATGAGCCAACTGCATCATCCTCAGCCACACCGCCTGTGCTTTTGCCTGAAATTCATCAGCAGATTGCATCAACCGAAGTCACGCCGCCCCCTTTTTCGCCTGAAATGGTTCGACCTTTTCCGAAAGCTGCTCAAAGAAAAACAAGACGCACCAGAACAAAAAAGTCGTCCATTTACACGGACACACCCGAGAAAGAGGCAGTTAGAGCAGAACATGAAGAAAAAGAAAAACGTATGAAGGCTAAGCAGGTAAAGAAAAACTTAACTGAGAAAGGGAAAAGAAATGTCAATGCCAAGAAAAGAAAGACTTCAGAACCGTCATCAGATGAAGAAGAATATTTCTGTCTCGTTTGTCTAACCGCATATTCTGAAAGTAGGGCTGGCGAAAAATGGATCAAGTGTCAAGGGACATGTGGACTCTGGTCCCACGTAGAGTGCGCCGGTGATAATCACCATTACATTTGTCATCACTGTGATGATGAATCTGACTAGATCTCAGTAGGTTCATATGTTCATAAATGTTTATTTTACAATTTAGTATAACTTTCTCCCTACAGTAAATTTAAGTTTAAATAATAATTTGAGTGATTCTAAAAAGGCTGTTATAATAATGTTAAATGTTACTGTTTAAGAATATTTGTTAAGCATGTCGTAGTTTTGGTAATTTTAGTTTAGTTAACAGTTTGACTGATTATAAAGAAGATTATTATAATAACATTAACGTTACAGTGCCTTATTAATTATAAGAATAGAATTTATTGCAAATTTTAGTTCCTTTGTTACATGAGTGCTAACTTTACATATTTAGATGCAAATAATTTATGTTATGTTACTTATTTCTAACAATAAAAGTCATTAGAAACAATTTCTGTGTATGATAATGTTTGTCACTACCGACCCCAACCACTGTCACAACCGTCCTTGGGTTGTGGCCGGTTGTGACACTTTCTCTTTTTTTTATAATTTGATGCTGTACGTAATACAGCGCATTTAGGAACAACATTTTGAAGTTTTTACATAGGCAAATATACATATTAAGATTTAGGTTACTTTTTTCTACCCTAACTAATATAATAAACCTAATTATTGGTGATCAAACCAAAATTGTCACAACCGTACCCAGTCTACCCTACCTACCTATCTATGCCTCGTGCACCACCAAAGAAGCCTGGTATTGGAAAAACCAGTGAAGAACAAATGAGAAATGCATTATTCAGTATACAGGAAAAGGGGCTTTCCCAGAAAGCTGCAGCATTAAGGTTTAATATTCCGAGAACTACATTAAGACGATATGCAAAAAAATTTGAAAATGTCGATTGGAATAGTCCCAACTGAGAAAATGTACCTCGACTAACTCCTAATTATGAGATAAACAAAATATTTTCAACAGACAAAGAGGATCATCTTAGTAATTATCTCCAAATAATGACGAAGCTTCACCACGGATTGACCCCTAAAAACGTGCGTCAACTTGCATACGACTTAGCCATGGCAAATAAGAAAAAAATTCCGATTTCATGGCAGCAGAATAAGGCTGCAGGTAAATATTGGATGACCGGTTTTCTTAAAAGACATAAGAATCTTTCAATAAGAACAGCGGAGGCGACGTCAATCGGCCGTGCAATGGGATTTAATAAGCCTGTGGTTGCCCGTTTTTTCGAGAATCTCAAGCAGGTATGTCCCTACTTACTCACAAAATAATCATTAAAACATACCATTTGAATATAGGTTTTTGGGAAATACAAATTCAGTCCAGGCCAAATTTATAACATGGATGAAACGGGTTTGATGACCGTCCAGGGTGCTGGTAAAGTCATTGCTACCAAAGGCCAAAAACAAGTGGGCCAAATCACCTCCAATGAAAGAGGCACACTGGTAACAATGTGTGGAGCAATAAATGCAATTGGCAATACAATACCACCACTATTAATATTTCCCAGAAAATATTTTAAAGACCGTATGCTGAAAGGCGCACCACCAGGATCTGTGGGCGCAGCTTCTTCAAGCGGATGGATTAGTTCAGATATATTTATTGAGTGGTTACACCATTTTATACGTCACAGTACGCCGACCCCTGAAATCCCGGTACTTTTAATCATGGACAACCATGAAACCCACATTTCTCTCAATGTCATAAAATTGTCGAGGGAAAATAACATAATTTTATTGACTCTTCCTCCCCACACAAGCCATCGCCTCCAACCTCTAGATAAAAGTGTATACGGTCCCCTTAAAAGGTACTACAACGCTGCATGTCAATCATGGCTTGTGAATAATCCTGGCAAGCGTATAACGATCTACGATGTTGCAGAAATTCTTGGTCAGGCCTATCCACTGGCATTCTCGTCAAGAAATTGTACTTCGGGATTTAGGGCGACTGGAATTTTTCCTTACAACGATACCATTTTTAGCGACCACGACTTTCTTGCTTCTAATGTAACAGATTTGGAGCAAAATCAGGCTGAAGCACAAACATCCGCGACTATATCTGCTATAACTCCAGTTGAAAATAACACATCAGACATAGAGGAAACCTCAAATGCTGATGAGGACGAAGAAGTGAATATTCAAGAAGAGGTTACGCCACCATCTACACCAACAAATCAATTTATCAGTCCTGAGATAATCAATCCTTACCTCAAAGCTGTGCAACCAGAAAGGAAAAAGGGAGGCCGCAAGAAAAAAACGACAGAAATACTGACAAGTACGCCAGTTTATAAAAGAATCGAACTCGAGCATGAAACCAAAAATGCTCGGGAGAGAAATCTTAAAAAGAAAATTCATATAAGAAAAAAGATTAACATCAAATCAACGGTAACACGTACGAACAATAATGACTCGGGCACATCTGAGAGTGACGAAAGTGGAAATTTGGTCCTTACAGACTCTGACGATGTGGATTATTTTGAGGCCGAAGAAACTTCGAACGAATCAAAAGAGCTAGAAGATGTGAAAGTTGATTCGTTTATCGTCGTTAAATTTCACACTAAAAAAGTTACAAAGTATTATGTGGGCCAAGTAACAGAACTTATCATTCCTAAAAAAGTATTGGTCGTGAGTTTTTTAAGAAAGCATGGTAATCAGTTTTCATTCCCCACAATTCTTGATTCTGCTGAAGTGCTTATTCAGGACGTGGTAATGCACTTACCCGACCCTGTACCAACAGGTGGTACTGCACGGGCTAAGCGCCTTTTTCAGTTCCATGTTGATTTATCAACTTATAACATGTCTTAAATTACGATTAAGTATAATTTCTTGTTTAGAGTTTTGTTTTAGGTTTGGAGAATAAATAGTGGCCACTGTACCATTCACTCGTGGCCAGTGTACCACACCAGTTGGTACAGTGGCCACTTTGGAAAAGATTTTTTAAATTTTTTTTGCTTTTAAAGTATACCTTTTTTTAAGCTAAAAACGATTAAATATGTTACAACTTTCCTTATATTTCCGCATTATCTATAATAAATGTTTCTGATACTGTTATTTTTTTATTTTTCACCTGTTTTATGAAAAGGTAGCCAGTGTTCCCACCTCTCCCCTACTTTTGGGCTTGCTATATTTGCGTTGGAAAAGAGGAAGCAAGAAGAATCGACCAATGTGGGTGCATCCAATTGTAAATGACCGTTTAACTAAAGGACATTTTTATACAATATTTGCTGAAGTACAACAAAATGAAATTTTTTTTTTTAGTTTTACTCGTATGTCAATGGCATCTTTTGAGGAATTACTTGGTTGTATAAAAGAAAAAATAACCAAGAAAGACACTCGAAGCATTGAAATTAGCGCCGCTAAGTCGGTGTGTGTGTCAGGGCTCATAAAAAAGCATAGAAATTAGCGCCGCTTAAGCAATAAAACCGCCCGCGTTTCTTGAAGTAGAAGGGTGATGACACACACAGCGGTTTTGGCCGAGACGGCTGCCGAGTCGACATATCTTTTGCAGTTTTCAGATTTGTTAAAACACACACGGCGGCCACCGCCGCCTCTCGGTTTTGAAACCGTCTCGGCACATCATCTGAACCATGCGCCGCTCGCGGTTTTATTGCTTACGCGGTTTTACGTTTCATTATATTATATGTGACTAGTCACACACAGCGTTTTTGACCGCGTTTTGTTCTGTTTCGTTGTGACATCTTCTGCAAAAATGGCTGGTAACATTTGATGTGGAAAGGTTGATAAGTGAGGTAGAAGCTCGACCGGCGTTATGGGACATGAGACAGTCCGACTATAGCAATAGATTAAAGAGTAAAGAGTTCTGGGAAGAAGTGACCAATATTTTTGCCAGTGAAGATATGTCAAGAGACGAAAAGAGAAAATAAAAAAAAAATTCCAATGAAGATAAAGCATTGCCAAAAGAATCATATGCTCGTGATCTGCATCCATTGCTATACTGATTTGGTAATGGGCTAGCTGTTCAATTATCCGTATCGTTTTGTTTTGCCCCTTCTTTTGCAGTATGTTTTGCCACTGACGGCGGCCGACTCGGCTGCCGAGTCGGCGAAAACCGCTGTGTGTGGTTTGCCACTGGCGGCGGCCGACTCGGCAGCCGTCTCGGCCAAAACCGCTGTGTGTGTCATCACCCGAAGAGACGCAGCGGCTGCTGAAAAACCGCCAGATGACTAAAGCCGCGGTGTGTGTTTTGCATCATTTGAAAGCACAGACCTATGCGCCGAGTCGGCGCATAGGTCGGCACACACAGCGGTTTGTGCGTCGGCACAAACCGCTGTGTGTGTCTTTGCCCTAAGGCTGATGACACACACAGCGGTTTTGGCCGAGACGACTGCCGAGTCGGCCGCCGAGTCGACATATCTTTTGCAGTTTTCAGATTTGTTAAAACACACACAGCGGCCACCGCCGCCTCTCGGTTTTGAAACCGTCTCGGCACATCATCTGAACCATGCGCCGCTCGCGGTTTTATTGCTTACGCGGTTTTACGTTTCATTATATTATATGTAACTAGTTACACACAGCGTTTTTGACCGCGTACATCTTCTGCAAAAATGGCTGGTAAAATTGATGTGGAAAAGTTAATAAGTGAGGTAGAAGCTCGACCGACGTTATGGGACATGACACAGTCCGACTATAGTAATAGACTAAAGAGAAAGAAGTGCTGGGAGGAAGTGACAAATATTTTTGCCGGGGAAGATATGTCAAGAGACGAAAAGAGAAAATTAGGTAAGTAAAATGTTTTATATATCAGTGATTAATGTGTATTTTCAAAATAGTCAGCAAATTTATCACGACTTGTTTGTGCCTTCAAATTTCCTCTACTTCTCGTGTCAGGTGTTAAAGTTTGCAGGTGACTTGTGTGCATATTGTCATCAAGGGATACTTCTTCGCGCATTCCATCTCTTACTCTGACAAAATTGTGTAACACGCAGGCAGCTTTTATAATAATTTCAACGAAATCTATGTCCACATCTATTGCTCGATGAAATATTCGCCATTTGTTAGCCAAAATTCCAAATGCACATTCAATATATCTTCGTGCTCGTGACAATCTATTATTAAATGCTATTCTCGTAGAAGTTAAATGCTTGCCACCATAGGGTCTAAGTAAGTTGTCAGACAAAGGAAAAGCTTCGTCTCCCACTATTACATAAGGATACTTTTCATTGGAAATGTCAAGAGAGCGTGGCAAAGGAATTCCTAAAGATCCATCACATAACTTCTCAAACAGTTTTGAATTTCTAAATATTCCAGCATCACTGGATTTTCCGTAGGATCCGATGTCTATGTAGGTAAAACAATAATTTGCATCACACATAGCAAAAAGTACAGTGGAGAAGTAATTTTTGTAGTTGTAAAACATGGAACCGCTGTTAGGGGGTTGTTTAGTTCTTATGTGTTTGCCATCAATAGCGCCGATGCAGTTAGGAAAGTTGGCATATTTTTCAAAATCTCCTGCTATTGCTAACCATTTCTCCGTAGTAGGTTGAGGTATGACAGTTTCCGCTAAGCAAAACCATATAGCCTCACAAACTTCTTTAATTATAGCGCTGGCAGTAGATCTACCCACTCTAAAGGTGTAGTGTATATCTGTCAGAGAACACCCAGTGGCCAGATACCTAAAAGAGAATTATATTGGAATTACGTTATTGTTAAAATTGACTAAAATAAATAAAATAACTAATTTGTGGTAAAGTAATGCTGGAATCTATAACGGCTTTATTTACAGGGGAGTTACTACATAAAAAGTGGAAGAATATCAGAGACAGATTTGCAAGGGAACTTCAAGAAACAAAAGGAAAGTCAGGGACAGGAGCTCGTAAAAAAAATCCCTACATGTATACACAGCAATTGCGGTTCTTAAAAGATACACTGACACCAAGAAATACAGTTAGCTCTTTGGAAAATGAGAATGGTGAGGCCCCAATACATGTAGAAGATTTATCAGAACCAAGACCTTCCACATCAGCTACGCCAACACCTACATTAGTTACATCAGCAAAATCAAAATCTAACCATCCGCAGATTGGGAAAAAAAGACTTCACCCCGTTGAAGCAAAAATTTTAAGTTCGTTGGAAAAACTTGATCAACGCAGGGCGAATAAGGACGAAGGAGATGAAGATGATAACAGACAATTTTTGTTATCGTTGCTACCAGGTCTAAAGTCATTACGGCGACCATTAAACACCCAATGCAGAATAGAGCTAATGCAATGCTTCAGTAAATATGAAAGTCATGATGTTCGTGAGCAACAACCAGTTCAGCCACCACACACGTACATGTTCCCAATTGAAAATCAAGAGCGCCAACATCCACAACCTCAGAGACAAGCGTACATCTTAAGTCACCATCCGCAACAGTATCCATCATCACAATTTTCAGAACCGAATATGTCGCAACATGCACAACTGTATGCTTCACAATCATCAAGCCATCTACAATGTTCAAATCCACAACAGTATCCGGCAGAAAGAAATCTGGAACCGCATGAGTCACAGATACTTTCTCCATTAGCTACCCCATCACCATCAGAATCTCTTAAGACTTATGTTTCTCTTTTTAGCACGGAAGAAGATTCTAATTAGTATTTAGTATTAGTATTAAGTTTACCATTTTCATGCAAAGAAATAAAAGTTTAAATTAAAGTAAATTTTTATGCTTCTACTTACCTAAGAGTAATAACCAGTTTTTCGTCTGGGGGTATGCTGGTCCTCATACGAGTGTCTTTCTTGGTAATTTTTCCTTGTATGACAAGAAGCAATTCGTCAAAAGAAGCTATAGACATTCGGGTAAAGTTAAAAAACTTGGCTTCGTCTTTCCGTGCTTCTTCAAATAAGGTGTAAAATTGACCTTTCTTTTGTCGAACTTCCACGATAGGATGTACCCACATTCTCCGATTTCTTCTTTTGCTTTTTTTCCAACGAAGATAAAGCATTGCCAAGAGAATAATCTGCTCGTGATCTGCATCCATTGCTATGAGTTAGTTCACTGTTTGCTATACTGATTGAGTAATCGGCTAGCTGTTCAATTATCCCTATCGCTTTGTTTTGCCGCTTTTTTTTTCACTGCGGCGGCCGCGGCCGACTCGGCAGCCGTCTCGGCCAAAACCGCTGTGTGTGTTTTCACCAGGCGGCGGCCGACTCGGCCAAAACCGCTGTGTGTGTCATCAGCCTAAGTGCTGTAGTCTTAAGTTAGTTATCGCGCGGTTCCTGCAGTGTGCAGATGCTGACCTTTTCGCTTTTAATTTTGCACAAATAAACGCTACATTTTTGAAAGCCTTTTGTTGAACTGAGTTCCTAGATCACAAACGCAACAGGTTATAGGACCAGTTTACGTAAACCAAACCATTGTCGCGATTTAAAATGAGTTTGAAAAATTGCGTCACAATCGCCGTATTGTGTGTGTGTAAAGTTCCGTGAAAGTACGCGTGTTACATATCGTGAAGACAATAAGTCGTTATTGTCTTCTAACAATGGGTTTTCTTCATCCACAACGCATGAAGGAGAAAACCACACGATCATCGTTCATCGCAAACCTTGAACGGCCGACCGGACGTCTGGTGCAACTATCAGCGCGATAGATATATGAATACCCTATTCATAATGCACCTATAAATAATTAATTGTTCGTTAAGACTAGTTTAGTTATTATTATACCGTACTTAATGTAACTCCGTTCTTCAAAATAAAAATAAAATATTAATTTTTTTTTTTTTTAAATATTAATTTTTTTTTTTAAATTGGTGTTTTCAAAAAACAAAATTGGCGGTAGGATCCTTGTCAAAACGGCGGAAGACAAAATCGCGGAAACCGTTCTGTTTCAACAGTTAATTTGACGGGAACCTGAAGAATTGTGAAAACATTGAAGAACGACCAGGGTGGAATCTAGCATCGAGGAAACCTATTGGACCCTAAATTAGGAAGACCTGGGAACCGGACAAGCATCGCTGGATCCTATAGGCACCACTAGACTAAGAAAAACAAACGAAAGAAGAAAACCAAGTGATGATCATCATTGCTCTCCTGTAAGTACCAATTTCCTTAATCTTTATCTTTAAAGCGGAAATAATTGTAATTTTTGCAATTTCACTTAGATTAGATTACTTAGAATAATAATTTAAATTTTATGACAACACCAGTAGTTGATAATACTTTAGAGACTTTAATAGAAAGAGTTGGTAATTTAACAATGACAACACCCGGTAATAGCAATACCACTCCCGCTAAAGTAGATATAGCTTTACTTAGATTTCAAGCAGATAACATTCCCCGATATGATGGAAACCCTAAGCAATTGTTTAGATTTATTTCAGCTTGCGAAAATTTTATTAACAATTTCAAAAATTCAACTAATCCAGCTGATCCTAATAATATCTGTTTGTTTGACACGATATTAAGCAAATTAATAAATCGTGCTGCCGATTTAATTGGCTCTAGAACTGAACTTAACACTTGGGAACTTTTAAAAGACGCATTGAACTTAACATTTTCTGACCAAAGAAGTATAGATTGCCTTATACAAGATCTAATTTCCATAAAACCATTGAAATCCGAAACACCGATACAATTTGGCATGAGAATTCAAGATTCAAGAAGTTTGCTTTTTTCAAAATTAAATTCCACAACCGAAAACAAAGCCGAAAAGAAAATCAAAACTAAGCATTACGATGACTTTGCTTTAAAAGCATTTATTAATGGTTTACCATATCAAATGCAACTAGTAATTCGACTAAGACAACCAAATTCGTTAGAAAAAGCTCTAGCAGATGTTACTGAAGAGGAAAATTTTAAATACATGAATACAGGTCATAATCAAAATTTACATCAACCTACTTATAAACCACAACCGAGGATTAATCAAAATTATACTAATCAACAAACAAGACCAATACAACAACAATTTAATAAGACATATATTCCTCCAAGAAACTATATGCCTAATTCCCAAAATTATTTTAGACCAAGCTTCACCAATAATTTTCAACAAAGACCTTTTCAAAATTCAAATTTTCAACAAACACCTTCCCCAAATTCAAATTTTCAAAGACCATTATTTCCAAGACCGAGTTTTCCAATTCAACAACACCCTTATTTTGCTAATCAACGAACTAGTGCAATAATAAGACAACAAAACCAAAAACCATCCACATCTGGTAATTTTAATAAACCCGAACCCATGGACACTCAATCCGGTAATTCCAGTATTAAACCAAGATTTATTTCTAAAGAACTTTACACTCACGAAATAGAACCAACCCCTCAACAATCACATGAATACGAACATTTGGAAAATGAAATTGAAAATCCTAATAATAGTAACACAGAAAATTTCGACATTTACTTTGAAGACCAGACAAATTATAATGAAAATCATTATGAAAATTATGATCAATCAACTTACAACAACACCCAAATTTTTGATGACGAAAATGTAAATTTTCCATTGGAACTTCCGTCACAGAACCAAACATAATTCATTTAAATAATTACCATCGCACAGATCTTCCATATATTTACATCCCCAAATTAGATGCATATTTCCTAATTGATACCGGAAGCTCTAGAAGTTTAATGAACCCCCAAATTGCTTATAAATTTTATAAACCATTGATTACTAAAGAAGATTTTATTAACATTCAATCAGCACATGCAATGACTTTTCACGATGAAGTAGCTAATATTCCAATTTTCGAAATTTTCCAATCTAACAACTTTCATAAATTATACCTATTTCAATTTTCAAAAAATTATGACGGCCTTATTGGATATGACTTGTTAAAACAATTAAATGCAAATGTAAATTTCTCTAAACGCAAAATTGTGACACCTTCAGCAGAAATTCCAATTATTTGTGAGAACACAAATATTTTGGAAACTAATAAGCAAAATTTGGAGAAAGAAAAATATTCAATTACTGTATCACCTCGAGTGCAACAAATTGTGAAAATACCAGTTACACTTAAAAATGGAATAGGAATTTTACATTATACAAAATTTCATGATAAATTAGAAATGCCAAAAGCTCTAGTAAACGTCTCTGATAACTTTGCAATAACAACAATCATAAATAGCAACGAAAATCCAGTCAAAATATCTTTTCAAGAACCCTTAGAAATTGAGCCCATCAACTCTTTAGAAATTAATTTTATTGAAAAAATGGAAATAGACGACATAACCGATAATTCACAGGACAATGTTTTAAAACAAAATTTAAAGAACTTAAGACTTGATCACTGCAACAAAGAAGAAAAACAAGCCATCAGAAACCTTTGTTTTGAGTATCGAGACATATTTTATTCTGAAAATATACCTCTCAGTTTTACCAATAAAATAAATCACAAAATTAAATTAAAAGATGATTCACCAATTTATACTAAATCATACAGATATCCCGAAGTTTACAAGAAAGAAGTCAAAAGTCAAATTTCAAATATGTTACAACAAGGAATTATTCAAAACAGTGTTTCACCATGGTCTAGCTAGCCCTATATGGATAGTACCAAAAAAATTGGATGCATCTGGAAAAAAGAAGTGGAGACTTGTTATAGATTACAGAAAATTAAATGAAAAAACAATTGACGATCGTTACCCTCTTCCTAATATCTCAGATATTCTTGACAAATTAGGAAAAGCAAATTACTTTTCTACCCTAGATTTGGCTAGCGGATTTCATCAAATCGAAATCGATAAAAATGATATTGAAAAAACAGCATTTTCTACAGAAACAGGACATTACGAATTCAAGCGAATGCCCTTTGGATTAAAGAATGCCCCTCCTATTTTTCAAAGAGTAATGGACAATGTTTTAAGAGGGCTGCAAAACGAAATTTGCCTTGTTTATATTGACGACATCATTATATTTAGCACATCACTGCAAGAACATATCGAACGCTTAAAATCCGTGTTTGAGAGATTAAGAAATAGCAATCTCAAATTACAATTAGACAAATCAGAATTTTTGCAAAAATCTGTAAAATACCTAGGTCATGTAATCACACCAGAAGGCGTAAAACCTAATCCAGATAAAATTTCGGCGATCAAAAAGTTTCCAATCTCTAAAACTCAAAAAGAAATTAAAAGTTTTCTCGGACTAATCGGTTATTACCGACGCTTTATTAAAGATCTTGCTAAAATCACCAAACCAATGACGAATTGTCTAAAGAAAGACTCAAAATTACAACATACATCGGAATTTATAAATTCATTTGAACATTGTAAACAACTTTTAATTAATTCTCCTATTTTACAATACCCGGATTTTGAAAAACCCTTTATATTAACAACAGATGCCAGTAATTATGCGTTAGGAGCTGTATTATCTCAAGGAAATGTTTCTCATGATAAACCAGTGGCTTATGCATCCAGAACTCTGAATGAAAGTGAAACTCGATATTCCACAATAGAGAAAGAACTTTTAGCCATAGTTTGGGCTTGCAAATACTTTCGACCTTACTTATACAGAAAGAAATTTAAAATTTATACTGATCACAGACCTCTCGTTTGGCTATTCAACTTAAAAGAACCAAACAGTAAACTAGTCAGATGGAGATTGAAACTTGAGGAATATGACTATGAAATTATATACAAAAAAGGTAAACAAAACAAAAATGCAGACGCATTATCAAGAATTTCAATTAATGCCATTGAAAATGATAGCATTATCAATAATCCAGGTGAAGTTAATAAAGAAATTTCAGATTTTTTACAAGATATAGACGAAAATATAGCAACAGAACAAATCCCAACAACGTCTAAAGTTAAACTTTTACAAAACATTCAGTTGAAACCACCAGATTCAGATACACTAACAACAGTACATTCCAATAATGCTCCAGAAAATATCAACAACGGAATAACCATTCTAGACGAAATAATAAACAACAAAACGAATCAAATAATAATATCAACTAACCCTCATCAACAGTTAGACGTAAATCATCACAATTTCGAAAACCACAAAATAATCAATCTCAAAATCCCACGATCTAATGAAAAATTAATTTTAGAATTTTTAAAACATTACACTGAAGAGAATAAGACTTTCTATTTATATTTTCATGACGATAAAACTTATTTTGACTTTAATAGAGTATATATGAAACATTTCTATTCAACCGGACTAAAATTAATTAAATGCACCAAAAAAGTCAACTCAGTAGAAGAAAAGGATGAACGTATCTTATTAATAAAATATCAACATGAAGGAAAGTGTAATCATAGAGGCATTAATGAAACCGTGGAACATTTAAAACGAAATTACTATTGGCCATCCATGAAGATAGACGTGACAAATTATATCAATAACTGTAAAATTTGTCAAACCGCAAAATATTCAAGAAAGAAACCATACATACCAATAGTCTTAACTGAGACAGTTGGAAAACCATTTCAACTTCTACATATTGATATATTTAAATTTGATAATCAAAATTTTTTAACAATTATTGACGTATTCTCAAAACTTGGACAAGCTATGCACATCAACGGAAAAACTGCTATAGAAATTTGTAATGCATTAATCAAATACTTTGCTTATTATGGATTATCTGAAAAAATCAGATAACGGACCGGAATTTAAAAACGAAATTTTAAAGGAATTGCTAAAAACCCATAAAATCGACATACATTTTACCACGCCGGGACATCACGAATCGAATTCACCAGTAGAAAGGTTTCATTCAACATTGATAGAACACTTGAGAATTCTTAGAGAAATTAATAAAACAAAAGCCATCGAATTGTTAATGACTTATGCCATAATAGCCTACAATAACAGTATACATTCATCTACAAAGTTTACACCTTTGGAATTAACATTAGGACACACAAATTCTCGAGATCCCTTTAACCTAATAGACACAACTTTTTATACTGACTATGTCACTGATCACAATGATAAAATTAAAAGCTTATATAAAAATGTTACTCAAAATTTAGAAGACAAAAAACAGAAAGTTATTCAAAAACGAAATACTCAAGGAATGGAACCATATCACTTCAAATTAGGACAAACCGTTTATAAATTAAATGTGCAACGTAATAAAAAGGAAAATAAATTTAAAGGACCTTTCGAAATCATTAAAATGTTAGAACATAATAAAGTAAAAATCAAAAGTAAGTCAAATCAAAAAGAGGAAATTATACACACTAAAGAATTGAAAATTCCTGTTGCAGGATCCCCTGGATCGGAGCCTCAGTGAATTACCCAAAATTCCATGAACTGAACAACAATCCCGGAATACTACCTTTAAAACTCGGAAATGCACAAAATACTATCGATCATTGGTCTTTCATCCAAATCTTTGACCTATCAAACACCATTCAAGTATTCTTCATAATAAAACAAAAATTTCAAGAAATAAAAATCGCGATTGTAAATTCAACCTTTTACAGACAAGAATTTCATAACTCTTATATTTTGGGTCATACATTAGAAAACGAAATAGTTGCTCAAATTTCTCAAATAAATTCATTAATTAATAAAGATCGTCATAAAAGAGGATTAGTTAACGGACTGGGGTCAATTATTAAAGTCTTAACCGGTAACTTAGATCAAGATGACGCTGAAAAATATGATAAGGCTATTTCTACTCTCTCTGATAATGAATTGAAATTCAAAACAATTTTAAATCAACAAATAACTATTTTACAAAAATCAATTACAAAGTTTAAAGAAAGTACTCAAATGTTAACACATAACCAATTGGTTTTAGAATCTCGTGTTAAGCAAATAGAATACATCACAAAAAATATTGCATTACAAAATACCAAAAGTTACGAATACTTCATAATACAAACGATAATTTCCCAAATCACTACTTCTTATCAAATTATTTATAACATTCTCGAAAAAATTGAAGTTGCAATTACATTTTCTAAATTAAATATTCTCCATAATTCCATCATTATTCCTAACGAAATTTTAGAAGAAATACAAGAAATTAATCATCAAATAACTAAAGGTAAATTACCTTTTGAACCAGTTCCAGAAAACATATTGCTTTTTGAAAAAATAATTGAGATCAAAAGTTATAGTAAAGAAAATCAAATAATTTTTATATTAGAAATTCCAATAGTTGAAAGTGAAAATTACAATTATTATCGTTTGTATCCGTTACCGACCCCTTCAGAAAATCAATTCAAAATGATACTTCCCCAAACTAAATACCTAATCCTAAACGAGCAATATCACGTATTTTTCGACATCAAATGCAAAGAAATCACGACCGAAGAATTTTTGTGCCATGAAATCAATCCAGTGAAGATAACGGAAGAACTACCTTGCGAAATCCAAATGCTAAAGTATTCCAAAAATGTCAACAACTGCCATCAAATTCCAATTGAAGTGAAAAACGTTAAAACACAAGTGATCCAACAAAATAAATGGATTATAGTAACTCCTGAAGAGACTGTAGCTGTACAACAGTGTGGACCAAACAAAGACAATATACCCCTAAAAGGAACATATGTGCTTGAAATCACTCCAAATTGCAAAGTGCACCTAAATGACATTCAAATGAAAAGCCATTCAACTCCAAAATCTTATTATAAAAATGTTTACCTTCCAAGATTAAATTTCTCTTATAAAATTGATTCCCAATCTAACGTAAATCTAAAAATGCTTAAACTTGATACTGTTAATCTTGATGAAATTAAAAATATTCAGAATGCTCTAGACTTGCAACATCAAAATGTAAATCAAATTTTGGAAAATCCAGTACACTTTGAAAAAGTTAGTGTTTGGACAGTTATTCTATATGTAATATTATTACTGTTACTTTGTTTTGCTGGCTTTAAATTTGTTACAGCCAAAATCAACAATCGTCAACATCACGGCCATTCCACCAACTTGGACCATAATCTACCCAAAGATGACCCCCACCGTTTAGAGGTCGTCGCAACTAATCTCCAACCGTTTGCTCCTGTCTAAGAAGGGAGGTGTTACATATCGTGAAGACAATAAGTCGTTATTGTCTTCTAACAATGGGTTTTCTTCATCCACAACGCATGAAGGAGAAAACCACACGATCATCGTTCATCGCAAACCTTGAACGGCCGACCGGACGTCTGGTGCAACTATCAGCGCGATAGATATATGAATACCCCATTCATAATGCACCTATAAATAATTAATTGTTCGTTAAGACTAGTTTAGTTATTATTATACCGTACTTAATGTAACTCCGTTCTTCAAAATAAAAAAAAATATATTAAATTTTTTTTTTTTAATTGGTGTTTTCAAAAAACAAAATTCGCGAGTGAAGTACGCGATGGCCACGAGAACTGAAGCAAGTCAAATTGCCAAATTTGACGGTTCAAATTTCCAATTGTGGAAATTTAGTGTCTCCATAGTACTGAGAGCAGAGAATATACTATCTGTGGTAGATGGCAGCGAATTAAAACCGGAGAGAACTGACGAAAATGCAGATGCCGTAACCAACTGGGAAAACAGAAATGCAAAAGCTCAAGTTATTCTTCTAAGTACCATCACGCAAGACCAAGTACAGTACTTAGTGAATTGCAAAAATGCGCTTGGTCATTGTTTACTTTACCCACTCTTCGATTTTCAAAAAACTAATTACACCAACGCATTCGTCACCATGTATACATTACGAAAATCAATATCTTTTCTTGTGCAAACTACTTTTATTTTTACTAATTTTCCTTGCCCTAGCACATCTTTTTTTTCCCTAAAATTTTGCATAAAATTATTTATCATTTGCACAACATTTCATTGCTCAAAATGGCATTCTAATGATGTTTTACGATGGTTTCCAAAAAAAACAGAGTGGAAATTGTAAACAATTACCAAAAAGGGTTAGCTTCCTTATTTTTGGCATAAAAATCTGACTCACATTTTTAAAAAGCCCATAAAAAGAGGGTAGTTTCCATAAAAAATTGGTGTTTCAATGGGTCTTAAAAACAGGTCATTTTCTTAATTTTTTGTGTTTTTGAAAAGACCTCAATGAGCTGTTTTTCAAACTCCACAAACTTTCAACGACTAAATCTTGAAAATTAACTCACTTTCCTAAAATATAATTGATCATTTGGGAAAATCTGAGTTAGAAGTTAGGGGTTAAAAATAAGGATAAAAAGTCAAATTTGTAAAAATGATAAAAATATCAATATTGAAGTTAACAAAAAGTACAATTTAATTAAGAAGAGTAGAATTAACGGTTTTAATATTCAACTCCGCAACTCTTCAATCTCTGATCACGTCTACCCTGCGGCGCCGATGTAGGCCGCTGGCCCTCGGCTGCCTCCGTTCGCCTCTCCGAAGACCATGGCGCAGCTTTTCCCTGACAAACTCAACGTTGTTTTTGAAGTTTTGGAAGAAATACCGGTTTTTATTGAAAAAAAAAAAATAATGAATAGAAAATAGAAAAATGACCGGATTTCTGGATTTTTAGGCAAATGACTGAAAACTAGGCACAATGATCTAAGTTAAAAAGTTACACATATTAGACGACTTAATTATTATAAGTATGTATTATTATTAGAAAACGATAATATACGTAATCAGTGGTCTTCTGAATCAGAAGTAAATTAAATCCTAAAACTGATAATATCGATTCAAATGAAATGAATTTTTGAAAAGCAGAAGCATTAGTAGGTAATGATCTCCTGCTAAAAATGAAGGTACAAAAGGTACAACTAATCACTTAATTGTATATTACGTAGAGGAGCGAGGGGCTAGTTGTAACAATTTTAACAAATAATTATATATCTTGAAGTGTATTGGCTAAATCACCACTAACTAAACTTTGATTGATACTCTAACTATTCTTCTATTAAGTCAAATCGAAAAAATATCAAATCTACAGGTAACTCTTTCACAATTAATTTAAAAAAAAGGAAGTGTTACAACAAACCCCGAGGTTTTGTTACAACTAGCCCCTAGGTACAGTTCTTAATATTTATCACGATAACTATTAAATCAACTTAGTAATCTCGAAAACTGTTACACAACATCATAAATAGTTATATTTTAGCATCAAATAAAATACATAAAGCTCCAATTAGTCGAAAATAGTAAAGCTTACCAAAAATTTGCGAAAATAAAATTATAGGTTATGTGTCAACAAGGAAGCGTTTGCACGCACCCACTGCGCCGCCTGGCGGGACACTGGCTGTGATAAAGTGGCGTGGCGCGGTATAATTTTAAGATTGGGTAGAAAAAAATCGTGAATAAAGTTTACTTTCCTATTGAAAAAGGTCTGTTACCACTTACCCCTGTTACAACAAGCCCGGCGCTCCCCTACTTGTGTAACTGGAACCGGGTTGTAAACGACCGCGGCAGTACTGTCTTATATGTACTCGTTTTATTATACCGTTAACGCAAAAATGCTTTGAGCAATTTATTTGACAGATTCTAGACAAAATTCGTAATTTTGAGTTGGTAAACTGATCAAATCTGCTCATAAGTAGTTCATTGTCATTACATGAACCCATCTAAACTAAGTCTAAAACGTACATGTAACACCTTGTTCAAAATTGATAAAAATATTCCAGTATTTTTTCGGCCATTATAACACAAAACAGCAATAGTGAACTAAATTACTAAACTCATTGTTTTTAGATTGAACCTGCAATAATTGCAATTGCCTTAAGACAATTTTTGCAATTTTTTAAAGTTTGGTGCTAACTCCTTATATTTTGCCAGAAAACAATATCTTCTAGAAAAGCTGAGAAACAAATTAAAAACCAAACACAATTTAACTGAAAAATCATAAAACTGGTAATTTTCAAGAAAATAAACAAATTGAAATAAGATGGCTGTGTTGGATGAGTGGAGATAATAAATATCGGCAAGTTAGAGAGAAATCAGGTGGTGGCACCGGGAAAATTAAAGGATCAAAAAACGTGAAAAGAGTATATTATTGAAAAGGCAATTAATTTTTTTCCCCGAATGGAAAATCTACGAAAGAAAATTTGGACGAATTCATAGTAGATCTCTTGGACTTTAAATGTTTAAAACATACAAGAAAAACGTCTCGGTTGCAGAAATGATGGATTCAACGGATTTGTGAAAACTACGGTTTTATCTGACAACGAAAGAAAAAAAAAAGCAGGCGAAAGAAAAAGAGGTGAATATATTTAGTTGCGGTCTTTATGTAAACACAATTCTTTTTTTGGAAGATAACTGTGATAAATTGTCAGTAAGTTCCGGGATGATCAATACACGGCCACAATGAACAAGTTTCCTTGTTCATTGTCTCTATGAACTGGATGATGATAATGTAAGTTTCTTTTTATTTAGTAGGTTGTATCTAAAATTATACTTATTTGTTGAAACTAAAATCTCCCCTAAGTTAGGTTGGCACTATTTTTGCGGATTCCGGTATCCGGTAGCCTTCTTCTACTTCGTTAGTCGTTCGCTTTAACTCTATTCACCGTTCTGTTCACATGTGAAGCGTGCCATATGCAAAAGGGTCTAAGTGTCATATTTAATCGTGAACGTTTTATAGCGGAAATAAGGTCTAAGTGCCCTGGTTTACTTGCACAATCAATTCTGGCTCGATAGTGCTGCCACGCATGGATGAAAACATGAAGTGAACTACAAAACGTCCTAAGTGCCAAAATCGACATGCACTGTCAATAGCGTCAAAAGTATCATTCACCAAGTCGCGTCTTCACGTTTCTCAGTGGTGGTTTTTCTAAGACGATCAAGCCAGGGTAAAGGCAAAGTCCGGTCGAATGGCGACGGGAATACACGAGCCAACGTAGGAGTGACGTAGAGAAGTTGATGACGAGTTAGAATTCAAAATCAGGCGTCAAAAGAGGACCCAAGACGGCGGAAAAACGCGGGAGGTTCGAATAAGCGCGGGAAGTTCAAAAAGGGAGACGGGGTGACGGGGGTGGAAGTCACACTAATAAGAGTGCAACATTCATTTCTATTAAAATTATAATGAGATGTTTAGTACATTTCCAACATCCTTCAGTTGAGCAAGCATACAGTAATACCCCGACTTACGCTACCCCGTTTTACGCGAATTCGGAGATACGCAGTTTTTCATTTTAATTGCCGCGCGCATCGGCTCTCTCGCTGCGCCCTCTCAGTGTTCAGTTTGCGACAGGTTTAAACGTGTTCCGCGTGAAATTGTTTTACGTGCGCAGTGCGTTTTACTTATAATCTCTAATTATGTCATCTAAAAGAACGAAAAATGAGTCATTTGAGCCTAACAAGAAAAGAAAAACACTGTCTTTGGAGGGAGACCCAGTTAAATCGGTAAATCAAATGACAATTGCAAACTTAACAGAAGGACTCAATTCAATTGAAAAGGGGTTACAAATGTTAGAAAAAATAGATTCTAATAAAGAACGCGTTTCTACTACAAAACGGGGAATAAAAAAATTACTGGTATGCTACGAGTAAATTTTGCGT
Organism: Schizotus pectinicornis; assembly: GCA_951805265.1. Classification (NCBI taxonomy): domain Eukaryota; kingdom Metazoa; phylum Arthropoda; class Insecta; order Coleoptera; family Pyrochroidae; genus Schizotus; species Schizotus pectinicornis. The sequence continues at coordinate 11,844,297 of OX638208.1, forward strand.
GAGAAGAAGAAAAACTTAACTCGTCAGGCAACATTGTTAGAATATATGAAGCCTTCGACATCAAAATAACTTCGGTTTAGGTTAGGGGGAGGGGGGGGCACATTGATTCACGGGGCACATTGGTACAGTATCTATATCTCAAAACCGATAAACGCTACACAGTCCGGCACATCACTAGAATGCTCAAGGACATTCACAAGAATGACAGTGGTGACACCGCTCGCCGCCAGTTTGCCGTTGGGCCTCAACGGTCACTAACGTGTTGGAAGTGGCGTGCGCCGCTGCCTACAAAAAAAATACGTGAAATGTAATTGTGTCTCAGGAGGATACTCTTAGTTGTTTTTGTTATTATTTGTTACTAAAGGTAAGTAAATATAGTTATTATTGTATTTTAAAATGTTTTTGATTGCAAGATTATTATATATTAGATGAAATTAATTGTTTGTGGAAAATGTCCTTTGGGGCACTTTGATACGGTAATGTACGGGGTACAATGATACGTATCAATCTGCCCCTCTAGTGTATTAAAGTGCCCCGTCAAAAAAATTTTTATTTTATTGTTTTTTTTCCTTTTTTCAGAAAATGGTGCGCACGTACAAACCCAAAACTGATAGAAAAAATATCAATGAAGAAAACATTGAAGATGCAATACGTGAAGTATTGTCAAAGACTTTATCTATACGCAAAGCAGCCGACAAATATGGCATCAAAACTGCAACCCTACAACATCGCATAGAAAAAGCCAGAAAATCATTTGAAACCAGAACATTGTCTACAAATGAAGTATCCTCTTCATTACAAGCAGAATCTTCTTTATCACAAGCAGGTCCATCTTCACCACAAATTGCACCATCTATGGAGATGGCACAAATAGCATCATCTTCAGCACACACTACTACTGCAGCTTTATCATCACACACTGCTACAGCTACTTCATCAAACATCTATGGTTCCAAGTATACCGTTGCACAAGTTTTTTCAACCGAACAAGAAAAGGCATTGACTCAATATTTATTAAATTGCAGTAAAATGCACTACGGACTTACATTGAAACAGCTTTTGACTTTGGCATACGAGTACGCAGAATCCTCAAGGTGTAATTATCCAAAATCTTGGAAAGAAAACAAATGCGCTGGAAAAGATTGGGCAGCTGGCTTCAGAAAGAGAAACCCAGAATTGAGTCTACGAAAACCAGAAAACACAAGCGCAGCAAGAAGCTTTGCTTTCAATAAAGCTGCTGTAGCTCAATTTCATGATAATTACGAACGCATAATGAGACAATACAATTTTACATCCGATCGAATAATAAACTTAGACGAAACAGGCATAAGCACAGTCCTTTCCACTCCTAAAGTTATTGCTGGAAGAAAACAAAGACAAGTGGGACAAATAGTTTCTGCAGAACGCGGAGAGTTAGTTACTTTCTGTGGTATTATTACTGCAACTGGTTCTTCTCTTCCTCCAGTTTATGTCTTTCCAAGAGTTCACTATAAAGATCACTTCCTAAATGGTGCTCCTGATGGAAGTCTAGGGTTGGCAAACAGAAGCGGCTGGATGACATCAGAATTGTTTATAAGAGTTTTGAAACACATTCAACGCCTTACTTTGAGCAATAAAGATAACCCAATTCTAATCATTTGTGACAACCATGAATCTCATATTTCAATAGAAGCTGTTAACTACTGTCGTGACAACGGTATTGTTTATTTGAGTCTTCCCCCACACACGTCACACAAAATGCAACCGCTTGATGTCAGTGTGTTCGGACCCTTCAAAGGCAAATTGAAGATAGCTTTCAACGACTGGCACATTCAAAATGTTGGAAAAACTTTGACCATTGCTGAACTGTCAAAATTAGCATATTTGGAATCATTTACACCAAAGAATATCATAGGTGGTTTTTCCAAACCTGGAATATGGCCAATTAATAAACTGGTATTTGGCGACGACGACTTTGCACCGATAGACATTTTCAGCACAGGTTATCACGATTTGACAGATGAGAACACTCACAACACACAAGATTTACATTTTGTAGACTCAGAAACAAGTCAAAATAATGAGGTCGTTGATAGAGAACAAAATAAATCTCCTACTTTGGATGCCGACCCAGTTTCAGTGTCTGATGCTGACGATCCTCTACATGTTTCTTCATCGAAGGCTATTCTTACTCCTGAAGTAGTTAGACCTTATCCAAAAAAGGCGATTACTAACAGTGTCTTAAAAAGAAAAGGAAGAGAAAAAGGACGATCAAGAATATACACTGAAACACCAGAAAAAAATAGATTAGAAAGCTTACGTAATGAAAAGGACAGGAAAAGAGAATTACAAAAAGCAAAACAGCATGCAAAAGAATTGAAAACAGCGAAAAATCTGTTGGGATTAACTGAGCCAAGAAAGAAAAAGAGAGTGACTTCTTTGTCTGCAGAAATAGATTCCGATTCTAGTCAAGATGAAGTCGTGATGACAAGTGATAGTGAAGACATTGAAATGCTGTCGGAATCAGGAGAAGAGGTAATTAATGAAGAACCAGTTAATCCTGAACACATAAATATTGGAGATTTCCTGCTAATTAAGTTTGAGAAGAAGAAAACTGTGATTCACTACGTTGCCAAAGTTGTATTTAAGTATAATGTGACAGAATATGAAGTATTATATCTCAGAAAAAAAGCAGGGTCTTCTAAGTTTATATTTCCAATTGTGGAAGACAAAGCAAGTGTGGATGTTAGAGATGTAGTTTTGCAATTACCAGCACCAACTTTCTGCAAAGGCACATCTCGAACATCGTCGCTTTATTCATTTTCCGTAGGTTTAACTCGATATAATATACAGTAGATTATTTTGTAATTTATATGAGTTTTATGATTATTTTTGTTAAATTTTTGATGTTTGTTTAATTTTTTAAGAAAAACATTGTTCATTTTGATAGGAGGTTCTAATATTATATTTTCATTAACAATATTCAATGTTAAAGTCTGATTACTTAGTAAGTATATAACTGATTATATAATTAAGAAAATAACAGAGAATTAGTCTTGTTCTATGATGACAATATTGTTTTTTTGTGATTATATTCCTTAAGTAACATAAGAGACTGATTATGGCTAATGTACACTCTTAATAAAAAGTATTTTGCGATCTCAATCAATAAAATTGTTTTATTTCTTAATTTTAAGTAATAATACAGTTTATATTGGGTTTTTAGTCAGTTTAAATTTGCATTTCATATGGATCTAAAATACGTATCAAACTGCCCCACCCCATGTATCAAAGTGCCCCACTGGTGGGGCAGAATGATACAAAAATGTTTTTTTCTTAAAATCAGTTTATCTCTATACGTCGCCAGTTTTTGCGGTTTATGCGTAGCCAAAATATAAGCTGACATATCAGCCAATGCACACATCAAAACAAATATTTAAATATAATGCTTTATGGTCCTCAGAAAAGAGATTGAATTTTTGTGTATCGAAGTGCCCCCCCTCCCCCTATACTTTATTCATAACAATCTGAATTGTTTTATTATTTTACACTTTAATAAACATTTTTCTTCTAAATTATTGTTTTCTTTAAACTCTGGTCCTGATTAAACATACTTTATATGTATTTATATGCAAAGTTGAACCCCGACTTAAGGACCACGCGCACTGAATCGACTCGGACCGGTCGGCTCGGCACGGTACGATCGGCATGTTTTGGTATGTATGAAATTAAATGATTCCCCACGCACTGCTTCGGTCCGATCAGCTCAGACCGGTCGGATCGTCTCGGCAACGGCAGAGAATGATTGAAGGGGCAAAAACTGCCGACTGTTCCGAGGGTTTTTAACTACTTCAAGCTGCAGAGCAGAACATTCGCCATGTCGGACGAAACTTTAATAGAAAGTGTGCGGGAATATGTTGTATTGTACGATCCCCAAAACAGGTACTATCACGATAACATTCGTAAAGAAAACGCTTGGAGTGAAATCGCAAAAAAACAGGAAGACATTCGAAAATACTTAAAGAATTTTTCTTCATCTCCAAGTAGATCTGGAAATAAATGGTAAAACTCTCCATTTGTTTCTTTTTTGAGATTAATGTTATGGATCCAGAATCTTGGTTTATGTTTTTCTATTCCTTCGCATGCTAAGGCAATCATAATATCTTCGTCAGATTCTGATGAATTCGAACTCATTTTTATTCTAAATTATATGTTTCAAAATGTTTAACGTCTGTAGTTCATCGCTGCACGAAGTACAATAAATTGCCTAAAGAAAATGCTGAATACGCCGAATGTGTCGATTCGGTGCGCGTTATAAGCTGACGTGCCGATCGTACCGTGCCGAGCCGACCGGTCCGAGTCGATTCAGTGCGCGTGGTCCTTTACACGGCAATCGCTCGGACCCACCTACCGCGTAAGTCCGGGGTATTACTGTATTATAAACATGAGACGTAAAAGAAAAGAATATGTTTCTACAAGTATTAAGAAAGATATTGTGGCGGAATTGCATGAACCTGCTCAAATTCATTTTCAAAAACGTCGTATAATAGTTAAAGATATCAATGAAACTTGGCAAGCCGATTTAGTAGAAATGATACCCTATTCCAAACAAAATAATGGATATAAATATATTCTGATAATAATTCTGATAAGTAATTGATTGTTTTTCTAAATACGTTTGGGCGTCTCCATTAAAATCTAAAGCAGCTGAACAAGTAACTACAGCAGTGGAAGCAATTCTACATGTGAATTCACCGAAGAATTTACAAACTGACATAAGGAATTTTATAATAAAAAATTTAAAACATTAATGAATACATTCAATATTAATCATTACAGCGTATTCAGCACAATGAAAGCATCAATTGTAGAAAGAGTAAATCGAACATTGAAGAATTTAATGTGGAGGCGGTTTAGTTTGCAACGAAGTTATAAATGGGTTAAAATATTAGATGATATTGTAAACAATTATGTACAATAATACTTTTCATCGCACTATTTGTATGAAACCTATTCAGGTTAATGAACATAATGAGAAGGATATCTTGAAATCTTCATACACTCATATTAAGATGGCCAATAATGTTAATAAATTTAAAATTGGTGATCATGTTAGAATAAGTAGATATAGAAGCGTTTTTGATAAAAGTCACACTCCAAATTGGTCTAATGAAACTTTTATTGTAAAGAAAAATGTAAAATTAAAAAATCCAACCACCTATTGGATTGCTAAAAATAATGTTGTATAACTATTATAGTCAATAAACGTTGTATTATAACATACCGTTTTATTTTTCAACCCCTTTTCACAGCTTTCCAAACGCTTGAAACTCCTTTCCAACCGCTATAAAGCCCTTTCAAAGCCCCTAAACCCCTTCCAAAGCCCTTTCTAAGCGCTTTCTAGCGCTTAAAGCTCTTTTAAAAGCCCTTTCTAAGCGCGTTCAAAGCCCAAGTGAAGTTAACCGCCCAAAGCTAAAGCACACGCATGCGCATAGTAGGCCAGTGAGTGGGTAAAAAATTTAACATTAATTCTAACATTTTTTAAACTTTGCCGTGTAATGTGTAACGAATCGAAACGGAATTATTAAATTTAGCAACTCGATTAAAAGTCGGCATCATTGTGAAAATCGGAAAAATTTAAATTAAGCGATATCTCGACGAAAAAAAAATATAACATTGTTGCAAACTCGATAGAGTTTTCATTACAATATTCAAAATGCACAGCAAAATTTGCAGGAACTTATGAATTAGGCATAATAATTAATTATCATTAATCATCATTTACGAATGCAGTCATTTGCAATTGACACCTACACACGTTACGTTTTTTTCGAATCGTTTTTACGTAAATAACTATCAATTTTGTTGTAAATTATAAAAAAAAAGAACAATGCCGTCACCGAATAGAGCTGCAAATTTACAGAGTCTTGTAAGGCGATTTTAGCAAGTTGATTGTAGTTTTGCAAGCATGTTAATATTTTTGCTGGAAAATTAGATGAAAAAATGTTATTAATGATAATTAATTATTATGCCTAATTCATAAGTTCTTGCAAATTTCGCTGTTTATTTTGAATATTGTAATGAAAACTCTATCGAGTTTGCAACGATGTTACATTTTTTCTCGTCGAGATATCGCTTAGTTTAAATTTTTCCGATTTTTACAATGATGCCGACCTTTAATCGAGTTGCAAAATTTTATAGTTCCGTTTCGATTCGTTACACATTACACAGCAAAGTTTAAAAAATGTTAGAATTTTTGTTAAATTTTTTACCCACTCACTGGCCTACGAGCATATTTAATAAAAGGTCAAACTTTTAAAATTACTGGACATAGTAGCGCACATTCTATCCGTCCATACCCGAACCATCATTAATTCAATGAGGCAGCAAACAAAACCATTTGGAAGCAGTTCTTGTAATGAAACTTTATCACTGTCAGATAATTCAAATATGATTACTTACAACAATTGTGTGTTCAATTTTACCAGTAAGTCTTCTAATTAATTATTGTTCAAGTTAATATTAATTTTGTAATTTGAGATTTTTAATAAATAAATGATTTTGATTGACTGAAAAAAATTCCACTTAATTTCATGTTGGGTTAGCTAGATGCAAAAAATTTCCAGGAAATCTCTATATTGTCATAGAAACGACACCAAATTCTGTTTTCTATTGGTTATTTTTCAGTGCCGTGCGATTTTCGTATACAATACAACAAGTGGTAGGAGTAGGAATCTTGCCGGTAATAATTTTTGTCAGTGTGATCACGTAAATCGCCACGATTGCTTTAACACGAGAAAATCTTCCCTGACGGAAGTGTCACCTATCTCAAAAGTAACCAGTATATTGGATGATTATGCATTCAATATGAAGAGGATGAAGAGGATTACAAAGATCCCACTTCAAAAACAATGTGGAATACTCTGTCAAAATTGTGCAGGAATTATATTTTAATTGCTTTAATGTGAAGATGTATCCATTCTCAGATATTGAGTTTAAAAGTGCGCTTGCAGCAAGAGACAGAAAGCAAAAGCAGCTCCAATCGATTGCACAGAAAAGCAAGTTCAGTATCTATAGTAGGTGACAACTACGAAAAAAATTATTGACATCCGGAACGAAGATACTTCTCCAGGGCTCCAGAAAACATTCTATCAAATTGCAGCAAGAGAGCTTGCTTGGAGAGGAGGAGAACCGGCTAAAAGTTTAATCGAATACTTTCAAGAAGAAAAAGATTGCACTGGAAAATTTACTGGACGTTATGAGTACAACCCCGTTTTCTCAAAGACTTGCCAAGGCGGATCACATCGTCTTTGTGACAATAAATGGCTGGTCTCTAATGAGAAGAATCCTAATCAGTGTCCCGTGAGGTTGGTATTGCTTATAAAAACATGTCCAATATGTGTACCGTTTTATGTTCATTTTCAGATTGTTGAAAAAGATGCTACAAAGAAGAGACAGTAACGTCACCACAGGTCGTTTATTTGTGACTGCCAATTATAACTGGTGTGAATTTGGAATTTGGTACAAAAATATTGCTGCAAGAATTAATGAAATCGGTAAATGGATCAGTGCAGAAAAAGCTGGACCGGATGTAAAGAGATTTAAGATAACGAATCATTCTACGCGTTCAAGTGCAGTAACCCAGCTTGCAAAATCTGCCGTGGAGGAACAACAGTTGATAAACATTACGAGTCATAGTTCAGCAACTTCGATTCGCCCTTATTTGCAACTGGACACTGAACACCACCAACAAATAATAAGTAAAATGAGTAAAGAGGAAAAAGTTCAACCGATGGTGATTAACTCTTGCACTCAAAACGAAGAAAGACCAAAAACTGTTTATAATAATTGTGTTATAAATTATAATCATTGTTAATAAAGTTTATTGTTGAATTTTTTACCTTTATACTCTGTGAACAATGCTCAAGTATTATAAACTTGTTTTACAGCATTTGAACAGAGGGTGGTTTAATATTTATCCGAATTAAAAGCCAATGTAGAACCAAATACAGTTGTTATAAAGATATGTGTAAATTGCAAAAAAGAAAACAAGGAGGTGTTCCAGTGATTCAAATACCAGAAAAAGTCCCGGATTTTCCAATCAGAACATTAGACATGTTTCTTTCCTTCAATGAAGGTTTGAAAACAAATATTTCTCTGCGGCAGTATATGGTACAGACCGAGGGAAACAAATATTTCTCTGCGGCAGTATATGGTACAGACCGAGAGAAAACCGCTGAGGATTGCTGGTGTACATCCACGAGAATTTCATGGTATGTTAGAGGATGTCGGGGGATGTCAAAGAATGTCAGAGAATGTCTTGAGGATGTCAGAAGATTTCGGCGGATGTCTGAGGATGTCATGCTGTAAAAAGGATGTCAGAAAGAATGTCAGAGGATTTCCGCGTCAAATCCAATACCTCTGCGCATTCATCACTCAAACCGCAACCTTCATAACACGCAACCAAGCCCGCCCTGTGTTTCTGCAAAGTGCAAAGAGTGACGGTTTTAGTTATAATCCACCTCAATTAACGTCGAAAAGAAGGATTAAAGTCGAAAAGAAGGTAGCAATGTGTATGCGTCAAATTGTCCAGACATTAGTTAACTTTAGGTAAGTTTGCATAGTAATTGTGCAATTGATGGTAGTACCCTCGCGAACAATATTTAAGGCACTGTGTTTCTTCCCAGTGTAAACCAGCTCTATTCGGTAAGATGGAAAGTGCATTCCGACCCACCCCCTTCCAGGTGATTTGCGACCGGCAAGGAAGGTAGATAACCGTTGGGATAGCAAAGGAAATAGATATTTATTATAGTTAGCACCATTGAGCGATAAGGATTTGGTGAAGTCCAATAGAGCAGACTGTCAGGTTTGCTGCCACAACCACTTCTACAGCTCCATTTACACAACATCAAAATCGCCAATTTCGCTTTACGAGTCTGTCTTAAATATTGCTTGCGAGTGTACCTAACGTAAACTTTTCTCAAAAGATTTTCCGATTTTAAGATGGAATTACCGTCAGAAATCGTTCCAGATGTTTCCACATCTCAACAAGATTGTTTTAGTGAGACTCTGCGCGCGTTAAAACTTGCGCTTCCAAATTCTCTGAAAAATGTTCTGAAAATCAATGGTTTCGACAATGCCGCTGTCCTGAGAAACCTTTTAGAAGTCGATTTTCGGAAATGGAAAGATTCATGGTAGATTCTGCACATGATTGAATACCTCGGGAGTAATATGAAGAATTCTACAGAGTTCTTCATAGATATACATACCGGGTGGACCATCACTTGTGGTCAAACTTTTTCCGCCTAAGCGATAAAATATTTGAATTTGAGCTTCCGAGGATATGATCGAAGTATTAAGACCTACTTTTCAAAAAATTTTGAAGTTTTTTGGCCCACCCCGTGCTCGTCTACACGGTGATTCGTTCAAAATTGTAAAAAAGTTGACAATAAAGCTGCAACTTTTTTTATACCGTTGTACGCAGAAAATTTTTCAGATTACGGCGGTCTCTTCAGAATTTCGAAATTTTGATTTCTGGGGCCGTAGTATTTTGTTGAAAATAATCTGAGGCAAGGGAGATATTCCATGAATCAACTTGGCTGTTGCATTTTTACGAAATACTACGGCCCCAGAAATCAAAATTTCGATATTCTGAAGAGACCGCCGTAAATTTTCTGCGTACAACGGTATGAAAAAAGTTGCAACTGAATTGTCAACTTTTTTACAATTTTGAATGAATCACTGTGGAGACGCGTACGGGGTGAGCCAAAAAAATTCAAATTTTTTCGAAAAGTAGGTCTTAATGATTCGATCATATCCTCGGAAGCTCAAATGCAAATCTTTTATCGTTTGGGCGGGAAAAATTCGACCATAAGTAATGGTCCACCCGGTATATACATAAAATTTTGATTTCTGAACGGGCATAAAAAACGGTTGATCTTGATATCGCAGTTTTTCCAAAAAAGCTTCGAAATCAACGCGAATAGTCAAAGACTAATGTAAGTTCATTTTAACTTCTGTGTCTTCTGATACAGAAGACACTCAACCCACTAGCAGCAACCATTCTTCACGATTTTCACTACGTAACAGAGGAAGCCGAAGTAAAGTAAGGGTACGTGCACAACGGAGCTGTGATAATCGATGATAGCTGAGCTGATAGTAAGGAAGATAGAGTATACTCGCTTATGGGTGTGCACAACGGAGCTTCGATGCTTGCGCTGGTCGTCGTAAAAATGTCGGACAGTGAGGACGATTATTTGTGTTTAAATGCTGTAAGGTGGTACATTCTTAATAAAAAATTCCAATCTTCTCGTAGAAAGTATGCTGTGCATCCCATAACTACAAGACGGCAAACTGTGGGTGAATTTCATTACCCATATTAAAAATTAAAGGAGTATTCAGATCGATTTTTTAAATATTTACGAATGGAGCCGGCAACATTCCACTATACAGGTTGTAAGCAAAATAAGTACATTAATTTTAACCAGTGGTAAAATTCATCAAAACAAATTTTTTTTCTATGTAGGACCTATCATTTTTTTTAAATCAAATTTTTTAAAATCATTTTTTTTTCTACAAATTGACAAGTCTTGACGTTGCTTCCAGTGGCGTGTAAGAAAATTGTGTAAAATTTTAAAATAATTTTAACACAAAAACTTAAACGTTTAAAAAAAATATATTAAGAAAAGTTTTTGGTCTAGAAGAGTTTTATTACCAGTTAAAATTAATGCACTTAATTCGCCTTGTGCTTAAATAAGCACAAGGTGCTTAAAAATCTCTGCAATTAAGTTTTCAATATTCATTTTGTCGTAGTATTGTGAGACACGCTCGTCTACAGCTCGCAGAAGAATAGTCCGCTCAATTCTTATTTTTACCAGCGCTGCTACAAGCGCTTATGTCCTCTATCATCGCTGCTTCGACTTGCACGCATCCATTGAATCATACAGTTCAATTCTATAAGCGCTGCTTAAAGTAAGCTAGTATCTCAGCTATCATCGATCATCACAGCTCCGTTGTGCACGTACTCTAAGTCAAGAAGGTGAAAATAATGCTGATCAAAATGATCCATATCATAACTAAGACGATTCTGATGTGGATCCCAACTATCACCCTGAGAAAGAACAGTTGTCGACTCGTAAACGAAAGATTATTATAAGTGATACGTCATCAGGAGCCACTTCAGAAGAAGAGAAAGCTGTAGAAGAGCAAGAGGATAAGAATAATGCCACTGTCTCTAATACCACTAATACCAATAGTGCCGATTACAAATGGACTAAAAAGCATTTTACTCCATTGCTGTGTGATAATGTTCATTTTTCTAAAGCTAGCAATGCGCAACATCCAAACGTGAACACCTCTCTTGAGTACTTTAGAATGTTTTTTGACCCAATAATCTGCGATAAAATTATTGAGGAATCCAATTTATATTCGGTATAATATAGATAAAACTGGATTAACAACTGTCTAAAGACCATGCATAATCATTGCAACAAAAGGAACAAAGCAGGTGGGAGCTGTGATTTCGACCGAACGTGGACAACTTATAACTTTGGCATTGGCAGTGAGTGCAAGCAAGCATAGTGTTCCCTCCTTTTTTATTTTTCCAAGAAAAAAATTCAAGAATATCATGGTTGCAAATGGACCTCCTGGTTTTGTTAGTGCTTCACATCCATTAGGGTTTGTTACACAATTTGCCGAAAATCCGCGTTGTAGTAAGGAACGACTTGTGTTACTCGTCTTAGACAACCATGAGTAGTCACATCTTTCAATTCCAGTCTTAAACTTTTGTAAAGAAAAAGAGATCGTTCTTCTTAGCTTCCCTCCACACACCTCACATAAGCTCCAACCGCTTAAGAGGAACGTCTCCGTTTTATTATCTGTGACTGTAGAACGTCAGCAAAATGCATTGACGTGAGTTGTGGTATTAGCAAGGGCACGTATTAAAAACAGGGAAAATGCATTTCGCATTTCCAAAATAGCTCCGTACAGGTAAAAAATATCTGACTTGTTTTTAAGATCTAATACGTGACGATAAAAACTCCGGGGGAAGATGCTTTGAAGAAAGTTAACATGCACGTTAATACAAACAAAATACAAATGTTTACTTTAACATTAAATAAATAGCCCAATTTGACTTCAGTTTGCTGTAAACCTCATCATTCGCCATTTGGTATTGAATATTCTAAACGAAAGGTTAAGAGCGTTCCACAGCTAGCGAGTCCCAGCCCTGTGCCTCGCATGGCAGACAAGTGTTCGACCCAAAATTGTCTCAGCATCGATCTGCAAAATAGCTCCGCTCATTTACCACTCCCCATGAGTTGTTCCCTTCAAGCCTCGGTAGAGGTCGCGCTTATCAGCCAAAAAAATTCCAATTACAAAAAACAAAATTAAATAATATCTGGGAATTAAAATTGCACTCTGATTGCACTGAAGCACATATAGAACGTCTTACTTTGACGGGACATAGCGTTTTGCTGATTTTATTAAAATTATATTTCCTACTTTTCTTGCTAATAAAATTTTTAATATTTCGAAAAAATCCCGACAAAGATGGATCCTCCTTCTATGCATGTCCAAAATTTTATGTAAATACCTTTTCAAATAACGAAGTAATTTGATCGTTTGCTAAGGTCTACAGTGTGGAGCGCTCTTAATTATATTACTCAAAATATGCGTGTTGTTTTTGCAAATTTGAAAATACGAATTTGGTGCTTATTGTAGTTGTCTGTTCGACACTTATAAAATGGGTTATACACATCTGCCTCACTTTACGGCTGCGCGAAATAATGTAGTGCAATTACTCTGCAGAATACTGAAAATTATCTCGCGTCAAACATTATGAATATTGTCTTGAGTTATCATACTGGCGCGCGAAAACCAGGCCTGTATTAATACGTTTATTCAGTATGAAGTAACAACGTGTGAAATAGTAACCTGGTGTCAATCCAACACTGGATTAAGGCGGAGCGTATCACTGTGGACCAGCCGCGTACTAAATGCATGCGCGCGACGTCATTCCATTTCCATTTACTTGCAATTGACTCATTCCATTTCCTTTTATGCAATGATCTAAAATGAGAGAACTAATCTCTGCACGTCAAAATGCATACAGTGAGAAAAAAACCACATGTGATAGCAAAGTCTTTGGCCTTAATAAAACAGTTTTTGGTCCTCCTTAAACGATATTTTAGTGTCAGTGCTGATGGGTGGTTGAAATCTAATCCTGGTAAAGTCATAAATACTTATGACATTCCGGGAATATTAGAGAAGGCTTTACCTCTTGCTGCTACACCACATAATATTCATAAAGTTTTGCAGTAACTGGTATTTGGCTTTATAATAGAGAAACATTCACAGATGACGAATATTTGCCAGCTAAAGTTACAAACAGACCAGTCCAAGAAATTGAAACTACCATCAACGAAGTTGCCAAATTCAACGTAGATCAAGATCAAATAAATATGGAGCCAAGAAATTCTACACCATCAGCTGCTGTTATTACAAGATTACCTCATGTTACGCCAATCCAGTTGAAGCCTTTTCCAAAGGCTGCAGCAAGAAGTACTACTACCAGAGGACGTCGCAAAAGGAAATCTGCTATTTTAACAGATACTCCTGTTAAAAGAGCTCTAGAAGAAGAGGCAAGAGCTAGACAACAAAAGAAAAAAAAAGGCTGCAAACACAAAGAAAGCAATATTTGGTGAGCCATCTGGTCTATGTAGAAAAAGAAAAAAGACCTATTTGTGAAGACTCCGATTCCGAAAATTCTAAAAATGATAAAGATACAATGTGTTTCGTTTGCATAAAATCATTTGGTGCTTCTACGAACCAAGATTGGATTCAGTGCACACAATCTAAACGCTGGGCACATGTTTCTTGTGAAACTAACGACGATTTTTACGTTTGTCTTCATTGCACATCTTACTCAGAATCTGAGTAAATCTGCTCGTCATATTTTAATATGTATTTCTATTTAATACCAAATATTGTTATCTTATTTAGAATTCTCTGATTAAATGAAAATCATGATTTATTTTTGTTTTATGCATTGTTACATTTGATAACTAAGTTTTGTTGCGTTTTAAAATATCATTTATGTTATGTTATTTCTTTCAGTTTCAATAAAATTATTAAGTTTCTTTACATTTTTGTGCTCAACGTACCTCAGTAACATTTTACCCGCAAGCTGTAACAATTTACCCAAGTTGGCGGCAAGCTGTTACTGGATGCACCAAGTTTTTCAAAACTAAGAAACGCCCAAAAAAAGTCTAATTTTTAAACCAAAATTACCTATTTGTAGCGAAAGGATCAATATATCTGACACAAGCTCTAAATTTTCTCTTTTGTGAATAAATTTTTAGAAAAAAAATCGAAAGAAAAATTGTAACAACTGACCCCGTTCTTCCCTAATTAACAGCCGGTTTTGGGAAACATAATTTTTATGACGAGAAAGATGACATACCATTAGCGAAACTGCGACAACAGTTGAAGAGTAATCAAGCAGAAAAAGGTGGAATTCTAGATCTAGTAGAAAAATTTACAAAGTGGACACTTACAGAATTATTTAAACAATATAAGTCTAGATGACCTTTTTTTGAATGTTGGTGATAATCTCATAAGCAGCGACACTCACAGATCTAGAAATTGTGGATAGTATTAGTTTAAACGAAACTTCTTCTGCATCATAAGACAACACCCAAGAAAATTACGACAGTGGTAAAGAAACTGTATAGGCAAAACCGTGTCATCGAGAAATACAAAACGCCTTCGAGACTTTGAAACTTTTTCTAACAGTAATATAGGTACGTCATGAACCCGTTTACAAATGGGGCATTAAACTTGCTGCTTCTGACAGTTTAAGTCTTTATTATTTTTTGTTGCGTGTTAAAAGCTTAAAATTGTTCGTGCTGTTGTTAGTGACACCGAACTTTTACGACGAGCAACAGCAAACCTCTTGCAGGAGAATATCAAAGAAGAGACCGACACAGACGACACGAAATGTCTTGCGACAAAACCCGAAGAGTCGATCGGAACATCATTCCGGGATGAGCAGCAGATTACGACCATCACAAAAAAAAAAAAACCGAATCATCCGGTCATACAATACAAAACGCATAAAAATCAACAAAAGCAAAACAGGTCAAAACTTCGGCAAATTGAGCCAAAACGCAGCAACGCTTACGTTTCCTCCGTTTGGAGAAGCCCGGGCAGCAAGACGGCAAGGGCGCCGCCGATAATCCGCAAACTTGGCTTAAAGCGCAGCAAAACTTACGCTTCCTCCACTCGGAGAACCAAGAAGTCGCAGGAACGGCGCCGATAACCATGTAAATGGTTTTAAACGCAGCAAAGCTTACGTTTTCCCCGTTTGGAGACGCCGCAAGCTGCGAGGGTGGCGCCGGTTATTAATCGACCTGATGGGTACAACTAGAAATTTAATCTTATCAAGCACATATAAACAAAAACAAAAAAACACCCGTCAATAGCGGAGTGAGTGACTGAGTGCAGATTCACAAAGCAAGTAAATGAGCTTACCCTGAGTTGAAAAAATCATCAGATCGACACTACAAAATCACAACAACCTCCAGAAATAACCACAGGATGAGCAATAGAAGATTAGTGAACTAGAAGACGCAGCAGCATACATTGATAACATCTTAGTATCAAGAAAGAACAAAAGAAAACACGGCAAAACGTGAGACATGTTTGTAACGAGTCAAGGATTCCAAATTTAAACCAAAACATTCCAACGTGTAAGTACAATTAGCAACAATACCCCATTATCTTTATAAAGAAACATTTTTTCTATAATATAATATGAATTTATTGTCCAACAGTCACAGACCAATTATTAATTATCAATAATACAACATAACAATGATACAAAAATTAACATACCACAACCAAGAATAATTACAAAAAACCTAAAAGTATATACTTTTTATTTATTTACACCCGCCAGGCAATGCTTTGCGATTCCGATCACAGTACGAAACTCTTGGTGAAAAATATCACACTTGCCAGATATTATATTAAAATTATTACACATTACATTAACCGGGGACACTAGTAAGAGATTTATATTACATTAATCACAATAAAAGGCTTGCTGGTGACGGACAGCAAGACGGGAAATATAAAAGTTAAGTCTGGAGAGCAACTCGCAACTCTGACCAATCCACAATCAACTTATATAGGAACGAAACTGAAGAGATAAATCTGCGCAACTCCAACGAGTCAGGAAAAACCCGCTCCGAGTAAACTTGATCGCACCAAACGCCAGGTACTTCAGGAATCGCCTCTGCACCGATTCAACAACAATTTTATGGCACAGTATTTATCTACCAGATAACTATATCTCCAAGATAGATATCGGTAACTTGGCGCAAACGTGAAGAAATCGGCCATTAGACCTAACTGCACTGATCTACAATAAAGCATCACTTACTTTAAAGTATGCTGTGCAGGCAAATAAGAAATCCGGCTTAAGCTACGGTTTGTTAGGACAGTCCGCTAGCGAAAAGTCGGCGAAATTCGGCCGACGTTTTATTGTTTTCGGCGCGGACATGGATTGTTAAAAATGGTCTGAATTTGTTGTGAGCCGATAATCGTTTAAGTTTCCAAGATGTCTTCAGAGGAGCTGCATCGTGCAATGTGCCTATTTCTACTTTTGGAAGAAGAAGAGGAAGAAGAACTGTTGACACTTTGTGTGGCCAAGAAAAGAAACCGAGATGTAGACAATTTGTTTTTAAAGAGAAACACAGAAGGAGCATTTACTATTCTGATAGAAAGGAGACTATTTGGAAACGAAACAAAATTTCGAGAATACTTCAGAGTTTCTAGAGAGATATTTGAAGTAGTTTTAAATTACATATCAGCAGATATTACAAAAGAACCTTACAACAGAAGAAAGTCGCCTATAACAGCAGAGGAGAAACTATGCATTACTTTGAGGTAAGTACCTACGTGTCATAAATGACAAATATTTAAGTGGTAAATATAAATAAAGAAACGATTTGAAATGTACACTTTATTCAACGGGGTTATTCATTATCATTACATGGTGGAGATTATGCCATTGAGTCACGGCTGGTACCAGGAGAATCCAAATTGGTAAATGTGTATCTATCTTGCGTCAACGAATCAGAAGAATCACCATGTGTATAATACATGTATGTCTGTTGTTGCTGTTGTTGCTGTTGTGAAATCTGCTGCATATTTTCCAGTTCCAATCGCGAAATAAGAGTCATCACTTCCACTTTTGCTTTTGCTTTCATCTCTGGGGTAAATTCGCCAACTGTAACAGCAATACTGTTAAAAAACATGTTTATTGCTGGGTCTCCTTTTAAGTTGAGATCGTTCTTAGAAAACAGGGATTTGAATAGTTAGTTCAGTTCTTTCAGAGCGGCCTCTCTTCATTTCATCTATGTAAGAATCTCCACCAGGGCGTGATCTCTTTCTTCTTATCGGCTGAGTCATGGGTGTTGCAACATTATGCACTGTTTTGGAATTGCGTGGTGCGCGTTCTGGAATGCAAGATGTGGGTTCTGTCAAGTTTTCGTTTTCTATTTCTGCTGACTGAGACTGCTGCGATAATACCAACTGTTCAGAAGATTGTGTCGATTGCAACTATTCTGAAAATTGCGTCTCGCTATCTTCGTTCAGTTCATGTTCTGTACTGTCGTCCAAAATATCAGAATTTGGTGAGTTTGGTGTATGTAGAATATTGCTCTTTGAACTGAAAGAGAGTATACATTCATTTATTACACTACAATTTTTTTTACATAACCAAACCTGCGCTCCACAAATGCTGTATTTTCCAGAAATAGCAAAGACTTAAACTTCTCATAGAAATCATTTCCATCGGCCGCAGAGCCGGTCCCTTTTTTCACGTCTTTTTTCTTCCGTTGATAGTAATCTTTAATATTCTTCCATCTAGTTCGGCAATCAACCTCTGAAAAAAAAACATAATATGTAATTATTTGCAGGTACTTGGCAACGGGAGAATCATTTCGATCGCTTGCTTTCCAATTTCGCGTTCATCACAGTTGGATTAGTTACATCGTTAAGGCAACTCTGAAAAGTATTGTAGAAAGAATGTTTCATTTATACATTCCACCACCTACAGAAAACCAAATGAAAGCGAATGCTTCTGATTTCCGCGATTTATGGCAATATCCCAACTGCTGCCTGGCTATAGACGGAAAACACGTGAGAATAGTGTGCCCTAATAATTCAGGATCCCTGTATTTCAATTATAAGCATTTTTATTCGATTGTGCTATTGGCAACTGTAGATGCAAGAAACAGATTTGTAGCAATCGACGTCGGGTCTTATGGCAGAGAAGGCGACGCTGGCATATTCGCCAAATCAAATATGGGGAAAGATATAATTGCTAACAAATTTAATATTCCACCACCAGCATTTCTTCCAAAAACCAAAATATTGCAACCTCATGTTATACTTGGGGATGAAGCGTTTGGCCTCACAACAACAGTAATGAAACCATACCCAAAAGTTCAATCGTGTGTTGATAGAACAAAGACCATTTATAATTATCGACATTCTCGAGCTAGACGAACAACAGAGAATGCTTTTGGCATACTGTGCCAATACTTTAGAGTATTCTTCACCCCAATTGCTATAAATCCAGAAACGGCTGATAACTTAATTATATCATGTTGTATTCTCCATAATATTCTACGCAATGCAAAAATTCCATGTCCCCAAGAAACTGTTCAGGGACTAATTGCTGAAGCACCCACTGAAAACATGATGGCCTTAGCCTCTACATATAAACGAAGATCATCTGCCCAAGCTGTGAAAGTGGAAGATTCTTTCAGGCATTATTTCTGTAGTGCTGAAGGTGCAGTACCCTGGCAGAATACACACGTGGCGAGAACAACATGAATGACTTTATATGTATATTATATCTAGATACGTACAGGGTTATTCATTATAAATGAACACCCTGAACACCCCTTCCCCCCTTAACTTTTTTGTGACAATATTACAAAGAAGTTGTAGTTTTTTAGAATAGAGGTAGGTACCTACCTAGTTTTTACACAATGCATTTTTATTTACAGTTTGTTTAAAAATGTTACCTACTTAGGTATATATTCAGTTTCTGGCACTTTATGTAACACCCTATATAGATAAAAATGTATTGTATACAAACTAGCTACCTGTACTTCTAAAAAACTACAGCTTCTCTATTTAACATTTTTTTTATGCAGCAGCAGACAAAAGTTAGGAGGGTGTCCATTTATAATAAATAATAATAACGCAATAATTGTAAATGGTTAAATAAATACACAGTTTTTAGGTTATATATAGGCATTTACTTACCATTTTTATCCATTTTGGCCGCGATAATTTTCCACGCGTTTCCTTTCGCTTCATTGTCTTTATAACATTTACTTTTCACACTGTACAGTACAGGATATAAACGCACTAAATCAATAAGCACTTCGTCTTGCTCCGACGTAAACTTCATTTTTAATTCTCTCTGTACCGAATTACGTTCAACACTGCGGAAATATCTAGAGCCGTCAGATGATTTCGGCGTTCGCAGGCGTATGCGAAATACCGGCCGAATTCGGCCGTCTAACGAACCGAGTACCCTTAAAACTCATTGAATAGATTTTTACGCAGCCGAACTTCGCCGACTTTTCGCTAGCGGACTGTCCTAACAAACCGTAGCTTTAGGGCCAACTGCACCGCTGACACTTAAATTTTAAGTAAGGCTTTAGTGTGCCTTAACATTTAAGCCCGCTGCACCGTCGACAAACTGTCGCGTAAAAATCTTTAAGCTTACCTTAAGTTAAGCTGAAGATGTGGGAGGGCTTAAATGACACTTAGATAGAATTTGACGGTATGTCCTATAGTTTTCACGTTTGGCGGGTGACTAGTGACGTGCGGTTTTGAGTCGTTTTTGCTTTGCCATTTGTATCACATCAATAAAATGAATAATATTATAATGTAAGATGATATAGTAGACAATGATCTAGATAAACTAAAAATAATAGAGTTCGGTATGAAGATAATTCCAAAAGCGAGTGGTGCTATTTCGATGTTATACCCAAGATTTATAAAACTACCAACCACAATAGAGTCACAAAGAATAGCAATACAAGAAATTTATGAAATTGCCAGATTCCCAGTCCTCGCCTATGGATGTGGATTAAAATTAAAAAATACGTTATCAGTTATAACTGCCACTGCTGTTTTATCTAATATAGCAAGATCTAGAAATGACCCAGAACCCATAATTGAAAAAAATTATCAGCAAGTAGAATTGGACGTCCTTATTGCAGAATGAATTATTCCCCAATTTCCTCTTAATGAGGGTCGAATAAATCATAACTTTGATTACCGTTATCAATTGATTCGTGACTATTACTCTAATTCTTAAATTCGTTGTAAGAGACTGTAATTAAACACACGGAAAAGTAGAAAATAAAATTTTTATTGAGAATCTTGAACAAACAATCTTAAGTCTAGTGAATAACTACAATTATACCCATATTATTATTATTAAATATGTATATCTATTGTTACACTACATATCAAGGGAGTTTTTTAAACGTTTCAATTGTAATTCTTTGATCTCAATATCTAGCGGATATGCTCTTTTTCGGAGTTCAAATTCTTCTACGTCTCGCGCTTCCTTCTTATTTTTTGCTACTTGTAGTTCATACCGTGCGGACGCATGGAAATCTTATACTTAACCAAACTTATAAAACCCAAAAGTGACGTTTGTCGAAACGAAATATGCGCGGGTATTTCAAAAACTACCAACCTAAAAATTCCATGTTAGAAAATCCCTACCGACCGGAAACTAACCTAGACTTTATTAAGCCTAACCTAAAGTTAAGCGGTGCAGTAGACTGATAACACTTATGTTATCCTTAACTAAGCTAGACCTTAGTAAAGTATTACACTTAAGGCGTAGCGGTGCAGTTGGCCCTTAGTTAAATTCGTTATTCACAGGACGCGTCAGGGATTTCAGTTTGTTACTAACACAGGTTGGCGTAACTGACGTGCGCAAACTGTTTATTATGTGAGTTCTGTGACCAAACCATCAATTGTAGGAGTAAAACTGTGTTTCAAAATGAATAAAAGCACAGAAAAAGGGGACAAATCATAAACAGCAGATTTTTCTAATGATGAAAAAGTGTTCCAAATGCAGTGTGTTACAAAGAAAAAGCATGTAATAGAATGCAAAAAAAAAAACGGGTCGACATGGTCTGAGAAAAGTTTAGCGTGGGATCAAATTGCTCACGAATTTAACTCGCAGTCTCTAGATGAAGTTCCAAGGACTAAAGAAAGCCTGAAAAAGTGATATGAAAACAAAAAAGCTAACATTAAAAAATTAACAGCAATAGTTGCGAGCGACTGGTGGAGAAACATTTACCCCCAAGACTAATCCGTGTTTCGAGTTAGTTCTAGATACAACAAACCGAAAAACAATTGGGAGTTGGAAAGATGAATTTAGGGGTGATGCAGTACAAGCAGAGAAAGCTGAACATGTGGAATCTGAAGATTCGACTGCCACCTACTACCTACCATAACAGGAAATATTCCTTCTTGTTCGTCACAAAATGTGGTGCGGTCTTTATTGTTAGTGCAAAATATTGTAAGGGACAGAAGTAAAAGCTGCCCCACAGAAAAGAAATGATTCACTACAAAATCATTTGGATGAGAAAAATAATGTGGATAAGACAAGCGGGAAGGAGTTACAAGGCCAAAGATCTCAAGACGGCACCAAGCAAAAAAGAAAGGTTAGCAGGTGACCGCAGAAGACCAAAGAGCAAAATGAGTGGACACAAACTTTTAACCACAGTAATACTCAAATGTTGCTTCTTTGAAGGCAGATCATTCAAAGAAAGAATTAGAAACCGTTGGTAATAAAGAATCCAGAGAAGTAGAAGAGTTTGCATTAAGAAAACGATCGTTAGAGTTAGATATAAAAGAATTGCAGTTGAAAAAACTGAAGGTTAGTGTTGACTAAATTTGTTGCCTGCCTCATGTTTGTTAATTTGTTTCATTGTCAAGTCTACTTTTTTAAGTGTTGGTTTTGATTTTATTAGTAAATAATTGATATTGCTTATAATATGTGCAATTTCTGTTGTGATATTCTTATTTACCAAAGATTAAATACAACATTCGTTTTATTCAAAGATGTATTAATATTGTTAATAAGTATAGTTACAATTATAATTGCGAAAAGTATGCTTGAATTATCTGCCTCCTAATTATGAATTGGGTGTTCGGTTTCTTCTGCAAGTGGAATCTGACCATGCAGAATTAGTTATCCTAGCAACATTGTCCAAAACTGCCATTGCAATAATAATGGGTGTAATATTTCTAATATTTAATCGGCATCTACCGGATGTTCACTTTGAGAGGAAACGGGCATTTTCTGCTAAACTATACACTTTATGAAAAAGTTTTTAATGGAAGCTATTGTACAAAAGGTAGTCTTCTCAAATGTGCTTTTCAACATTTTTATTCACTTGTCATTTAATCAGAAATGATATCAACTTTATTATTTCAAACGGCAACACATTATTTTTTTACCAATTTCTGGTAGATAATTTAATTCTGAATCCAACGATGTATTACAAAGGAATTGTTGTATAAGAAAAATTTTGAGAAAAATGACTGAATGTGAAATTACAATTTGTGGCACAGCCTTACTTGATATAAATTTGATATAAAGCTTCAAACAGTACATAAAGACCAAACGTCATGGTTAATGAGTCAATGGAGTCAATATAACTTTAAGGGAAAGCTGAGAGAGCACTTATTTCTTCAATACTGCGAGAAAATGTAGCATGAGCGCAAACGAATTATTTCTGTAATGGTTAAGATTAGTGGAAAATCAGTTAAAATATGTTACAAATAGTGTAAAATTTAGTAAACTGTATGTATTGTTCATCATGGTGTATGGGCTGTGCTAAAAACCAACTGAAAAGTTGAAGCATGTGCCTTTTGTGTGTAATTGTATAATTGTATATTTAACTACAGAGCAATAAATTTATCAAACACAAACACAAAGACACCTACGTTGAACAAGAAAATATAACTAGCCTGGGAGCCTCGGGGAATATTGTGGCTATGCTTATGGAGCTGTATCTAAACAAAGGGCATTCGCTTTACACTGACAACTTTTATAGTAGTCCAATACTGTCACACTATTTATTTGAAAGAATGACCAATTCGTGTGGGACCGTTAGGTCTAATAGGCTCCATATGCCCAAACTTGAACGAAAACTCAAAAAAGGAGAAACTGCTTCGAGAAGCTCAGATATTTATTTAGTGACGAAATGGAAAGATAGAAGGGATGTCACGATGATCACCACTATGCACGAAAACAAAATTGTAACTTTGAACAAGATCGACCGTGCAACAAACGAGAATGTCAAGAAACCATTGTGTGTAGTTGATTACAATGAGAAAATGGGTGCCGTGGATCGATCGGATATGATGATGAGTAGCATTGACAGCCTGCGTAAATCTATCAAATGGTATAAGAAATTGTTTGTGCACACCCTGGATATCTGTGTACTGAATGCCCATGGTATGTTCTCTACAAAACATCCTGTGAAATATCCACTTGCGAAGTATCAAATGAACCTTATACGTCAACTTTTGGAGAGGTTTGTGTTTTTTTGATACCTATTGTACATAATTTGATAATGGTATTATATCTATTTCAGATACGGACAAGTGAATAAACCCACACCTATGTCTGTTGCAAAAACTTCAAGATTGACTGAAAGGCACTTTCCATCCCTTGTACCTGCGACTGAGAAGTCCAAAAATGCTTCAAGAAGGTGCACTGTCTGTTCCCAGACAAAACTACGACAAAAGAAGAGAAGCACTTCCAGATACATGTGCAAATAATGTAACGTAGGCTTATGCGTGTTTCCATGTTTCCAAGAATTTCACACTAAAGTGAAATTTTAAGTATTTTCAATTAATTAGTACTGAATTTTGTTGCAATATTAGTTTGAGTTGTTATTTTTGGGCATCGATATGCAATGTCTGTTAATTTTCGTAGACTTCAATAAAGTTCTATTTCTTTTTCGTCAAAAAATAATTTTATTTTGTGCCAAATGCTAGATGGCCGATATATATGACACCCGTCCATCCGGCATGCAAAAAACTGCCGTCCACACAGCAAAACAAGTGAAAATGCGGCCGTCCTGAAAGGGTTAAAACCATTTACTACCGATGATAACATTATTAAAGATGAAGACGTGGCGGCCAAAATGGAATTTCTTGGACTACGCGAGAATACTACTTGCAGAGTAGAATTTCAAAATTATGATCTCATTTTAGCGAAAAGCTGGTGCCGAATATCCTGTTACAGCTAACAGAGCTTTAAAAATGCTAATACCCTTTTCACCACCTATAAATGTGAGAGTGACTTTTCAACTTTAGTTACAGAGAAAACAAAGGCTAGAAACCGTGTCAATGTAAAACATGACTTGTGATGCGCCTTAAGCGAGACTAAATCAAAGATAAAAAACTTGTGAATGCAAAAACAATACCAACCATCACGCTAACTAAAAACTAAACCAACTTAACTATTTTTACTAAATTCATTGTTTATATACCGGATGTTCATTTTGAGAGGAAATGGGCATTTTCTGCTAAACTATACACTTCATTTTTAATGGAAGCTATTGCACAAAATACAATCTTCTCAAATATGCTTTTCAACATTTTTATTCACTTGTCATTTAATCAGAAGTGATATCAACTTTATTATTTTAAATGGCAACACATTATTTTTTTACCAATTTCTGATAAATAATTTAATTCTGAATCCAACGATGTATTACAAAGGGGTTGTTGTATAAGAAAACTTTTGAAAAAAATAACAATGCAAAATTACAATTTGCTGCACAGCCTTACTTGATAATGTGAAAAGTAAAGTCTTCAAAGCAATAAATTGCAGCGCAGTAGTATGGATGTGGGGATTCTACCCCAAAGGAGGCACGGGGCGTGGTGAGGCACCGAGTTGGGCGTGGCGGAGCGTTGGTTGGTGTGTGGCTAGCGTTGGGGGCGTGGTTAAGTAATTTTGTGGTCCAATTCGCAGCGCTGAGGCGTGGCTAAGTAATTTATCTGTAGCCAATGCGGTGCTAAGAGCGCTGAGGCGTTGTTAAGTAATTAATCTGTAGCCAATGCGGTGGTAAGTTTGAGGTGTTAAGTTTGATATGGGTGTGTTTGATTAGTGCTGTATCCAATCCGGTGTGGGTTTCTTCGCTGAGGCGTGGCTTGTGTTCCATTCTGTAGTGGTTTTGTGTGTTATCTGTGTTCAATGAGGTGCTAAGGCGCTATAATTATCTAATTTGGTTGCGACCAATGGTGGATGTGTGGTTAATCATGCATTGTTTTAATTGGGTGGAACCAAACCAATTGAAAATATTACCATATTTATGAAGTAGATTTGTATGTTAACACCCAGTTGTTAACGATATTTTATAGAAGAAAGATGGATCTACAAAAGTTCTTAGAAACTTATGGGGCACAACTCAGTTATGAACATAAACAAGAGTTTTATGATTATCAACGGAGATCGAAAAATCAAGAAAAGAAGTTATCTAATGATGGCTTTCATTACATAAGCTGTCCCTGGTCGTGTAGTGAAACAGAAGACGGACCCGACACGTGTGAATGTACTTATAGAAAAATTGCTGAAGAGAAAATGCAAAAATTGATTAATTTATACTTGAGAATATTTCAACGTAATTAAACTTTGTATTTGATTTTATAAATAAAGGAAAAAAAAAAAAACAGAAATACAAAAGCATTAATTATTTATTTATGTACAAGATACAAGATATATTGCATAGCGCCAGTTAATTTAATACATAACTTGGCTTTCTTGGTAGAAATTTGGTATCATGCCTGAGATTGCCGCATCTTCATCATCATCATCATCGTCGTCGTCGTCGTCATCGTTATGATGTGATGGCCCCGGAGACGCAATGGTTTCGCTCACCGCAGTAACAGTGATCGCATCTTCCTTTTTCACCAACTCTAATTTGTATATTTTGCCCTGCTGTCCGTGATTGACTAAACAATAATTGCTTCCTCCCAGCTCGGTTATTTGGCGGTCACTGAAGCTATTGTATCTCTCAGGGAGATACAATTTGTTTGCCGTGTCTAGCTCCGCCAATAGCCGATCACCAAATTTGGTTGAATGTTTCTTCAGGTCCGTTATAACATAAAATTTTTCCTTTTCCATAGTTTCCAGATTAAGCCACTTGTAGGCCCCCAAGGAATTAAATTTTTCGAGCAAATTGTTCTTACTCTTGCTGCGTTTTGTGATTCCAGTTGGCTTCACCCCGGCGGTCTTGGATTTCTTGGTAAGTTTAAGTTGCTTCGAGTCCATTGTAGTAGTGGTGTAGTGTAGATGCTTGGTTGCAGTGGTGGTGTAGTTGCTTCGTTATAGAACTTTCAACTGAAGTCTTCGTTACAAAATTGGGGTTTTAAATACTGCTCTTATCTAACCATCCGCTTTTGTCATAACCTCATTATTAATACAAAAATAGTTTATTATTATTTTTTTAAATTTGTTTAGCAAGAAATAACGTAACGTTAATAAAATAACAGTAATTTGATCCCGGAATATCCTTATTATCTACAAGGTCTTCGTTATATCAAATGTTCTAGAAAAAAAAAACAAGAAAAAATTATTTTTCTTATTTCTTTAGAACCAGATGTTGCTGTTTACAACGAAGAGTTTTTATCTAATTTATGATCCTTATTTATGGGACTTCGAGAAGCACTTGGATGTATCAATGAATGTTCTAGAAAAAAAAAAAACAAGAAAAAATTATTTTTCTTATTTCTTTAGAACCAGATGTTGCTGTTTACAACGAAGAGTTTTTATCTAATTTATGATCCTTATTTATGGGACTTCGAGAAGCACTTGGATGTATCAATGGAGCCGAAGGGTTGTCTATTGACTGTGCAATGAGGTTAAGTGTTAGGCGATAAACTCAAGTGTCAAAATTCACGCGATTAGGGTGTTGGTCAAATTTATTTAAAGAACTGTTGCATTTTTAGTTCTCAGTTAGATTTGGTCGGAGTCTCACGTGTTTTTTTCTTTCGTTAGTTTTCATAAAAAGTTTTTTTTTTTTTTTGAAGTTTGCATTATGGCAAGTTGTACGGTCTCAGAGAAAGGTAAATTTTAATTATTCATTGTGATCAAATAGATACCTATCTAATAAAATTTATTATTTAGCACTAATCAACTTCATTCGGCCAATAATGTTGGCGTTTTTGGATGAAGAGCTGTTGATCGATTGGGTAATTTTAAATTTTTCCTTGTACTTGTTTTTAGTTGGTTAATTTCTTTATTTTCTTTAGCCGATAACCATCAACCAGGTCTGTAATGTGACGGAAGTTCCGGAAGGAGCTATCCATTTATTTACAGGAAAATGGTATAAATTCGATCTACGCGTGTGGATGAATCCGCATAACACGTACTATATGTACGTCATTATTACCAGGTAAAATTATAATTGTTGATAAAAAAAATATATATATATATATATTTTTCTTTTT
Source organism: Schizotus pectinicornis (assembly GCA_951805265.1). Lineage (NCBI taxonomy): Eukaryota > Metazoa > Arthropoda > Insecta > Coleoptera > Pyrochroidae > Schizotus > Schizotus pectinicornis. The sequence continues at coordinate 11,871,861 of OX638208.1, forward strand.
TTTTTTTAGAACGGTCGAAATCCAGAAAGAATAATTTACTTTTTGTTAAAAACTAATTTGCTACAACTTTTATCATTTTAAACGCATTTTATTATAAGTAACACAAGCTCAAGAAAATCGTCCAAATTAAAATTGACTCGGTTCTTCATGCTGCTGCCTCTGTTCGATCAAGAACAGCCGGGTGCGTTCCGAGTTCTTAAACGCCCTCTTCTGACTCTTGGTCAGACCCGGTCGACTCCGGAGGACCCGCATATTCGCAATGTCGGGTATGTAGGTCCCCACGTTGTAGTGGTCCCAGCTCTCCTCCTCCTCGACCGGTGGTGCCGGAACAATCGCGATTTGCGGGTTTACCTGTATGGCGCTAGTCAACCCACTCTTCGTCAGTGCGCCCGGGGTCCTAGCCGGATTGTACCCCCTGCTGCTAGTGGGCGGTGAGGGTTCTTCGGGGCTGTCTTGCTTCGCTGCAGGCGCCACCGGAGGTCTAGGTGTCGGTCGGGGTGAGTCCGCCAGGGTTGGTGGGTGCAATCCGATCCTGGTAAATCGTGGATTATCGGGGCACTTGTAGAGATGTTTGTCCATGTTTCTCTGCTTCACCTGGTGAATTCGATTCCACCGACAGCGGATGATTTCCTCTCGAGGGTCGGTCTTTCCCGGGACGAAGTAATATTCCTTGGATGGCTGTTCTGACCCCATTTTTTTTTTTTTTTAAGTTGTTGTTGTACAAAAAACTGAGAACGATTATTTTCTCTCAAACTAAACTCAATGTAGTGGGTATTTTGCTTTTATACAGATAATTTGAAAAGTCATAATATTTAATTAATGATTAAGATAAAGAAATGCTTTTATTAATTTTTATCATTTTCTAATTTGGAACTAAGGGGAACTAAGAAAAATAAAAAAAAAAAAAAAAAAAAAAAACAAAACATATTTATCTTGTTTTATTTACACACTAATTTATCCTTTATTTTGACAAAAACTTTTTTATCATAAATACATTTTGTAAAGCACATGATCCGCGATGTTGTAACAAACATCGATTTGTCATGGGATAAATTTTCTGTAGGTTTTTAAAACTATCACAACCAAGTTCATTCACGTCGACTACATTAACATCTTTTTCTCTTAATATAGAATAAATCCACTGAATCTTCTCATTTCCTTTAATATAGATTGTGCTTTTTTTACTCAAATTATCGAGTAAAAATCTTCTTACACTACTATATGTATTAACTCCTTCATCCCACGCGAGTCCATGATGATTGTGGTATAACCAATTAACTTGGCTTTGTTCTTTCTTAGTTAAACAGGAGAAATCGTATGGAGGTTTGATGAGAAAACTTTGAAATTCACATGAGTTGTATACTATAGCTAATTCCTTAACAATAAATATATTATTATAATCTTTAAAGCCCTGAATATCTATTATAACACTACGAGCGTTCATATTAAACTGCCAAGCCGTTCGAGTGGTAGAGATTATTTATATCAATTTTTTAACATCTCCAGTTAATGGGGAATATTCAATAATTCGATCATGTAACAGTAAGCAAAATGCTGATGTGTTATCACTTAGACCATCAGTGCCGGTTTCAAATTCAATTTTTACATCAACTGGTCCTGATTTAATTACTTCGTTTTGATGCGAACAATCAACAACAATAATGGGAGCAAATAATTTAAACTTATGTGAATCTAAGAGTGGTAACGGATTACAACCGTAATAAGCTTCCTGAAACCTAGCATACATATAGTACAAGAGTGCGAAACGATTTTCATCAAATGAAACTCTTAAATCATCATAAGGATATTTTTCAGAATTTAGGTGTACTTTTAGATTATTAAGTTGACAATGTTGAAATTCACTACAATTTCCTTCTCTTTTCTTAACTTTACTTTGTTGTAATCCAAATATTATAAATCTAGGTTTTTCCAGTTGATTGGCAGTTTTTACCCGCCATATATTATGAGTAGATTTTGTTAAATTAGGATACTCATACAAATCCCAACTTCTATAACTCATATGTATAGGTTTTGAACTTTGAATTGTTTGATATAGCTTGAGGCGTTCAACATCACTTAGCTTGATATGTGGTACTTTCCATGTAATTTTATCGACATTGAGTATGTACTCTGCAAGATTTGTAACTATACTGTTATCATTTGATTTTGCTCTTACTAGAACTAATTCATGTTTTGCATTTGGAATTATTTTTCTATAATCTTCAGCAAATCCTAACCACATCTTTAAAGGCACACAGAAATTAAAATGTTTATTTGATTGCTTTACAGTTCTGTTGTCATTTATACTCCATCCTGCATTAAGTAATGCAGTGCTTTCGTTCGGATTTAAAGAAATATAATTTTTCATTAACGAAGTGATTCCTAAGTTACGAGAATGATCTATTTCGATGCCATTTAATTCATAGCGAATTTCATCAAACATAAAGGCTACACAGTTATTAACAAGTCGAAGATGGTCAACATCAGCAGTACCATCCTTTTTCGTTAAAATTCCTTCAATATAAACAGCACTTTCACATGGAAGCAGAATTAAGTCTTGATTTTGAATACAAATTCTAATCGTATCACTATTATTATATGATTCTATAAACGGAGAATATGTATGATATGACTTGGTTGTAATCGATTCATCATATCGAGGAGATTCAGAAACGTTCAGTATATCATTCATTTTGTAATGTTAATCCCAAAGACTTTAAAAACTGCTTATTTTCTTCCGTCAGAGGAATTCTTCGTTTAGCTTCTGTAGTTGTTCCTTTCGAATCAAACACAGAACTGATTGGTTTAGTGGATAATGGGGAATATTTATATGAGTTGTTGGTCCTGGTAAAAATCAACATTGTTTCACAATAACTGTTGTTCTGCTTGTTTATGGAGAGATGTTATATGCTTGACGTTTAGATCATAACTATTCAACACCTTCATAAAGTTACCTCATTTTATATCGGTCGTAAATGTAATCTAATAGTAATTTTCTCTCCACGAAAATCAAGTATGTTTCCATCTTGATCTCTTAATTTAACAACAGCAGAGCTTATCGTGTTAACATTAACGGGTAAATATATTATATTTTTTGGAACTTCATTTATCTTCTCTCCTGGTAAAGCCTCGGGTGAAAATTCATGAATTGTGTAGACAGGTTTGTTGTTCATATAGGAGTTCGTTATTATATTACATTCCACACGAATAGAATTAACTTTGTTTATGTTTACCGGTAAATCAGAATTAATAGTCACATTCGGATTTATTATAAGTTTACTGAATCCCAATAATCCTCCAATTGAGTTGTCCTTGTTGAAATATACCGGATGCGTTGATTTAATTTCTACTTGAAGTGTGTTGCTGTTTGCATTGATTTTAACAAGAGATTTTGATCGTGTTTCTTTTAATTTATCTGTAATGCAATTAGCTATATCTTCGATTTCGTATGATCCGTAGGGCAATTGGATAATTTCCGTTCCAATATGAAATAAATTATTACTCTTATCTACGTTAGGGATAGAATTATATGTATACAAGCTAACTAATCCACACTCATAATTGGTAGTTAACTCTATTGGTGGAAAATATTCTGTGTATAAAATTGACTCGTTTCCAGAAAACGTTAGTATTCTAGACATGTTGAAGGTTCACATTAAACTAAACAGTTATTTATATTGTATCTTTATTTATATACAGTCGATTAAAAATTTCAAACATAAATGTCCACAGATTACAGTATCACCTTCTTGAAATTTATTGTAGTTATATTTAATATTTTTTCCCAAATAATTTACAATCTCACGAGGAGGTCGTAGGTTTCCGTAACTATCAAAATATTCAATGTCATTGTTCTTTTTATTATATGCTACCCAGTGAGTACCCGGTCCGTCCGATCTATCAAGATTTACAATTCCACATTCGATTCTATTAGGTTTTGAAGGTAATTTATCTAACATAAATACACCTCTAAAATTTGGTAAATTGTTTGCGGCTTTATATAAATCATTTTCGTTAAGTGCTCTCGCTGGTAGCATTTTTAGTAGTTTTTTGGTTTTAAATAAAGTCCCAGTCCTTTTCGATATGCTTTTAGATATAATCCTTTACCCATTGCGACGGCTTCCATTTTTTTATTGTGTCGTTCACTTTCAGCCAATTGTTTACGTGCTTGTTTCGCATCATTTACCGCTTTCGCTATACCTGCAGCTCCCCCAGATAATGCCCCGATTGCAGATAAACCAGCAAACAGTGGTATGAGAAAAGGTAGTACACCCCCAGTTTTGGGAATAGGAATTACTCTTGTTGGAATAACGTTGTTTCTTTTTCCTTTCGAATTTCTTTTAGCTGTTGCCAGAGCTATTTTGATGGCGCTCTGTACGTTTTCTGGCTTTTTTGATTTTACGACATTACGAGCTTTCGATATTAAATTTTTTAAAACATTGCTTTTCTTAGATTTCTTCCTATTGTTCCTATTATTTGCTCGTTTTAATCCCATTCCTAGTTTAGCTTTGGTTTTCATAGTGTTTGTTACCAGCCATGCATTTATTCGTTCACCTAATTTTGAATCTTTTGCTTTAACTCTCTCCCAAGCCCTCTCAGCAAGCTCAAGATCTGCTTGATTCCTTGTTAATGTATCTTTTGATTTAGAGTAAGCAATATCGTGTTGTTTGCATGCGTAATCTAAATTATTTATACCGGGATCACCTCTAGCTAAACGTTCTCTTAGCTTAGTTCCTGGTCCGCAATATTGATATCCGGGCAAATGTAATTCAACCGGTAATTTATTAATTATAGTGTTGAGTAAACCTCTACCTTGAACGGCTGAACAAAGACTAGTTCGTTGCTTGTTATGTTCAATCATTTTATGATGATGCTCTTTGTTAGATTGGTAGCCAGTAACTGAATTTCTTTAAATAGATGTACTATATATAAGTCCGTTCAGTAATCAGAATGCGATTGATTCGTCAACATGACGAGCTTGCTGTTAAGAATGTTGACTTTAACGCAAATAGTACTACAACTCACTATAAACACGGTAAATTATTGCCAAATAGTATTCGTGGATTAATCGTTGGACCATCTAATTGTGGAAAAACAAATGTGATAATATCTTTACTTGAACATCCTAATGGATTAAAGTTTGAAAATGTATACATTTATTCAAAATCCTTATATCAACCTAAATATGAATATCTTAAAAATTTACTCACCGGTGTAAAGGGTGTAGGTTATTATACATTTTCAGAGCATAACACCGTACTACCGGTTAATGAAGCTAAGCGCAATTCAATATTCCTATTTGATGATGTTGCTTGCGAGAAACAAGATCACATTCGGGCTTATTTTTGTATGGGTCGTCATAAGGATATTGACAGTTTTTATCTGGGACAAACATATACTCATATTCCCAAACATTTGATACGCGATAATGCAAACTTCCTAGTTGTTTTCAAGCAAGATGGTCTAAATTTGAAACACATTTATGATGATCATGTTAACACAGATATGGATATTAATCAGTTTCGTCAAATGTGTTCGGAGTGTTGGAAGGTAAATTATGGATTTTTATGTATTAATAAAGATTGTTCTATAGAGAAGGGTCGATATCGAAAAGGATTCGACATATTTATTATAATATAAAAAGCGATAGCAAGCGCCTTATCTCATTTAGTCGAGAATTAGTAACCTATAAACATCGCACGAGGAGCTGTTCAAGCTGTTAGTGAGCTGTTAGTAAGCTGTTAGTAAGCTGTTAATGATCTGTTAGTGATCTGTTAGTATGCTGTTGAACCTGATAAAAGTGTTGATTGATCTGTTTGAAAGCTGTTAAATAAATCTGTTAGGAAGCTATTCATAAGCTGTTCACAGAGTTAAAGAAGATAAGCTGCCTTGTTTGAATTAAGTAACAACGTTGATTGAGTTGTGTAAAAAAAAAAAAAAAATTGTTGATTACAAGCTGTAAATATTTGAAAGAGAAATATGGACGAAAAAGTAGTTAAGAATATTATACGCACGCGAAATATAATTCGTAAGAAATTTGAAAGTGTAAAGGCTGGCAAATTTAATGATGCTATTCATTTTGAACGAATTTTTAAACCTATAACAACACCTCTAAAGAAATTAACAAATGTAAATGAAAATAATACGTCTATGAATACAACAGTAAAGAAATTAATGAACACAACCATGGATAATGCCGACTCTATTCCTATATTAAAGATTAAAAAAAAGAGGAAATCTAAAATAAAATCACAGATTAATTCATCAAGTGTTGATAAGCTTGATAGGAGTAGTACATCTCCACCACCTCTACGGACTAGTACACCAGAAATAATACAATCACATCCAATGGAATTATCTGAAACAACAATAGATGAACAGGACTTAACTTCTCAATTAAATGAGATGCCTTCAGTTAATATGCAAGATGAGCATTTTATAGAAACTCCTCAGCGACTTATACTAAATTCAACAAATAAATTTATAGCAACACTAAATTTCGAACAAAAGGAATTTGATCATAAGTATGGTCCTTATTTTCATGCTACTGAGAATCATTGGAAAATTGGTAGCTTACCTTTTACGATAAATAATAAGAATATATTTGTAAATGATCAAGTATATGACTTATCACCTGGTTTAATACACTTACTTTTTTTAAAAGAACCTGAATTGAAAGGATACAAAAAAGAAGACATTCCAATATATTTAGAAATTATAGAAGCAACTAATTCATTACACCGTAATTATGATAAAGCACAACAGCATGCTGGAAGCAAAAGTGTTAAATATAACTTTATTAAAAATTTACTGAATGAACAAAGACACGGATCAAGCATAGGATCAGGATTAAAGCAGTATTCAACAAATAAATCAGAATATGTTTATTGGGATAATCCTAATGAACTAGTTGATAGACTTAAACTTCTGTTAGCTTCACAGCAAGCTGGTCATACTAATCATTCTAATGAAATTATTTCTATTTTTGAAGAACTAAGGGAAGCAAATATTGTCATATAAAAGTTGCAATTTTGTTTTTATTCTTCCATTACTGTAATGGGTATTGACAAGTTCGGACGTTCTCCTTCTCGTATTAAACCTTACAATCCTTCACGCATTAGTCCTCATATATTTGGTTTTACTTTAACTAATAACGGTGACTTTAATTTTCAGCATAAACGCATACAAAATTTATATAAACCCATAGATCCTAATGATGCTACAACTAAATTGTATGTTGATCAGGAAATCAAACAAATAAATGTTATTCAAAAGGAAATTAGTCAAAAGATTTTTAACTTGAATGTTGCATTAAACTCAATTCAAAAACAACAAAATCAAATAGAACATTTATTTTCAGAAAAACACCTAGGAAAAAGTGTCGTGATTGCTTTACCACAAACAAATAGTCAATCAAATAAAACTATGACAGATGTAACTACTGGTGAGAATAACAGAACGCTTAACTCTTGAAATACATTTCGTTAGTATGAGTAAACAACAAGTAGTTAATGAATTACATAAACCTGTACGGCGTAACTTTAAACGTCGTAGAGTTATTCTAAAAGGAATTAATGACCTTTGGCAAGCAGATCTTGTAGAAATGGGAGATTACTCAACTGATAATAATAACTTTCGGTATTTATTAACAGTTATCGATGCATTTTCGAAATTAGCATGGGCTTTACCAATTAAGACTAAATCAGGTGTTGAAGTAACTAACGCAATGGAACAAATTTTAATTAATCAATCACCTAAAAATCTTCAAACAGATCACGGTAGAGAATTTTATAATGCTACTTTTCAAAATTTAATGAAAAAATATCAAATAAACCATTACTCTACGTATACTACATTAAAAGCGTCTATTGTTGAACGATTTAATAGGACACTAAAAGGCTGGATGTGGAAACAATTCAGTTTGAATGGTTCCTATAAGTGGATTGATAATATTCAAGATTTAGTTAATAAATATAATAACAAGATTCATAGAACTATTAAAATCCGACCCTCTGATGTAAACTCTAATAATGAAAAGATATTGTTGAAAACTGTTTATAATAATATAAAAATATTTCCTAGTGCAAAATTTAAAGTAGGAGAAAATGTCCGTATAAGTAAATATAAACACTTATTTGAGAAAGGTTATACACCAAATTGGACAACAGAAATTTTCAAAGTTGCAAATATTAAAAATACTAATCCTGTTACCTATGTTCTCAAAGATTATCAAGACAAAACCATTAAAGGAAGTTTTTATGAATATGAATTATTGAAGGCTAAATATCCTGATATTTATTTAATTCAAGAAGTTTTAAAAGAAAAAGGAAATAAAGCATTTGTGAAATGGTTGGAATTTTCAAATGAATATAATTCATGGATTGATAAATCAAACATTGTGTAACAGATAAAGAATAATTATTAATATAATAACCGCAGGTCATCTATTTATAGTATAAGATAAGACATATCAGACTAATCATGTAATATAAAAGGCAGCGTACTGCAGAAAATCACGAAATCGTTGACGACTCGTTAAGGTTAGTGTTCAGTGTAAAAAGAGTGTTCTTGAAAAATGTTATTTTCATTTATTCTACTATTCTATTTTTGGTGCATCAGTGCGGAACCTATTTCAGTGCAACTGAATAATGAGGAGAGGTTTGCTCGAACAAAATTTCATGTACAATTACCTACAAATGAAACAATTCAAATTAGTCTGACATTCAAACTACTTACACCGAGTAAAGTGCTACCATTATATAATGCCTCGACTCTTGAAAACTTAAATGAAAGTGGAAACGAGTCATCATATACTTCGACAACGACAGAAGCTTCAGTAACATCGATGGTTGCTGAAAGTTTATTCATGGCAGAAGCAGAAACATCAGCATCATTGATAACTGATGACACAACCGTAGTCCCAGAAACACATTCTTACTTAACGGTAGAAGAAGCTATCGAAAGCTTTAGGAAACATTTAATCGAAAAGGAAATGCAGATAGCCGGTATATTTGAAAGCGATCACCCATTCTACCGTCATTTCAAACTAGAATACGGCGACGAAGTAGAATTACCCATTCGATGCACTTACGACGCCAATTTTAAAGAAGAGTCATTGAAAATATTATGCTACGAATACCGAGAATTTGGACTTGAAAGAATATTTAGCAACGGTGAAGTTGAAGGAGTAGAACCACTAAGATCACTTCCTGAATTGATTGATGTTAGAAATGTAACTCAGACTTTGTCAATGACAATTACTTAAATTAATGTATCTACATATTAATATGTAAGAATAATTTTTTTACATTATTGCATTATAACTGTATAATTGTTCTTGTTAAGGAAAAATAAATCATTTATTTAATTTTTCTTCTAACCCTTTCATTATACATTTTACCTCTCCCACTCAAATTATTCCCCCTTCCCTACTCATTACTAAAACTGAGCAACTAGTAAGTTAAATTTTAGTTCTGCAAAGATGGTTCTACTTAAAACAAGTGTTCTTATCTTTGTCATTTTGATAAAAAACAATTTTATAGTTTTTAAGCAGCCAGACGTAAACGAGGCCTTTGTTTGTTTCAATGAACAAAATGATACATGGCCTTTTCACTGGATAAAGCTACACTCAATACCTCAAGATGGTTTACCAACGTTTCAAAGTATTGACATTCCTCGACGAAATACCTCGATTGTTAAATATAAATTAAAATTTATATATTATAATCGAAGTATAGCTTATAGTCCATGGAAGTTAGTCTTAAATGAAACCTTCGTCGCTTTGGATCAGAACAATATTACATCAAATAATTTAATTCTTTCTAATAATGTACAAAAACGTCTTGAGGACATAGAGGATGGAATGTTGTTTGAGTTACACTCATCATTTATCGTTATATTTTTATTGTGTCTAAATATTGTTACAGCATTTATATATATTATAAGAAAATGGATGTATACTTCTAAAAAATAAAGTATTTATAATTTAAAAAACGCCTCCATGGACTTTAGTAGCGCATTGGTTCGAGATAACACCTAAAACCACAACGGATTGGATTCAAATTTTGCTTAAACAAGCCCCCTCACTCACTCCCACCCGCAACAAAAACCACACCTCTTGACCCACACCGGATTGGATACAGCACTAATCAAACACACCCATATCAAACTTAACACCTCAAACTTACCACCGCATTGGCGACAGATTAATTACTTAACAACGCCTCAGCGCTCTTAGCATCGCATTGGCTACAGATAAATTACTTAACCACGCCTCAGCGCTGCGAATTGGATCACAAAATTACTTAACCACGCCCCCAACGCTAGCCACACACCAACCAACGCTCCGCCACGCCCAACTCGGTGCCTCACCACGCCCCGTGCCTCCTTTGGGGTAGAATCCCCACATCCATACTACTCAGCGCAATATCGGAATACTAAAATCAGTACCCTTAAATGAGACGCGTGCAAGTCAAGGAGATATTGAACTCTCGATGTAAGGTAAAGTAAAAGAAAACCTGATTATTCAATGGTAAAATGTCAGCCTGAAGATCCTTGGACGTTGTTTACGCTCCACGTTGGCAGGTGGATGACAAATGACAGTTAGATGACAGCCGACGAACGTTGATAACGTAGAAATCTGTAGACTTGCTGGTCACTAAAGCGCTACGGCATGAAACTAAGCCAGGTGGTTTACAGATGTCGGTAAAGTAGGTCGCTGTAGACTTGCTGATCACTAAAGCGCTACGGCATGGAACCAAGTCAGGTGATCTAAGCGGAGAAAATGACGATGTCAATGGCTTCCTTCCGTCGTTGAATGGTACGCGCGTGGCGTAATGTCAACGGAAGTGAAAACGCAACAGAGAACAAAAATGGTTAATGTTGTAGCAGCGATTAGAGTCGTTACATCGGGAAAGCGCTTGGCATGGGCGATACAACTTGTCAAAGTCACACACACAACAGGAACAATGGCGGAAGTTGTTTGCGCCATCCACAAAAACGCACTAGATCGATTGATTTTTACCATTGATTTTATGATAAAAACCACTAGATCCACAGCGAATGTCTTAAAAACAGTTAAGAAGGACCACTCACAACGTCAGAACGTAGCGATTCGCGGCACTGCGACACCATGATGTATGGTAAAAGAAACACTACGAGTTAAAATCCAAAAAGTACCTCGATAACTCAATGCACGAGCACAAAAACTATCGATGGTTCCATTTTATCCGGCTCGAAAGACCATGCTGGCGATCTTACTTTCAATATACCTACGGATATTGACCTCCTTTTGGGGGCCAACTACTTCTGGGAGATTTTATCTCCAGGCCAAATTTCCTTAGGTAAAGGAAGGCCTATAATGCAGAACACAAAGTTTGGTTGGGTTGTCTCTAGATCTATAACGTTTATTGCTTCTTCAAATTCGGCTACCCTGCAGTGCAACTTCACGACTTCGTCTAGCGTGGACGATTCATTGCGCCGATTTTGGGAGTTAGAGGAGGTTCGAAAGTCAAAGTTGCTCTCCCGGGAAGAAGTACAATGCGAGGTTCATTTTAATCGAACGATTAAACAAGACAATACTGGTAGGTTTGTCTTACACAATTTCAACTCAAATGCCAAGACTCTAAGGGTCGTATTTATAGTCGGGAACTTAAGCTTGTCTTACATAAGACCGCCTTAAGTCTAAGTACGAGGTAAGACCGCGATGTGTTTTATAAACGAGACTTCGGTTAAACTCGGCAAAGGCGGTGCTTAAGCTCATATAGACCTCGTGCAAGTCATCAATTTAGTGATTTAATTTTTCACAGAAAGGAGTTGGCAATCCTATCTGTCAAAATCATGCGAAGACTTGTGTTTACGGAGCAGTTTGTCTATGGAATTTATAACCTCAAACTAAAGTTGTAGAACTTTTCGGAGTTTTCTGCATATACGCACATGTCAGAGACAACAGTCACATGTAGGATTATCCCCACACGTTTCCGTGCTGGTATATAAACCAGCACAGCACAGTTCAATGTTTATTTTAAATTCTCACCCCTTCGAGACATCTCACATCGTCAGTGTTTATCTAGCGCATCATAGAATCAAGTAAGTACCAAATAAAATAAAACTTCAAAACATTTACATAAACTTGCTTGTGTAATTTATAATCAACAGAATGGCATCAGAGAAAATTACTTACTCGGCAAGGGAAAAGGCAGTGCTTGCGTCTCTCATGGCTGAACTAGGCAGCATTGTAGAGTCAAAAAAAACTGACGCAGCCACTCTTGAGAGCAAGAACAAAGCTTGGGAGAATATTTCAGTGTCCTACAATGCTCAGCCAGAGGTTGTAACAAAAAGAACGGCCAAGCAACTCAAGAAGTTGTGGTCTAATTTAAAACAGCTGTAAGTTTACCTTAGGTATATGGATCATTTAATATTATAATATGTCTTATTTTAGCAAACGCAAATTAAATACGGAGCTGCAGTTTCAGCGACTACAAACTGGAGGCGGAGAGGTTTCAACAGAAACAGAACCCGATCCAGTTATGGAGCTGATAGATGTTGCAGCTCCATATGTAGATGTACAGCTAGACTGTAGTTTCGACTCTAGCTCGCAATCTGGTAAGTTTTTAAAATCTAAACATGTTCTTATGACGCACACTTTTGATTCTGTTTAAAATACTTACTTATATAACAGAATGTAGATTATTATACTTTATTAATGTTGGATTTTCTTTATTTTAGCACTTGCTCAACCCTCCACTATCCACACACCTGTATTGGTGGAATCTCGTAAGTTTTAAAAATCTAAACATGTTCTTATGGCGCACCCTTTTGATTCTGTGTTAAAATACTTACTTATATAACAGAATGTAGATTATTATCTATAGTAATGTTGGATTTTCTTTATTTTAGCACTTACTCAACCTTCTACTGCTTCAACTATTGAGTGTAAGTTTTCAAATTATTTATGTGATTTTATGTTAAACGTGTTTGTCTATATTATAAATTGTATTTTAATCTAGGTACTGAGGAGCAACCTCGAAAAAAACTGAAGAAGTTGGTGGACGAGGAAACTGCCCTCCGGGTTCTGAAATTAGAGGAAGCCATCCAACAACAAAGAGAACTCCACCAGCTAAGGATGCAAGCTGCTGTTGCAGAATTGGAGAGAATAAAGCAATTAAACTTGTTAAAAATTAAAATCGCGGAAGCTCAACTAGGTAATTTAAAAAAATAAAGATTTTAAAAATAATTAGTTTTATTATATAAAAATTACAAAATATTTAAAAGTGCTGTTGTATAAACTGCCGGCGAAACTCTAAACCAAGTGCATTATTTTCATGTATTTGTGGTACATTTGGTAATTCTTCTGCCACTTGTTCGGCGAATTCAATATGATCGTTCTGCTGTATGCCAATGTTGTACAAAACTGCACATGCACATATAATGGCCTGGCTTGTTTGAAGTTTTGTATGTAAAACGCGACTCAGACATGGAAATCGTCGTTTCCATTTGCCAAACGCTCTTTCAACAACATTTCTTGTTGTTTTTTGGGCGACATTATAATTTCGTTCGGCTTGGTTGGCAGGGTGTATTACTGGGGTTAGCAAGTACGTCCGACAAGCATATGCGCCATCTCCCAATAATAATCCAATAACTTGCCTAGTTTCAAATCGAAGTCTTGCACCACTTCGATTAAAAATCAGGCTGTCATGGGCAGACCCTGGATGCCGAACAACAATGTCCAAAATTTCGAGGCTTGGACCAGCCACTACTTGAACATTTAAGGAAAACGTTCCTTTTCGGTTCCTGAACACCTCTGCGTTGTCACCTCCAGGACTTCTTATAAAAATATGGGTGCCATCAACGCAGCCACTGACTGAAGGGAAACCATGAAGCTGGTGAAATGCCATGATGTTCCTTCGCATGCCTTCCTCAGTGGTGGGAAATTTTACAAATTCTGGCAAATGCTGGGCCAAATGAGTTGACACTCGTTTTATTATTAGCGAGGTGGTTGCCTGGCTAATACCCCTCAAATCACCATTGACCAACTAAAACAATTTGAGTTTAGATTATACAGTATAGGTATTAATACGTTCATAAATCATACCTGAAAATTTTCAGTAGCATAAAATCGAAGAGATAATAAAATCTGAAGAACAGGTGGAATTGGTAAACCTCTATTGTCTTCCTTTAGTAGGTTTTCCAAAATTAATCCTAGAATCACCTCTCTCACCACACGTTTGCTAAAGCGATAACGCTTTTGAAACTCATGTTCAAAATAATATTCGAACGGATCTTGTGCGTCCCGAATATATCGTTTTGGTAGACGCGCACGCTCACGTATTTGTACGTTATCGTTCCGTTGGATTTCGTCATCAACGTGTTGATAATGTTCCAAAAATTCATCAAAATTATTCATTATTGACGAGAAAAAATACTACAACCACTGTACTTTAAGGTTACACCACGTTGACTGGCGAACGCACGGACTGATATAGATAAGGCGGACTTAAGTCAACTGTCGACTGAACTTAAGCTGAGATCAGTTCAAGATCGGTTGCCGTGCTCAAGGATGGTTTATAAAACGTAGGTTCGCTCTAAGGCCGACTTAAGTCGAGCTTCAAACTAAGGCAGACTTAAGATCAGTCTATAAATACGACCCTAAGGCTCTTGTGGTCCAGCTACTCGAACCAATTATTGTTTTCTAACTCGGAATTGACTCCGAAAACTACCACCCTTCCTAAAGTTCTCGTCGCTAAGGCTCGTCGTCGCGCAAATCTTCCAGAATGGATTGCAACTTGACTGGAAACTTTCCCCACCACCATTTTTCGCCCACCCAACTAACTGGGATTCTGGCAGGCTGTCGAATAGTGATGGAAACATTGTCATTAGTCACGTCATTATAATCATTATAATATCGGCCAGCAGCGGTCGCGGAGCAAGCACCGTAATCACAACATGTTGTACGACGCTGCAATCCGTAAAGACGACACGACAATAGATAATCAATCTAAATAATACAATAACTACAGTGCCGGTTTTATAGCAGTAAAATTTTAGACGGTGGCGAAGCGCAATTGAAATTTTACAAAATAGAATAAACGGGGCACAGTTTGGACAATTATTAAATTAATAAATTGACTGAGTTGCCCTTATTCGTCTTAGCTTCGCTATGTTCGATTATCTATTTTATTTTATTATTTCCCGAATCCATTCACCTTATTGTCGCTTGCAAACCTGTCCCTTTAAGGGAAGAAAGCAAAGAAAGTAGAGTATATGTACAAATATCGCTCGGACAAATCAAAATATTCATAGATTGAAAACGGAACATTTTACGTTAATTTAATGTTCCCACCTCTTTCGGTTCTCACCGGTTATAAAGTCATAGATCAGTCATCAAATTTTGATTTTAATATGCATGATGCAAGCGCCTTTCGATTTTTCTTCTAAAATGAGATCGAATTGACAAAAGACGATCATGAAATCTGCGGAAAACAACCGTGTGCTGTCGAGAACGGTCAAGAACCTTCTGCAGTATTCTGGACGAACATGGAAGATTTGTGAGTCAGTGCATTTAGTGCTATACCGGGTGTTCATTTTGAGAGGAAACGGGCATTTTCTGCTAAACTATACACTTTATAAAAAAAGTTTTTAATGGAAGCTATTGTACAAAATACAGTCTTCTCAAATATGCTTTTCAATATTTTTATTCACTTGTCATTTAATCAGAAATGATATCAACTTTGTTATTTCAAATGGCAACACATTATTTTTTTAGCAATTTCTGGTAGATAATTTAATTCTGAATCCAACAATGTATTACAAAGAGGTTGTTGTATAAGAAAAATTCTGAGAAAAATGACTGAATGCGAAATTACAATTTCACGGCACAGCCTTACTTGATAATGTGAAAAGTTTTCACGCCGAGACACAGGTAAAAAATAAGATAGAGCGATTATGGAATTATTGTTGATTGCACATGATATGGCTTTAAAATGAATGTTCGAACTGCATTCCACTTTGTTCCATGCACATGCACATCTCCAAACAGCGTTCACGGAGTCTTATTGTTCAAAATCGAGCAGAAACGTCAATTTTTTTGTAACTGTCAATGTCAATGTCATTTGCATTCAGCAATAATTCCATAATCGCTCTATCTTATTTCTTACCTATGTCTCGACGTGACATTATCAAGTTAGGCTGTGCCGCAAATTGTAATTTCACATTTAGTCATTTTTCTCAAAATTTTTCTTATACAACAACCCCTTTGTAATACATCGCTGGATTCGGAATTAAATTATCTACCAGAAATTGGTAAAAAAATTATGTGTTGCTATTTGAAATAATAAAGTTGATATCATTTCTGATTAAATGACAAGTGAATAAAAATGTTGAAAAGCATATTTGAGAAGACTGTATTTTGTAAAATAGCTCCCATTAAAAAATTTTTTTATGAAGTGGTAAGTTTAGAAGAAAATGCCCGTTTCCTCTCAAAATGAACATCCGGTATAATGAGGTCGGAACGAGCCTGGGGGCAGTTAGCTCGCCAACCCTGATCTGAACCTAAGTACGTGTTGTACCTAAAAATTCTTATTTTAATTTGTTTTGATAACCAATTTTATCGGTTAGGTGTCGACAATGTCTGGACTTCCAACAAGTAAATGTGCTTATAGACACTGTGGAAAGACAAGTTTCAAAAATCGCGGTGTCGAGTCGCACCACCATCTGCACCACCAGTCAAACCGTGGTGGGGGTGTTTCCCACCCGACTGGTGCCCTGTGCCCATGGTGGGTAGTTTTTCGTAAATCACTTACTGTTTACATGAGCTCGAGACAACATCACTTTATTCTTACATTGCAATTTATCTCATCTCGAGTTCATCACTTATATTTAACTTTTATCGCTTACTCTTTAACTCGCAATTCTTAGTATTATTTTTATTAAACACAACTAAACAAGGTCCTTCGAGTTTTTTAATCATTCACCATACCAAATCACTCGCTTCACCAATTACAGCCCAAACATTGGTCCTTCGAGCCGGATATTGGTCAATACGTGCCAGATCAGCGACCTTAATCAATTAAAGTCAGTGAAAGTGAGTGATCTTCAACAAAGCAACCACCAACCACCCGTAAATAAGCGGCATCGGTCCAGCACAGTCCAGGGCCTGACAACACATCACACATCAGCAACAAACCAGGTATTTGGTCATTTGCATCCTCTCTCAAATTCCTCTACTTTATTCTTGTCGGCAATCTGCATTATTTTTCATTGTAACACAATTACTCAATTACCTACTCAAAATGTCTGCAGATCTACAAGCAGAGAAAAATAAGCGTGCCCAAATTAAGGGCAAGGTAACTAAGCAGAATACATATATCACAAAGGCAGACAACCAAGTAATAACAAAGCGTTTAGAAATGAAACGACGTTTGGGAGAACTAGAAAATCTAAAACGCGAGTACGAGGAGGTTCAGTTTTTAATTGAGGCCTCTGAAGCTGCCATTGCTAAAACCGACATAGTTATGGACGATCGCGAACGCGACGAATTTGAAGCGAACTATTACGCGACCGTCTGTCAATTCGACCAACTTCTTGAATCATTTCAATTGAGCGCCGGGCGCTCTTCTCCATCAGCAACTGCGTCTGTGGTAAATTCTTCGCCAACCCCCATATCAGAAACGAGTTCACAAATTCAAGTAAAACTACCGGTCATCACACTACCCAAATTCAACGGAAATTATACGGAATGGACCTCATTCCGGGATAGTTTCAATAGCTTGATAGATTCTAACAGTACATTAACTGACATGCAAAAATTGCATTACTTAAAATCATGTCTGGATGGGGAACCAAAGTCAACAGTGGATTCAATAACCACCTCGAATGAGAATTACAAAACTGCATGCGACCTCTTGAAACAGCGTTACGAAAATAAACGCATCATTTTACATCATAATCTCAAATCCTTATTTGAACTCCCATTTTCAACGAAAAATGACGCCGCTAGTCTCAGGTCAATAGTGGATACTGTATCTACTAAATTAGAGGCATTAAAATCAATAAAAAGACCTGTAGATCAATGGAGCGACGTCATTGTATATCTAATTATGTCCAAAATAGATATGCTTACTACCGCGGCTTGGGAAGAAACGTTAAAGTCCGACGAATTGCCGACATCTCAAGAACTAATTGATTTTTTAAACAAAAGATGTCTAATGCTAGAATCTATTGCATTTCACAAAAAGACCATTTCGGAACCAATTGGATTCAAACAGAAAGCACAAATAACTTATCCAAAACGCATCAACTCTTTTCACGTAAGTCAACCACGCAATCTTCCAAAATGCTTTATTTGTGACGATACGCATAGTATATTTCACTGCAACGCCTTTATCAATTTAGATGCCCCTCAAAGACTTCAAAAAATTAAATCATTAAGACGCTGTACCAATTGTTTCCGTAGCGGTCATTTTTCATCAAATTGTCAGGGCCGTACATGCCAGAAATGCAACAAGAAACATCATACTCTTTTGCATTTGGAGGCTATTGCAAATACGCCCCAGAATCCCGAACCAATTCAAATTGCTCCAGCTGAATCACAAATAATCACAACTCACTGCAATTACGCGAGGTCGGAAACGCTTCTTTCAAGCGCGACTGTTTGGGCATTGGCTTCTAATGGAGAATATCACGATTGCAGAGTTTTGCTCGATGTTGGAAGCCAATCCAACTTCATAAGCGATCAGATGTGTAGCAAACTGAAACTTTATCGAAAGGGGATTTCCTTATCAGTAATAGGCGTCAATCAAAACAAAAGCGCAATCACCCATTCGGTCGAACTCGATTTTAAATCAAAATTTAACTCATACTCCCGTACAGTATCTTGTCTTATAGTGAATAACATCACCGGCAATCTCCCCGCAAGGACTTTCAATGCGTCCCAATTAAAAATTCCTGGGCATATTCGCCTCTCAGATTCCAGATTCAACGAATCAAGACAAATAGACGTTTTACTGGGGGCAGAATTATTCTGGGAACTATTAACAGAGGGGAAAATAGCTCTTGGTAATAAACGGCCGACTCTTCAAAATACCAAACTTGGGTGGGTCGTTGGCGGTACCTTTGCCGATACTCGAGCGTCCGTTAGCCATTGTAATTTCTCTAAAGCCCAAGGGTTACAGCAAACATTAACGAAATTTTGGGAAATTGAGGAAGTCGGCAGTAAAGACTCAGTGCTGTCTTCGGAGAATTCCAAATGCCAAACACATTTTAAAGAAACCCATCGTCGCGCTCCAGATGGTCGCTTCACCCTGCAATTCCCATTCAAATTGTATCCGCCAAACCTGGGAAACTCCCGACAACAAGCACTGAAACGATTAGAAAGTGTCGAGCGCAAACTTTCTAAAGACCCCCAACTAAGGGCAGATTACACAAATTTTATGGCCGAGTACCTACGCCTCGGCCACATGGAGCTTGTCAACGAGGGCACCCTTCCAACTATCTCTTTATACCTGCCGCACCATTGTGTACTAAAGGACAATTTGACTACTCGCCTTAGGGTTGTCTTTGACGGATCCGCGAAAACATCCAACAATATAAGTTTAAATGAAAACTTAATGGTTGGGCCTACCTTGCAGCCTGACCTGTTCACAATCATACTGCAATTTCGCACTTACAAATTTGTTTTGACTGCGGACATAGCCAAAATGTACCGCCAAATCTGGATCGACCCGGAACAACGTAATTTCCAATTAATTCTCTGGCGCGACTCACCTGATCAAGAAATAAAAACTTACCAATTAAATACTGTTACCTATGGTCTTTCTTCATCCGCGTATCAGGCAATACAGTGCATTCAACAATTAGCCATCGACGAGCGCGAACGTTATCCCTTAGCCCACAAGGCGATCATGAACAATTTTTATGTTGATGATTTGCTGACAGGGTCCAATTCTCTTTCAGAATTAATTGATATTCGAGAGCAACTTGTAAGCGCATTGGGCCAAGGTAAATTTGAACTGAGAAAATGGGCATCCAATTGTTCTCAAGCACTGCCTGAAGCCGACTTCCTCAATAATCTCGATCACCAAATCGTTTTCAATAAGGATATGACTCAAAAAACACTAGGTCTGATTTGGCATAACAAAGAAGACACGCTACATTATTCAGTATCCAACGCGCAAATGACTCAAAGGGTCACTAAACGAATTATCATTGCTACAATCGCTAAGATTTGGGATCCGCTAGGCTTAATCGGTCCCATAATCATTAAATCCAAAATCATAATGCAAGGTCTCTGGGTCGAGAAACTGGGCTGGGATCAAGTTGTTCCGTCCAGCATATCAAAAATTTGGTTTGAATTGTTAGCGGAAATGAAAATAATAAATGATTTCAGCTTTCCGCGTAAGGTAATTTGTGACGATTACGTCAATATTCAAATGCATGGGTTTTGCGACGCATCCCAGGCCGCGTATGGGGCCGTCATTTATCTAAAGAGTACTGATCCACACAATAACACGCATGTAAAATTACTCT
The DNA here is from genome assembly GCA_951805265.1 of Schizotus pectinicornis. Lineage (NCBI taxonomy): Eukaryota > Metazoa > Arthropoda > Insecta > Coleoptera > Pyrochroidae > Schizotus > Schizotus pectinicornis. Next base: position 11,892,384 of record OX638208.1, read on the forward strand.
GTTCAAAATCACGCGTCGCGCCTATCAAAACTATCTCATTACCTCGATTAGAACTTCAAGGTGCGCTTTTGTTGGCTCACTTAGCTACCAAAGTCAATAAAGCATTTGGGGATATCATAAACGAATCACATTTCTGGACGGATTCAACAATAGTTCTGGCCTGGCTATCAGCGGAACCCAACTCTTGGAAAACCTTTGTGGCTAACCGCGTCTCAGAAATTCAAAACTTAACAAATCAAACAAGTTGGCATCACGTCAAGAGCCAAGAAAACCCAGCCGACCTAATTTCAAGAGGTGTGCTACCCTCCGCTTTAAAACAATCAACGCTGTGGTATAATGGGCCATCTTGGCTTAAAGATTCAAATATGAATATTGACAACCCTGTAAATAACTTTCCCCCACAAGATCTTGAAATTGTTGAGAGACGCACCACCTGTTTGGTAGCTGCACCTACCAGTTTCGATTTGCTAAGTGCATTTTCAACTTACACAAAACTACAGAAAATTGTAGCAATATGGAGGCGATATTTCCATAACCCGCGTAGCATAAAGAATCAAAATATTACGCGAAAAACAGGGTGGCTGTCTACCCAAGAATTACAAGATGCTAACAGGGTAATCATAAAATTGATCCAATCCGAATCATTTATTACCGAAATCAACCAGTTACGCAAAGGTCACCCGCTACCCAACAATAGCAGTCTACGGTCTCTTAACCCATTTTTAGATGAGGATGGTTTATTGAGAGTCGGCGGGAGATTACAAAGTTCTGAGCTTCCTAATTACCAGAAATGTCCTATTTTATTGCCGAAGCACTTTGTAACAAAACTTATCATTAAGCGGGCTCATGAGCAACAATTACATGCTGGCCACCAGGGCACTTTAGCTCACGTGCGCCAAAGGTACTGGCCTGTTTCAGGCCGCAGTCTTGTTCGAGAAATTATACATAAATGCGTCACTTGTTTCAAAGTAAATCCGCGGCCGTATACGCAGTTAATGGGCAATCTACCCAAAGATCGCTTGCAGCCAATTCGACCATTCTCAATTCTAGGCGTTGACTTTGGGGGTCCCATTTTGATCAAAGAAGGTCGTGGTCGCGGAAAGAGGTCCGTTAAAGCATATTTCGCCTTATTCGTATGTTTTGCTTCAAAGGCCGTCCACATAGAGCTAGTAGGCGACTTAACGTCAGTTTCATTTCTAAATGCCTTGAAAAGACTTATTGCCAGACGTGGTAACGTTTCACGTATCTATTCTGATAATGCCACAAATTTTGTGGGCGCCGATCGAGAACTCAAAAAACTAGTTAACTCACGCGAAATTCAATCAAGATTAGTTTCAGAAAATATTGATTGGAAGTTTATTCCCCCCCGTTCTCCACATTTTGGTGGTATATGGGAATCTGGTATTAAATCAGTAAAGGGGCACCTCAAACGCATTTTAGGTAATACACTTGTTACATATGAGGAATTCTACACTTTGCTTACTCGAATAGAGGCAATTTTAAACTCCCGTCCGCTAATACCCTTAAGCAATGACCCAAATGACATGACCGCGCTGACACCTGGTCATCTGTTGATCGGGTCAGCACTGACCGCACCAGCCGATCCCGATTTGCTACTTATCAACTCCAACCGCCTAACCCGCTGGCAGCACATGGAGCAAATGCGGCAACATTTTTGGACCAGGTGGTCCCGTGAGTACTTATCCAACCTGCAGCAACGTACTCGATGGCCGAATAAGTCATCCAGTGCACCGAAAATCGGCACCTTAGTGCTGATACATGAGGACAACCTGCCCCCGATGCAGTGGCGCCTGGGGCGCATCATCGAACTACATCCAGGTCGCGATGGCCTGACCCGTGTAGTTTCAGTGAAGTGTAAGGGGGGTGTGATTAAGCGTACTATCACCAAAATCTGTGCGCTTCCTATAGAACAACCAGCCAATTTGAGCGAACCGATTTAAACGAACTGTCGTCTTCGGGGATGTGAAGTGCCGTGCGCTCGAAAATCCAAAAACAAAGTGCGTGCGCCATTTCGGTCTACTATTACGTTTAATATTTTATATTCATGTTTTCGTTTTTTTGTTTGTATGTATTGTGTACATTGTATTCTGTATCTCTTTGTCTTTCTTTGAAATTTTTAGTTAGTAATTTCAAGGCGGCCGGTATGTCGAGTCGCACCACCATCTGCACCACCAGTCAAACCGTGGTGGGGGTGTTTCCCACCCGACTGGTGCCCTGTGCCCATGGTGGGTAGTTTTTCGTAAATCACTTACTGTTTACATGAGCTCGAGACAACATCACTTTATTCTTACATTGCAATTTATCTCATCTCGAGTTCATCACTTATATTTAACTTTTATCGCTTACTCTTTAACTCGCAATTCTTAGTATTATTTTTATTAAACACAACTAAACAAGGTCCTTCGAGTTTTTTAATCATTCACCATACCAAATCACTCGCTTCACCAATTACAGCCCAAACACGCGGATTGAGAAAATTCAGTTTTCCCAGAAAAGATTCAACTAGATGTGAATTGTGGATGATGCATTCAGGTAGGTGAATATTCTATTGTTACTTAGAAAGTATATCCAGCAGCTTATTTTTGTTTTTCTCGACACTACTTTCAGTTGTATCATAACATAAGCATCAATTTGTCTTCAAATCGTACCCGTTCAAACTTAATTTTTTCTTTCTTTCTTCTTTTCGTTTACAATCTTTTTAATTTTTTTCAGGAAACTATCACAAATTATCAACATTAACCGAGAGTGAATTACAAAAAAGGTTTATTTGTGGTGACCATTTTAAACCAGAAGACTTTATGGTTAAAAAGCTTCACGCTGGTGCATTTCCAACTGAATATTATGTGGAACCTATTCCCACCTTCACGACGCCTACACGCAGTTACGGACCAATCAGAACAACTAGATCAGATTTGTCTTCTATAATTACATTGCCATCATCAGCAACGTCAGCCAGTGCTTCCGGGCAAATCGTTCATTTCTTGACCCCTTCAAAGAAGACTCCTAGCCCCAGAGGGTCGTTTAGTTCTCCATCAGAAGTGGTAACTCCTAGAACGAGCATATTGAGTGAAGTTTTAACAAAACTGCCTAGTCCCTCAGGACCATCAACATCAGTTCGCAGAAAACTTAGTCTATCTTCAGTGGAAACTCCAACAAAAAGCAGTCTCAGAATGAAGATTGAGCTAACAAAGAAAAAGTTAAAAGTGGTAAAAGGAGAAATCAATAGTTACAAGGGAAAAATTGTATCACTCTCAGCACCAAAAAATATTAATGAACTTCGTTCGTTCCCCAGAGCTTTAACAAAAATGCAGTTATACCATAAGGCACGTCAACCTTTTTCCTTTGATAAAAAAGAACTGCTTTGTCCTTGTATTATAAATCACCTTCTGGATACAAATTCTTGAGAGATAAAGGCACAGTTCTTCCATCTATTTCAGCCATCAAATGTTGGCTGAGTGATTTTAAATCAAAACCTGTGGCCCAGTCGTGATTTCTTATGCCAGTGCCCGCTTCACTCAAACAGAAAGAAACTACCATATTAATAAACAGGAAACCTATGCACTTGTTTGGACTGTGCGCAATTATCGCCCCTATCTGGAGGACACCCATTTCACTGTTCGCACTGATAGCCGTGTTTTAACTTGGTTGAATTAGCATAAGGAAAGTCATTTCAAAGTTATGCGCTGGGCTCTTCTTCTGCAGGAATTTAACTTTGTCCTTGAGCACGTTCCTGGAAAGTCCAATGAATTGGTTGACTTGTTGTCCCGTAACCCCGACTCTGTGGGTCCTCAAATCTCTGACCTCGACGACGTAAGTCGACTTCTACCACCGTCGCCCCCTCGTTACGTCTCTTCCAGTACTACGAATTGCCCAGCAGCTATGGTGATGGATTTCAACATCTTGACCGAGGAAATCAAGGAAACCCAGCGTGATGATCCTCTTGTGCAGCAAGTTCTTCAACAACTTTCTTTACCGCAGGAAAATCGTGATCACAACATTGGTCGACTGGGGCGTGAACTGGTGCTGAATTATAGTAGTTTTGAAGGGTATCTTTATAATGCCGGATTTCCACCAAGCGGACAGGACAAAAACAAAACACGAACTCGGTCCGTTTGTGACAGTTCGCGAACTGTTTGCGAACTGTTCTAGAACTTTTGGAGCGTTTTCCAAACTTGTTAGTCCGCGCATAGAGTTTTTACGAACACAAACAGTGTCCCGGCGAATGTCGGTAACTTCAAAGGGTCCGCGTGTTCTAGCAATGTTTGTCTGCTTAGTGTAAACGTTCTTAAAATTAAGACCAGTTTGTTTTTACTTTCGTTGTGATTCAGTGGTAGTCTAATTTGGTGCGTGAAGAGAACAAGTCGCAATGTCTGATGTAAGTAATTTATTTTATTATATCAAAATACACCTACAAACAGGTATATGCACTTCTAGAATACTTCTAAAAAATCATGGACAACGGAAGAAACCTCCAACCTAATTGAGGGCTACAGAAATGTTAATTGCTTATGGGATGCCAAACACGCCGACTACAAAAACAGAATTAAGAAAAAGGATGCTTTGATAGAACTAGGGAAAATGTGTAACGTGTCCACCGCTGAAGTTGAGCGAAAGTTAGCCAATATAAACTCGCAGTACCGAAGAGAGAGACGTAATTATAAAAAATATAAAAAGTCTGGAGCATCTTCTTCCTTTCGTCCTAAATGGTTTGGGTATAATTTGATGGCCTTTCTCCGAGATAAAAACAAACCAAGAAGAACAGAAGAAAGTGGACTTGATGAAAACTCATTATTGGAAGTAAGTATTTATTTCGTCCAAACTCCTCACAAAAAGATTTTTAATAGTATGCTGTTTTGCTTCGTCTTGAGACGAGGCGAGACGTCTTGAAAAATATTAATGACTTGAAATAAATTAAGTTAATTTTGGTAATCATTGAAATAATATTTTCAAAAAAAAATTTAAAAAAATAGGCCCATCTTTACCATTGGGATTTCCTAAACTATAATAATAAAAGAATATACAGCTTCAGTTAAATTGGGGCAAAGATGCTAAATTGTATGACCATTATTTTATGCTGGTACGAAAGTTACAATATTGGGGATACTTCCGGAGATATTCGAGAAAAATCGAATAGCAGCATTTTAGTTTTAAAAGATACCACCAAACCAATTTCACTTTTCTGTAGTCATTTTTTTCAAGTATATTAGAAAACACATTATTTTCGTCCAGGCTCCGTATAATAATAATAATATTAATATATGCATTGTGCTATAATTAACAATATTGAAGCTGCCAAGGAACTTGACCTTTATCTGACACAAAATATTCACTCAATTCGTTTCGGATGTCCATTGCTTCCGTACATGCTTTCCTTGGTTTTCTTCGCAAAGGCGACAACGATGCCATATTTTGAGATTCCTTTCTCCAGGCTCCTTCAGTCAATGTTCCGTTGTCTAAATCTTCTATATCGAAAGTACCGGGCGGATTATACATTGCTTTAGATGTAGTACTGCTTCTTAGATAGTTATGTAGATGCACACAGGCGAGCACAATTTTATCTGCCTTTTCCGGCTGTAGTAAAATTGGCTTACGCAATACACGAAATACACTTGCGAGAATCCCAAATACATTTTCTACTATTCTACGGGCTCGTGACAACCGATAATTGAAAATTCGCTGCCTCGACCCTTTTTCTTGATGTCCACTATATGGTTTCATTATGTTCGGAGACAATGGAAAAGCATCATCAGCTACGATTACATAAGGGATGGTCTTTGTTCTTCCAGGAAGGGCTTCTTCAGGGGGTATATTTAATGAAGAGGCCTCCATTAATTTCCGGAACGCGGTACTTTTGAAGACTCCTCCGTCAGAAATTCGGCCTTGACAACCGACATTAACATACATAAATTTATAGTTAGCGTCTACAATGGCAAACAGAACAATGCTGAAATATCCCTTGTAATTGTAGTATTCGCTACCACTGAAGTTCGGAGCTTCCACCATGACATGTTTTCCGTCCATAGCACCTATGCACAACGGAAAGTTCCATTTTGCGTTAAAGTCAACTGCAACTTTTTTCCATTCAACTGCAGTACTCGGTACCTACAACAATTTTAAATCTTATTGACCTTATTGATCTTAGTGACTGGATATATTGGCGACTTTTTGTATGTTTAAAAGTATGGCAATGATTAGCCACATGGTATACGCATGGATCTCGATTGCTTTTCTATAAGAAACTTTTGTTTAGGTAAACAGTGATACTTCTTCAGAAGAGGAAACCGAAACTGTTGACAATGTAGAGACATTAATTTCTACAGATCAAGATGGCCTCGCAAATGATGAGGATAATGAAACTGCTCGTGAAGTCCAACATGACAAAGGATCCGAAATCCCTCTTTCTACGCCAAAAAGAAAAGAAAAACCTGCTACAAAAGTTTCAAAATCCGAATCAACTGAAGTTCTGGACATGATGCGAAATATTTATCAGACGAGAAAAACAACTCCAGCTGTGGATGAGTTCCACATATTCGGGGAACTTATTGCCACAAAAATAAGGAACCTAAAAACTCCATATGCCAGAAGCACTATACAGGTAATATATATTTCTATGCATATTGACATTAAGGTAACTTTCGTTATCAATTCGAATTACTATCTACTTATTATTGTTTTCAGAATCAGATCAGCAACCTCCTGTACGAGGCTGAAATTGGTACATATGATGCACCATTATCACGCAACACTTTCAATTCCTATCCTCATGTGACTACAATTGAAAACAATGCGCAATATTCCAACCCGCCGAGTGTTGCAACAACAACTGGATCCTCTGGATACTCTGATGATCCGTCAGGTCGTGCGTCAGTTTCTTCCTATATCAACTTACAATCACCTGTCCACAATGAGCAGTTTCCGTTACTTTAAATGTTATTAATACAGTATACGTGGATAAATAAAAGCAATAAAGCATACTTCAACTATAATATGAACTCTATAATGTTATTATATGCCTACCTTAACCGTGTACTTTAAAACTTCGATCAGTGCGTTACATACTTCTGGCACAATTCTTGATATAGATGGTACCGAAACTTTGAATAAATACATTAAACTATGGTACGAACCTCCTGTTGCTAGGAACCTCAGTGTGATGGCAAAACGTTCCTGTGCTGGGATAGAGTCTCTGTAGTTGGTGTTGTTCTTGCTAATGATAGGGCCAATTAAACATAACAGATTTTCAAAATCTGTGCTTGACATTCTTAAAAAGTTCTTGAAACTTGATCTAAGTTCACCTTCTATACTTATATCATCTTCTCTAAGATCTTGCAATAGTTCAGAAGTCACATTTCCTCTTTTTTGCCTTAAAGATGGCCTAATCCAAAAGCGACGTTTACTTTTGTTCTTGTTTATCATGAAATACGTAACTCCTAGCAAAAATAAATTTTCTTCATCTTGTTTTTTCAAATTTGCTGCGCGCCACATTTTCACAACTGCACGTCCGGTGTCTCTATGTAAACTGAATCAAACTTTAACAAAACATAAACAGTTTTCATTGATTTCTGTTCGTGACTGGTGTAAACACCAAGTCCGTTGGGGACCCAAAAGTGTTGAAATATTTTCAAAACAAAACTGTTCGAATTTTTTGTTCAAACGGACAGTTCGTGTTTTGTTTTTGCCTGTCCGCTTGGTGGAAACCCGGCATAAGGATCTGGAGAACCGCCATCGTCTACTTTACGTGCCACTGATTAGTCGCCAACGTATTCTGTATGAGTTTCACGACACGATTCTTGCCGGGCATCCCGCCGGGGCGGACGCTACTATCCAGTCCGTTTCAGAACAATTTCATTACCCTAGTTTTTCCAATGACGTGCGGGATTCTGTAAAATCATGTCTAATATGTGCCCAATTCAAGCGTCGTCCTATTCAATTTATTATTAATTATTTTTTTTTATTTTTTATTTATTTATTCAATTTAGCGACGGAGTCAATGTAAATAAACAAACCTGCGTGCTGTTGACGTGCATCGCTCTGCTGAGCGCTGTGATTGGTTGACACCCGCCCAGGCTAGCTCTACGTTTACACGTATGCGTATTACGGGCAGTTTCTAATTATTAGTGAATTGAAAGTAACCGCACAGAAGAATTAGTGCAATAATGTCTAGTTCCACGGATTCGGCTAGTGAGTGTTCTGATATTACTCCAGTTGTGGAAATAACACCCCCCAAAAAGCGACTGAAGCAAACTCCATTAGAAAAAAATAAAAAATGCCTCATTTTAAATGCATATAAAGCAGAAGCAATCGCAAACCCCTCAAATTTGATATCAGAGGTAGTTAAAAGGTCTGCTTGTACAGGAGTATGCGAATCTTCAGTTTACAAAGTTGTGCGAGAATATAAAGTGCACCATATTCTGTCATCTCCCAAAAAAACAAGAAATCGCAAGAGTACTTTACAAAGTATTGATGATTTTGACCGATGTGCGATAAGAAGAAAAGTGCACCAATTTTTCTTTCAAAACGAACTGCCTACCATAGACAAAATACTAAAAGTTGTGAACGAGGACGAAGATTTACCGCTATTTAAGAGAACCACTTTTTATAAACTTTTGAAAGATTTGAATTTTGTGCATGTAAAGCGCGGTCGGGATAGTGCTCTAATAGACAAGCCAGAGATTGTTCTTTGGAGAAGAAAATATCTTCGAGATATAAGAGGATTTAGGCTACAACAACGAAAAATATATTATTTAGATGAGACATGGTTAAATGCAGGACATACTAAAAACAAGGTATGGAAAGATGAAACAGTTAAATCTTCTCGTGAGGCATTTTTGTCGGGATTGTCTACTGGTCTCAAAAATCCATCCGGTAAGGTAAAACGTTTAATAATTACTCACATAGGAAGCGACACGGGTTTTGTTGAAGATGGTCTACTCGTATTTGAGTCCAGAAAAACCACTGATTACTATGAAGAAATGAATGCGAAAGTTTTCGAAAATTGGTTTTCCAAAGTTCTTCGCCGCCTTGAAGATAATTCTGTTATTGTTATGGACAACGCTTCCTATCACTCACGCAGAGGAGAAAAAAGTCCTTCTACAGCATGGAGAAAAGGAGACATTAAGGAGTAGCTGACTTCAAAAAATATTCCCTTTGGCGACGACTTGTCGAAGGTGGAATTACTTAAATTGGTCAATGAAAATAAGTCACAGTACAATATGTACGTCGTCGATGAAATGGCCAAGCAACATAATAAAACCGTCCCTAGACTTCCTCCCTGCCATTGTGAGCTAAATCCGATAGAGCTTATTTGGTCACAAGTAAAGGGTTATGTTGCTGACAAAAATGTGTCTTATAAATTTGCAGATGTTAAGAAGCTATTTTACGAGTCTGTAAATAGTATTACAGATGAGCAATGGAGAAAGTGCGTTGAGCATGTTACTGAGAAAATTGAGACAAAGTTTTGGCAGCTTGATAACATGATGGAACAAGCGGTAGAACCCCTAATTATCAATGTCAATAACCATACAAGCAGTTCGTCCGAGTGTTCTTCAGATAATGAGTAATAATGGTTATAAAATTAACTATAAGTACATATTTTGTAGCTGAACTGTTGTAGTGTTTGTTATAGTGGGGTATTTTAGTAAAATTTGGTTTTTTTTTCAATTAACTTTTTTTTGTACTTTTTATAATTCAGTTCAGTTCAGGCAAGCGTATACCGGGTGTCCCAGGGCAGGCGGGTCATAGGGAAATAGCACGCAAAATTATATTTTGGAAATAATATCTCCCCAGGTAAAATTACGTAAAAACTGAAAGTGTGAGAGGGGTTACTGAATAGAGGGGCACATTAAGTTGTAAAATTCATAGCAAATTACGATTTGGAAACTTGAGAAATAAAATTTTTAAAATACTACATGTCACGACTCATTAAGTACCAGCGCCAAGAAAATTTCAACGCCTGCCTCGGTGGTGTAGTGGTTAAAAGGAGCCATTACAAAACAGTAGAGGGTCCTCCACAAAGAGGGCGCTAGTAGCTTTGAATTCAATGATTCTCTTTTTTCATATAGGTAGTTCCTCATAGATGTCGCTGATTTTTCCGGTTAAAAGAAGAATGCTGCATTGTACGTCGAAATCGATGATTACGGTTGCTAGCACACAGAGGGCGCTACTGCGGTGCGCTCTTATACATGCCATTGTTTGTTTTGTAAATTGAAACTTTGTTGAAAGGTCAAACGTCGACTAAATGTTATTATACTACCCAGGCGCCAGAATCGTCGAATTGAGATTATCGAGTTGTTGAGTGGTAGATTTTAACTGCCGCTTTCACAATTCTTTGTTTTCATTGACTGTTTTTGCGATCATCCCGACAAACTGTTGGTGTTCTTAGTGTGTAGGTACTTGTGTAATTTCAGTGAGAATTCAAGAAGACGCCAAAGTATTGTGCTACGCAGAACAAGAGAAATCGGCGAGCAAAAGCCACTAGAAATTGGCATGAATTGAAGGAAAAAAACGTACTTTCTAGGTAAGTAACTATTTCTACTACAAAGTGATTTATTCTGACCGTTTATTAGAAGTATCTCGAGAAAGAAAGAATGATCTGACCTGAAAATTTCCTCATAGTTTTAGCGAGATAGGACCTAATTAGTGAAAACACTTTCAAAATGGCGTCATCTCCGCTTACGGGAATTTGAAATTAATTTTGTTACTATAAATGGAATATGTACCCCAATTCTAATTTTTTTTCTGGATTCTGTGGAGAATTGGAAAGTCATTTGCTAAAAACTTTTTATACCTAAAATCCGCAGGTACTTTGGACATGATTAAGTTTTTCTGAAAAATTTGATGTCGGTAGGAAAGTAAAATTACAGCAACAGTTGACGACAACACCATTGGTTTTTTTTTTTGATGCGGAAAAGATATAACGTTGGAGCTGTTAATGTTATAAAAAAATACCCAAAATATTGGAACAGTAAAGTTTATAACTAACGACATACGTCGAATTCACAAAAACAGCAAACAATCTGTGGCTGTGCTGTGGTTACAACCAATAGGTAGAGAAAAGTAATGCGCTTATAATGATGTCATGATGTTCCAATACCGAAATGTATGGCTCTTTAAATATCTACGGTTTTTATATTTTATGGAAGAAAATTTAAAAAGTACCGACTTCTAAGAGGCTTTGCCTTTAACAGACTAATTGACAATACTAGGTTTTCAACGGATCTGAAAGATAATACATACAATTATGTACGTACAGTGGCGAGCAAAAAATAAGGCACAATGTTTCTTTCTAGTGTAAACCAACTCCATTTGGTAAGGCGGGCAGGGTATTGCGAGCCACCCATTTCCAGGTGATTCGCTGCTGGGCGAGGGAAGTGGGTGAATTTTGGGGTAGATATACCCTCCCAGCGGACTAAATATTTATTATCCGTAGCACAATTGGGCGATAAAAATTTCTGGAGGTCCAATACGGCAAACTGGCGACACTGTAGGTAAAATATCTACATATTTCCTACAGGCGCTTCGAAATCAAAAAACGTGACATTTACGTATCAAACGTAACTGGACCGTTTTAAGCTGATAATAATTATTCATTGTAGGTATACACTAACATGAAGCTGGTGTATGATGAGTTTTTAATCATTTATTATTTTAATCCAAATTTAAGTATTTGTTAATGGTTTATAACTATGAACATTTTAGGTAAAAACCAAATACAACGTTTGTAACCGACGTATTTGCTTATTTATTAACAAATTGATTTTAATTGTTATTATCCTTTCCGGCTTCCAGTATTGATTTATTTATATTGTTCAGCAGGTGAAATTAAAATTTGGAACAAATAAGCAATAAACAAGTAATTATTATCTATTATAGGACAATTGCCCAATTCATAACGCCAGTAGAGTTACTGTCCTGCCATGACCGTCGAAAAGTCCATATCTCAATCCCATTAAGAATGTGTGGGCGCTATTGTGGGAAAAAATTAATAGAAACTTATTTCGATCGGAAAATAAAGAGTAACTTTCGACCGCTATTGAGGACGCCTGCGATACCTTGCCATAGGTGATTTTCAAAATATCATTGGATGAATGTCTAGGCGCCTGGCAAAGGTCATGGAGCTGAATGAGACACCAACAAAATATTAAGAAATGGGTACTTTTTCTTGTTCATATTTTGTCATATTTCATTATTAATGTTTTATCTTTTTTGTTATACCCATTATATATTTTTATTTTAGATAAATTCACATAGATATACAATTTATCATTATTATTTATTAGGTCGTGATGATATTAGTGAATAGAATTCTGAACTATCCACAATGGCGCTGAGCACGGCTACGCTGAGACAGCCACTCATACAGCGAGTTTTACACAACTTAAAAATCGTCAATTTTGCTTTACAAGTCGTGCCTTATTTTTTGCTCGCCACTGTACATCAGAATAATTCGTATGTCATAAAAACTCGGGAGTAAAATAAAATCATCCAACATCACAAAAATAGGGAGTAAAATTATACAAGCTAAAAATTTAGCTATAGTCTTGGCGAGTGAGGATGTAATCAATGAAAATATTTTCATAATACAGGGTGTAACAGAAATAAGTACATTAATTTCAACTGGTAATAGACCTCTTCAAGACGAAAAACTTTTCTTAATAATTTTTTTTAAAGAACGTTTTAGTTTTTGTGTTAAAATTATTTTGAAATCTTACACAATTTTCTTACACGCCACTGGAAGCAACGTTTCCTAAGTCAACAAGATTACCTTATGAATTAATTGTATTATTATTGTTCTTTGTTGGAGCATTTCATAAGAGGCTCATCAATTTGTAGGAGGGAAAAATGCTTTTAAAAAATTCGATTTCGAAAAAATGGTACATAGAAAAAAATTTCGTTTTGATGAGTTCTACCACTGGTTAAAATTAATGTACTTATTTCGGTTACACCCTGTATATTGGCACTTTCGCATACGTATAATGAAAGTTGACAACAACTTTGTTATTTTAAATAGAATACCTCAATTTTTAACTTATTTCTGTTTAATGAACATCATTTGGTTAAAAAATCCCTTTACTTAAAATCACTATTTTTCGAGATTTTACATTTATCTGAAAATTTGGACAGATAAATGATGTGACGACACAATTACATATGTCAGCAACAGTTGATAATAGCACGTTGAATTTTTTATGCGGGTGAGACAATACACCACTTGATAGAGAAAAGTAATGCTGTATGAAAATGTATGGTTCTTTAGATATTTGCAATTTTCTTATTTGTCAGAGAAAATTGAATATAGCACCGATTTCTAGAAGGCGAGTTAGACGGGGACCTGTGTTTGGTTTATCCAAATTTGAGTAATTATTCGCCAGCCTCTCAACAATTACACACAGACACACGAATTACGATTATTATCTGTCAGATCTGAAAAATATGTTATAACTTTTTGTTATTTTTGTCATAGTGAGTTTGCGTATCACAAACGTTATAACTTCGTTACATTATAAGCTTCTTACTCGATTTCCTGTTGGCAAGATTTAACACGTTGCTAAGAGAAAAATGTTGTAACGTACGGTATAAACAAAAAACAATTATAGCGCAAACTCACTTGTAGTATTTCTCTTTACGTTACCTTCCCAACCAATACTAATTTCGAATATTTTCTTTTTAGGCAAGACGTAGCAAGTTTTGATTCAAAAGTAGAAGTAGAAGCAGCGACCGATGAGATCCCTGAACCTATTGTTGCTACTACATTTTCCTCGGTAGACTCTTCTACTAATAATGTTAGTGTGCCACAGCCTGTTGATGATGCTTTCGTAGACATAAACATTTTACTTGAAAGGTCAGGTAGGTACATCACTTTTATGATTAATTTTCGCAGTTTCATTAACTTTAATTATAGAGATCCAAAATGGTGCTTCAAAACATATGATGGTGGTATTCACAAGACAAAAAGACCACCTCTACAAAAAGGTCTTATGTCGTCCCATATTACTATCAGGTAAGAATAATGACCAATCACACTATATTTCGAGCTCTTATTAAAAAGACCATTTTCTTCGCAACAATTACATCGCATTTCTGATTGTCCAGAAAATCGGCCACTACGCGAAAAGGTCAAAAGACGTACCTAAGTCAAAATTATTTGAGATCGACTGATGCCGACCGGCCGCCGATTCATTGAAAATGATTTTAAAAATTAATCACAATCATTTTCATCAAGTACAAGGGCAATTACTAAGCGCCACTTTTGTGACTTTTCTATGAAAAAATTTCAGGAGAGAACGATTTCTTTGAATAACATATACAATTTATACTTACATACTGTTAGCGAGGTGACGCCAACGGCAGTCATAACATGCGGTAACCTGATATCTTCCCGATAGTCACGGAAAACAATGCATGTTCGCGGATTGCGGACGAGGTGACGAGGAGGGTCGTAGGGCCGAGTGCAGAACCCAATCAATACTTTAATTGTTAATGTACTAATTAATTACTTTTCTTTAAAAGTCATCTTTTAGCTCAAATTTTGGTCATTGTTTACTTTACCCACTTCTGGATTTTCAAAAAGCCATTTACAGCAAAGCATTCCTTAACATTTATACAGGGTATAAACTCGATAGCTCGAGTTCTATGATAGGTGGAAATTTGATTTAAAAACACAGATAAACTAGTAGTGGAGCGAATTTGCCTCGAAAATATGCATATTTTTTTTTCCGGCGTAGAACCAGGTGATACCGATGTATTCTTGTTGAGTATGTTATTTGCCATACGAAATGACTATTTACGACCTTTTTTGCTGGTACCGAACTTTTTTATTGGTCGAAAAGTACCTAAATCTGTAATTCACAAGAAAAGCGTTTCTTACCAAATAAAATATAATATCTCAGTAACTACTCGAGATATGAGCATATATTTTTTTTTCCTTTTAAAGCAGATTTGTGAGCGCTTTTAACCATGCTATGCTAAATTTCAGACATAAATTATTTGTTTTGTAAAAAAGTGTCGAAAACCAAACTTGGCACTCGACGAAGTAAGATTTGTAGTAATCGACAAACTCTTGCAGTTTTAGTTATTAATATATACATGCAGCGAACAAAATGAAGAAAATAGTTTGAAAAATATTTTAATGCCTAAAAAAATTGTATAAGAGTCATAGTTTTTGCGTTATGATTTTTTATTGCTGAACGGTTGCGGCAGCGTGAACTCGGCCACGGGCGCATTCGCAGAAAAAGTTGGAGGCTTATACTACTCCGCTTATTGTTTGTCCAAGTGTAAATTCCTATATAGTTGATGGCATGGTCTCTATTCAGGAACTGAAAGAAACGTCATTTACAACTTTTCAAGACTTAGGAAAAGTTTTTCTAAAGAACCTTTTAATGGCGGGAAGAAAATGCAACGCTTTAAGAATAACGATTGTTTTTGACACCTACAAACCTAACACTTTGAAATATTTGGAGAGGAGCAGACGAGGGGACGACAGTACAACCATAGAATTTAATGTGACTGGTACAAGGAAAGTACCAAAATTTAGAGAATTCTTAAAATCTTCAGGAAACAAACGGTCTCTTTTACTTTTTCTCACAAAGTATATTACAGAAAATGGTGGGCAATTTCTTAATGACAACGAAAGTTTAATTATAGCAGGGGGCTTCGAAAATCCTTTAAATGTTTTTCTTGTGAGAAAAAATGTGAAATTAAGCCCTATAGCCTCTTTAAATTGCAATCAAGATGAAGCAGACACTCGAATAATATTGCACACTTTGGACGAATGTAGACAAAGTAAAGTCCTTTTAGTAAAATCTGTGGATACTGATGTTCTTATTTTGCTAATACACTACTTTAACATTATGCCTGAATTGCAAACGTGTCATTTATTTATTCAGTTGGGACATAATGCCAACAGACGTTATGTAGCTATTCATGAAATTGCAAGAAATTTAGGAAGTCCCATTTGTACGAGCTTGTTGGCAATTCATTGCCTAACTGGCTGTGATACAACCAACGCTATCTACAAGATAGGAAAGAGAACGGGATTTGATGTCTTACTGAAGAACATTGACAATTTGAAAGAGTTATCAAATCTCCCTTCGTTACCTGAAGAAGAGGCACTGGCGGTTGCTACACAATATATGTTACTTTTATATAAAAATAGAAACAAAAATATTAAAACATTGAATGATTTGCGCTTTCATCTGACAACGAAAACTAATCGACCAGCATCGGAGCTTCCTCCCACTGATGATGCATTTCAACAGCATTTACAAAGGTTTGCATACTGTTTCTTTAACATGAAATCTGTAAATATAATCTGAAATAATTGTAGATGTATATATCAGTTAAAAATCTGGTATTCAAGTCATCTTCCAATGGTAAGTTTGGAAAGTCCGAATAAATATGGATGGTCTTTCGAAAACAAGTACTGGGAACCTATATATTCAAATCGAGATCCAATACCAGAAGCCGTAAGAAAAGTTCTCTCTATTCATTCTTCGGACAAAACTTGCAACAATAATAAGTGCAACTGTATAAGGGAAGGGCTTAAATGTTGTACTGAATGCAATTGTACCGATTGCAATAACACCTTATCACGTTTACTAGAAGACAGTGATGAATCGGACCCAGAAGAAAATTATTAAGATTTCTTTGATATATTTAATTATAAGAATATTTTTTATTTTACATATCACATCGTAAACAGTTAATAGTTAATACATACTATATGTTCTTCCCTTGCCATATTTTATTTCTAAAATGGTATTTTCACCCATAAGTAACCTGAAGAAACCTTGAATATGTACATAGAAATTGTAATAAAACATAATTTTTCAATTTTCAATGAAGATATACAGGTAATCTATAAATTTTTTTTATATATACAATACAGACGTTTATTATTATTATATGCTGTTAACGCCTGTGAATACCACGAGTCTACGAGTGCTCGTAAGTAGAAAGAAACTTTAGTGCGCGGCGCTCGGTAAAAAAATTCAAATAAGAACAACCATGACCTATATATGATTCTTTAGTAAATCAAAATCTTTTTCAAAGCTTCTTCTTCATTTCGCTCGCTGCATGTGTATGTTAATTTCTACAACTATAAAAGTTCACCGCTTATTGAAAATTTGAGTACATTTAACACAAAATGTTAGTTTTGTAATTTGTTTATGGAAGAAGGATTTAATTTTTGAAAATTAAGATTACACAGTGAGAAGCGCTCATAAATTGGCTATATGTAGAAAGAAAAATCAAAGCGATATCTTAAGTAGTTACTGAGATATTGCGTTATGTTTCTTAAAAAACACATTATTTGGAAATTCGTGATTTAGGGACTTTTTCATTAATAAAAATGGTCGGTACCAGTCAAAAAGGTCGTAATTAACCATTTCTTATAGCAATTAGCATGCTTAATAAGAAAATATAAGTCTTATCTGGTTCTACGTAAGTTTTTTTTTTTCAAGAAGGAGGCGTCTTTTACGGGCAAATTCGCTCCACTATAGAGAAAGAAGTCTATAACCGGAAATTATTTTTGAACAGAGTGAGCCTATACAATTATACAGGGGCAAGTGACACTTTTTTAAATGGAATGTGGTATGTAAAAGTAGATTTTTCATAGATTTTTCGGAGCCTTTTCCTAGACTCTTTTCAATCCAATATTATTGCTGACTATTTTTAAACAACTTGGATGTAGCGATTTTTTTTGTTCAAATAATGGCATCTGCAGATGCATATTAAAAAAATTACTACACTCACAATTACGACTTCTAAGGAAAAATGATGTAAAGACTACTTAGAAAACATCTGTGGAATGTCTTTAATCCGTTTTAACTTTTGAAAAATTATACAGGGTGGCTAAATTTAATTTTTCAATTTAGAACTTCTTGAATTTGATTTTCTCTATTGTTTCAAATAGAACACCCTCTATATTTTTTATCTGTATGATGTAGAAACTAAAAACAAAAATTTTTTGTATGTACACCCCTACGGCTATTTGTAACCATTTTCGATTTATCGCCCAATAATTACAAAAATCAAGAATAATCCTAAATAATTAGGTTGTTTTTCAAATTAATCGACAGATAAAATTGTAATAGTAAGTGCTCCAGATCTTCTGTTTATAAAAACAGCATAAGTGTTTTTAGTAAGTTCACTTTATGTTTGTATCTTGATCATTTTTTGCATTTTATATTATCCGACAAGAAATACACATTTATCGCAGTTACCTGTTGTCAGTTGTCATTTTTGTGTCTATTTTGAAACATTTGAATTTTTTTGTCGAGTTATTTGGAAAACAATCTAATTTTTTAGGATTATTCTTGAATTTTGTAATTATTTGGCGATATCTCGAAAATAGTTACAAATAGCCATTGGAGTGTGCATACAAAAAATGTTCGTCTTTAGTTTCTACATCATATCGTTAAAAAATATACAGGATATTCTATTTGAAAAATGGAGAAAATTAAATTCAAAAAGTTCTAAATTGAAAAATTAAATTTAGCCACCTTGTATAATTTTTCAAAAGTTAAAACGGATCAAAGACATTCCACAGATGTTTTCTAAGTAGTCTTTACATAATTTTTTTTTTAGAAGTCGTAATTAAGACAGTAGTAATTTTTTTAACATGCATCTACAGATGCCATTATTTGAACAAAAGAAAATCGTTACATCCAAGTGGTTTGGAAATGGTCAGCAATAATATTGGATTGAAAAGAGTCTAGGAAAAGACTCCAAAAAATCTTCTTTTACACACCACATTCCATTTAAAAAGTTCTCACTTGCCCCTGTATAATTGTCTTGGCTCACCCTGTATGTTCAAAAATAATTTCCGGTTATAGACTTCTTTCTCTAGTTTATCTGTGTTTTTAAATCAAATTTTTATCCATCATAGAACTCGAGCTATCGAACTCGGGCGCACTATTGCCCCACCCTGTATATTACGGAAATCACTATCTTTTTTTGTGCAAACCACTTTTATTTATACTCTTATTTTTCTTGCTCTGGCACATCTACATCTATAGATTTTGTATGAAATTTTTTATTATTTGCACAACATTTCATTACTTAAAATGACATTATAATGATGTTTCACGACGGTTTCCAAAAAAAAACACCGCAAAAAGCGAGAAGTGGGCATTGTAAACAATTACCAATTTACCGTCTTTGGCAATCTTTCCACCGTCCTGACA
This sequence comes from Schizotus pectinicornis, assembly GCA_951805265.1. Taxonomy (NCBI): domain Eukaryota; kingdom Metazoa; phylum Arthropoda; class Insecta; order Coleoptera; family Pyrochroidae; genus Schizotus; species Schizotus pectinicornis. The sequence continues at coordinate 11,911,589 of OX638208.1, forward strand.
ATAAACAGGCGCTAAATAGCATTTGAACACTATACCTATACCTATACCTATTACAACTATCGTTTGTAATATGATATGAGTTGGTTGCAAAGACCACGTTGCGACTGTCGAGAGAGATAGTATGTGAGAGAAGGAAAACTTTAGGGCGGCAAACAGTGTCGACATATTACATAATATTTTTTTTCATTTATAAACCAATCAATTTTTTTACTAGCGTTTTGTACTCAAAGGTTTGAAGAACTTTCGTAACAGTTTTAATTTTAGGCACGGTCTTTTTATTTTTTACCATTTCACGGAAATTGCTAATCGCTTATGTCAAATAGTTTGGAAAATATCCGTGTTTAAAAATAGTGAAAAATAGGTATATAATATAACGAGTAGTATAGTCTTTATTTCTTTCAGATTCAGGGTCAATAAAACAATGGACAGAAGCAAATGTTATTTTGTGGCTTGAAATGTGTGGACCCACAACAGTTCATATCAGAAGCAAAGAAGTTGGAAAAGTTGGAGAAGAAAAAGAAAGTCGTTTCGTTAATTAGTCGCTCTGCCGTCGTAGGTCAAGGTCTAAAAACATCAAGAGCGTACCGAAAATATTGAACGAATTGGAATAGTTTGTGAAAAAATTAATATGTGCTTTTGTTATTTAATTATTTTCTGTTCTATCGGGAAATGATTCCTATGTTACCTTTACTTATATCTAAGACTAAAAGGCCCAGTTGATTGAAGATACCTTTAATTTAACCTAGTTGATTTGCTGTAGAAACAATTATTCAACTGAACCTTTTAGTCTAAATGAATTCTGATTGTAGCGGTATACATACAGATTATTTTGCAGTGAAACTCATGTAATTTTTTTTAACTATTTAGCTGAAGGAATATTGTATTGTAAAAAACAATAAGTTTAACTTTCATCTTACGAAATGCAATATGTCAAATACGTATATGTATTATTATTGTTTAAAATATAATAAATGTTGTATCTACTTTGAAAGTATCAGTAAAGTGAAATGTTCTTGAGGTATTGGCTCCTATCCTTATAGTTTTGTATGTAACATTTATTCCTTATTTATTTCTTGATTACGATGGACGACAACAGTATAATTTGGTAAAATAGCAACCGTACATGACAGAAACCTTGTAAAAACCAGTTATTGTATGCATAAAGGAAACAATTTTCTCTACAGCACACTTGCAGTATACACAATGGATCATAGAAGTAGGAGGGAGCGTTACTCAGCTTGTAAAGTCATGTCTAAATGGATGCGAATAAAATAAATGCTCATTGGAAACTGCCTAACCAATCCACATCAGCAATAATACTTATAAAAAACTGTACTAAATTTTCAATAAAATAAATTATGTACTCTAAAAATTTATTGCATATTTGCTACATACAAATATACTGTGAGAATGTAATAAATACATAATGATGCATTGAGAACAATAAAATCTTTTAGGTAATAGCATAATATTAAAATTATAATGTATATTAACGTAAATTTAAGTAAACACATAGATGGCAGAGGTTCATGTTGACGATCCGTTGCTTTTAAATCAACAACTAGGTATGCCTCAAGTGATTGGTTGGCTTCTTCACAAATTGTCAGCTGTTTCATTTTCCGGTTGATTCCCTTTTGTGTTTGAACCTTCAATGAAATTTATATTAATCTATCAAATAAAGCAACTTTTCTCAACAATATAATATGTACAATTGTATATGTTTATAGAAATGCACAGAAAAATGATATTTGCTTTTCTTAAGTGGATTGTATTCTAGCACCCAATTTTGTAATCCTGGCTTCCCATGGTCGTTATATTTTGAGGGAGAGCCAATCTTTAACCCCAGCAAGAAAGACTATCCTTTCATAATTATGTCCTTCAAAAGTTACACAATCGGGGGATAAATTTAAATTGAGCAGCTATTATATTATTGTACTAACCTGCTGTAAATACGTCGGAAAAGAAGAAAAATTGTACACGAAGCGTCTTTTTTCAGTCTCACAACATTCAATGTAAACTCCATCACAACAGTCTTTGCAAAAGTGCTTCGAACATCCACTCTAGCGTGAGGTCACTAATTCTTGCGTTAAACTCTACGAATCCATTATAGCCGTTGTTACTTGTTCAGGGCCTTTGAAAAATCTAAAGAAATAATGAAAACTATTATTATTTGCCAACAACGTTCGACTTTTCAGTTGTATAGAACAAAATCGTCTGGAACTCAACTTACCACCGGGTCTTAGATTATTTCAAGATTTTCTTTCTCGATTGAACGGTTGAAACTCGTTAGAACAGCCAATCGACGAACAACACACTGGTCACTAGATATATTTGGATTATTAAACAAATGTACCAGAGCACGTGCCATTGTTTTGTTTTCTATACAAATGGTGGTTGTTATTGACAGAATGACGAACGACAGAGCGCCCTCTGAGAGGTAATGGCTGAAGTTTCAGACGTGATTTGCGACGCCATTACCGCTGGCAATGACATTTGTTGTCTATCAAGTTATATCGTACGATTATTATCAACAATTGTGACTTGGGCTTTGGGGTTATTACTACTTACAATCATACCTCGGAGTTAACCAACTTTGGTCGTCTTTGGTGTAACCAAAAATTCCAATGTTTACAAAGTTTGCATGCAAAATACTCGTTTATTTAAAAAAGTAGGCTGCTGGAAAAACCTCTTTGCCCTGTTCAAACCTTTCTTAATCACGTAGTGCAATCAGATTTGCAAGACTCTTAATAATAACAACATGTTATACCTGGATACACAGGTCTACATTTTGCACGTGGCGCCATCTTATGATGCGTGTGAACTAAAGGCCCCTTTTAAAGTTGTTTGTTTTGCTACGTTAGTTTCTTGACAGGTTCATTGAAATTAAAACGTTTTTTTTAAATGATTAGAAAGTTACTGAGCTTCTTATTTCTAACTATTGTTGAAAAAAAACGAAAAAAAGTGAAAACATTGGATGGGATGTGAACCCAGGACCTCGATGTTTGGAATTTGTTGAAATTTTCTTCACGCTAGTACTTAATCAGTCGTGACATGTAGTATTTTAAAAATTCTATTTCCCAAGTTTCCAAATCGCAATTTGCTATGAATTTTACAACTTAATGTGCCCCTCTATTCAGTAACCCCTCTCACACTTTCAGTTTTTACGTAATTTTACCTGGGGAGATATTATTTCCAAAATATAATTTTGCGTGCTATTTCCCTATGACCCGCCTGCTCTGGGACACCCGGTATGCATATATGTGTATTTCTGAAAATGTTGACTTTCCGTAAAACCTCACTCGTGTGAACTCGGCAAGCCGTTGTGCACGTGCATTTGTTTTGACTGGCTTCTTAGTTAACCCTTTATCGCATGGTGGGTCATATATGACCCAAACCGATTTTAATTTTTTTTCCAAGTCCAAAATGAATTGAAAACGCTTCTGCATGCAGTAACAGATTTGGCACACACCAGTTCTTATTGGTAAAAATTGTGCGGCGCATTATTTCATCCAATCGCGTCAAAACATCGCCAACAAGTTGATTCTTGTGAATCATTTAGCATCAGCGCCATTACGCGACTTCGGTAATTATTTACCACACCATATTTCTTTTATATCGATTGAAGAAAAATACATACTTGACAATTGATGAGTGCAGAATCAAATGGTAGGTTTTTATTTTTGTTTTTTACTACTTATAACCATTTTTTTCCAATATTTATTTTTGTGCCATATATGGCACTTGATGCATTTTTGTCTTGCGTGGCACAACATGCAACTACAGTTATTTTATTTTTAAATTTTATTAGATGGATCCTAGAAGATTTTATGGCAGTCTCACTTACGTGCAGAATATTCCCGAGGACAATGTAAGTGAGTGTAGTGATCTTTCTGCGGATGATGATCCGGAAATTTTCGGAAAACTGTTGCATGGCATTGGACAGTGACTATGAAGAAAACGACTGTGATCCTAGCCAACGAGAAATTGAGGAAATAATAATACCAGAAACTGATTTGTCTTCTGCCGATTCTGAAGAAGAGAGCTGCGACCATATTCAACAACAAATTCGTAAAATAATACCAGATTCTGATTTGTCTTCTGCCGATTCGGATACCGATATGGATGTACCACTGTCGGAGTTAGCTGAGAAATTGTATCCTGGTACTTGGAGAAAAGGTAAACTAAGAAGAAATTCCGATGAAACTCGCTTTACAGGACAGACGGATATGCCCCCCGAAATTTCTGATTTGGAGACTCCATCAGAATATTTTTTCTATTTATTTCCAAAGGAACTCATTCGATATATTACGGATCAGTCAAATTTGTATGCAGGCCAAGTTCGAATAAATAAACCACCTAATATCAATTCCGATGAAATAGAGCAGTTTATTGGTACGGCAGTATTTATGTCTATCGTGCAATTGCCACAAACTAGACACTACTGGTCCTCATCATTAGGGTACAGTCAGGTTTCTAATATTATGACATGCAATAGGTGGGAAGAGATAAAACGATTTTTACATTTGAATAATAATGATGCCCAAGTCCCTAATGGACAGCCTGGGCATGATAAACTCTTCAAAGTTCGACCACTTATTGAGAAACTTCGACAACGTTTACTCTCAGTGCCACGAGAGGAGCATATGGCAATAGACGAGCAAATAATTCCTACAAAATCTCGTTCCAATATAAAGCAATACAATCCCAAAAAGCCCCACAAGTGGGGCTATAAAAACTATGTCCTAAGCGGAATATCTGGTTTTAGTTATGATTTTGAAATCTATGCTGGTGCTCAGAGCAACACGGTGCCTACAGATGCCCCTGATTTAGGCACAAGTAGTAATGTTGTTGTGAAACTGTCCCAAAGTATTCCAAGAAATGTCAAACATAAACTATTTTTTGACAATTGGTTTAGTAGTACAAGACTCATGGTATATTTAGATACTCAGGGTATCCTTCCCCTGGGAACAGTTAGAGTAAACCGAGTACGTGGGTGCAACATGCCAAATGAGAAGGAATTGAAAAGTAAAGGGAGAGGAAGTATGGAAGAAAAAGTTGCCATAATAGAAGGAAGAAAAGTAAGTGTGGTTACATGGTTTGATAACAAAGTGGTTACAACTCTATCAACATACGTGGGAACTGAACCTAAGGGAGAAAAGAAAAGATATTTCAGTCGCGAGAAAGAGCATAGAATGATTCCATGTCCTCAGAGCATTTTGGAATATAATAAATATATGGGCGGCGTGGATTTACTCGATTCAATGCTCGGCTATTATCGAATCAAGATCAGATCAAAAAAATGGTATCTGAAGATTTTCTTCCACTTAGTGGACTTGAGTATTGTCAATGCTTGGTTGCTCTGGAGACGGCAACATCCTGACGAATATATGCCGCTCCTGGATTTTAAAATTGCAGTAGCGGATTCTCTAACTAAGGCTGGAAAATCTTGTACCAAAAGTAAAGGAAGGCCAAGCAACGACATGCAAAAGCGATATTTACAAAAAAGAAAAAGAGGACCAGCAAAAGAGTTACCTCAAATAGAAGTCAGAAAGGATGGGCTTGATCACCTTCCAGATTACCGTGACCGCAGCAGATGCAAATTTCCTGATTGTGCCAGTAAATCCTACATTTATTGTTTTAAATGTGATGTGCCTCTATGTTTAAGTAAAGAGAGAAATTGTTTTATGCGCTTTCACACAGAATAATTTTTTGTTGTTGCATGCCGTGCCATTTTTGGCACAAACCATAATTTTGAAAAAATTGCATGTTAATTTTTGAATAAATTTTTCTTTACTATTTTTCCCGGTTTTAGTGTAAATCAATTATCATCACAGATTTTTTTCGTTAAAAATAAAAAAGTCATGCAGTAAAGGGTTAACTTGAATACAGTATAGGCCATTTGAAGCCTAAATATCCTGTGACCCTGACGTTGCGGCGACAAATCGCGTCGCAAAAACGTTTTTATAGTTTTGTCTCAATTGACCGTTATTTTTTATAGGTTTTTGCAAATTATCATCTAAAAATTTGACTTCAACTGCCAGCACAACCGTATAGTAGTTATTGTTTTTTAAACGTGGTTTCTGTTAGAAATAATGGTGGTTTATCGAAATAATAATTTAGAAACTTGGTAAATATGTAGATATTTTCTTGCAATAAAAGATGGTTCAAGACCACCGCGTGCACCAATTTGGCGTCGAAAAATCATGTTACGGCAAGTTGGCGACAATTGCTGGACCTTAGTCCATGAGGTCGGGTTGCTACCTTGTAAACATTAAAAAAAATCTAATGCAAGAAAAAACAGTGGATGGATAAAAAATATCAACGGGTAGAAAAGCCTTCTGTGAATAAATAAATATTTCTTAAGTTAATAAAAGAAATAATTAATAGTTATTGAATGAAATAATCACAACAATTATTGTACAAAGAAAACTTACCTCTTGTTATTAATTCTGTCATTTTTTTAGATAATGAAATAAACATGAAGGCTTTTGAGATTTTAACAGAGAAAACGATAAAGGAGCTGATTCCAAAGACAGGGCCACGGCTGCTTTTTAAAAAGGAATTCGATATTTACAAGCACAAGCCATTGAGTAAAGAATATTCTCGGTAGTCAATACCTGGCACAAGTTTTGATTCATTGTCGAGTTCATTGCCATCCCCCTCGCGTGATAGAAGATTTATTATCTTCATGTGGGTAAAATTAAAATATTTATTTGCCATTGGTATGCAAGGGCTTATATTATGTTTTCTTGGATAATCTTTGGTCGGATGCCATTGTGGGGCTAACTGAGGAGGAAATATCCAATACGCCCGGTGGCAGGATCACAAGAGAATTACAAGATGACTGCGAAAAGAAAACCAACCTTAAGAATATTTTATCAAAATCGACAGATACTTAGCTTCTACGACAAAAATAAAAAAATAACGGATAATCTTCGCGATAAATTGACGAAGACAATAATGGAAAGCGAGATATCCAACGATGTTGATAAACGGGTCGTTTACGAGTACTACCTACCTGGTCTAATACATTTTTAAATCTTATAATATGGTAATTTTCCTAAATTTCAACTGAACAATATGTTACATTATCGAATGCCATTGTGTAAATATTTCCCACGGAAATTAAGGTGAGATCTACCACTATCGCAGCAGTAGGCTTAATAAAATATTTTTTATTTTATAGGAACTCTACTTTTCTGTTTCTTACAAGAGAAGAAATGACGGCTCGTTTTGTAAAGTAGGCTGCGGAAAGTTGTACCGTAAATTTTATAATAATAGACGGTACATACGTGAAACTGGTTTATTAGCATCCAGATCTAGTACCGCTAAGAGTCAAATGAAGCAAGTTCTTTCGATGTAGACGATGATGAACTTATATGGCTTAAAAATTCAGTCGAACCCTGGACCGATGTGACCCTGCGATGGGCAAATACATTTAATAAAAGGGCATCTTTAAGAAGCGCGATGTACCATGGTACACTGCTGCGGGTTATAAAACCTGCCAAAAGAATACAAGTCCTTATTTTGTGAAAACCATTTCGATGTATGTAATTAAGTTGTGTTGCACAAAAACATACGTTATTTATGTGTGTTTTACATTTTAGTTGCAAGAGGACTGTGAGAATTTTATGCGAGTAAAGGTTATACAAGGAAACCGCTCAAGAAGCACGTGGTTCCACACAAATTTCTTCAAGAAATGCCATTTGACCAAAACGTACTCCAAAGCCAAATATCTCCAAAAGCGAAAAAGAGTAGACTCAAATTTGAAACATCTTGAAGAGACAAAAAAAAAGGTCGTTTGAGGAAGGTATCTCTTCTCCCCTGGTACCAATAAGTAGCAATGTAGCAGTATCTATTGATTTGGTACGAACACATACCATGATCTTTGGTCGTATTTTTATATGCCGACCGAATTTAAACGTGCAAGTAAAAGTATTCAGGTAAATATTCCTTCACCTGACTGTAAAACAACTGCGAAACTGATGAAGAGAGTATCATTTTAACCACTGATGACGAAAATTAAGTGCCTTGAATGAAACGGAAGATTCATATGTGTTATTTTTTTTCTTTAACGTAGGTATATTAATTAGAATTATCTTTATCAAAGTTTAATTCGCCTGTGAAGACGTTACCAAGTAATCTGCATTATTCACCTCAAGAGACCAATTATTCTACAATCAAGGAGCAGCAGAGTAGCCATTTCATTTATTAGAAGGGTCAAAAAGTAATGTGAAAGTACAGTGTGAAAGTGGTATGCATCCAGAGAAATAATTGGATAACACAATAATTATAATTGTATTTCAGAGGCTCATCAGTTACAGTTCACAACGTGTAGATCATCGATTTCCGAACAAGGCACTCCTAGGGCGATCTCTAATGACTCGAATTTACAATTACTATAGTTAATATTATCTCAGAAAAATAATATGTAGTAAAATCATCACACTTTTAGAAACTCCTCTGTCCGCATTATCCAGATCTGTGGTCTCAGAACACAATACTCCCAGGACCACCAAAGTGATCTCTAAAGATTCCAATGTGCGGTTATTGAATGATTATTATATTATCTAAGGAAAATGATAAGTATTAGAATCATAAATTTTTTTTTAGAAACTCATCTATTCACATTGTCTAGATCAGGGGTCTCAGAACAAGGCATTCGCTGCAGGAATCGGCAGACTTAACACTCCTGCCCCGTATGTTGTAAAATATTGATATGTTGACCTTACAACACTTAATTATTAATTATCTCTTCTACCTTCGGAACGTATTATCTACAGAAAGTTATGCGGTGTAGAATTTCAAATTGGCCAATTAAAACGTCAAATCAATAATAGATCTGTTGGAAAAGAAAGTATTTGAGTTTTCTAAGAAATCTCATATAATAGGTCAAGAGGTTCCCATATTTTTGGCAGATTTGCCTGCTAAAAACAATGACACACTAATGCTGCTGAATGACCAAATCCAGTTCAATGAAACTGATATGAACGCACTGGTGTGGAATGTAGTATGAAAATTTAGACATTTTTGTTTACTCACATTGTTTTAGGTTGCTTCACTTTACGTTTGTGGGCGACCACGGCTCATAAGGCGATCTATGCGCAAATGAAGAAGCGCTGCTTTCAAAAAAAGTTTTCTTACTCTCCTCCAGGGAAAGAAAGAAAAATAAGAAGTTGTTCAAAGATCTAAGAATTTTTGATGCTGTAGTCAGTTAAGTACAACGTTCAAAACCGTAGTATTTCAATAATACAATGTTATACTTTAAGGGGCAGTCAGACAACGCTTTTCTGCAGTCACCGATGTGGAGATCAGAAAAGCAGTTTCCACATTTTTAGCCGGAGCAAAGAATAGGGATGGAGATCGTCGCAGCCGCCTTAGGGAAGAAAACCAAGAGGCAATGTAAATAAAAAAGTTGCACGTAAATTGCAATTGCTTAATATGTAGATACTTATGCTCGCAATTTCAAGTTGAGATGCGTCGATTGCAAATGATAATATGCTATTTTGCGCCATTACAACATCAACCCGGGTTTGTGACCGGTTCAACTCGACCTGAAATCGGACTCTTTTTTTCATTTATATTATTATTATTCTTAATTTACCCTTTAGGTGTAACTACTTTGTATTAATAGTTATAGTTAATTAATTCTTGTTTTGAGTATGAAATTGACTTTGATGTTGGAATTGGGTCCTGGTACAAGTGACCTTTTAGACGAAATTTTTTGTTTGTTATTTATTTGGTAATCGTATTCCTTTAAATTCTAGTTTAATAAAATTGTACCTAAAAGTTTTATAGCATAATAATGTACCTACACCGTTCTAATTAATAATTAATAAATCCATAAAATTTCAAGTCAACTTTGCTTTTGTAACTTTTTTCTTACAATTTAATCAATTAATGAAATAAATAATTTCTGAAAAAATTGTAATTAAAACCCTGCGTTACTCGCGCTATGAGCGCGGCGCTCACCTTTTTACATTTTTCGCCATAATTTTTACAATTTTGCACTTGATGGCAAATGCGTCCCTCTTATCCTCTCGACTACTATTAGGTCCAAGATTGTTTACGCGGAATTGTGGTCAGCAATAACTTAGTATATTTTGAGCAGTCTTTGTAGCTGTAAGTATGTCAAAAATAGAACGATTACTTCCAAATTTTTAAAGTGTTTTTAGCAATCTGTAAAGAACATACGATTACCATTTGTACTAAGTGTGGACGTGCTGAAGATAATGATTTCTGGGTAAATTATTATAAAAAAATTTGTTCCTATATAGATATATTCTAATTTTTAGTTTACTACGACTTATTACGTGTTTATGTTTTAAAAAATTCTATTTTACTTTGTTACTAATTATGCTTTTAATACAATATTATAAGAAGATTTTCAGTTTTGATAATAAAATATTACACATACTCACTTTGTTTTCTGTCACATAAAAATGTCAAAATTGTGCAATTTGTTGGCAAGCGAGCGCGGCGCTCACCCGCGAGCAATAGTGTTTCGCTTAGATGTGCGAGTAACGCAGGGTTAATCAAATTACATCACCTAGGTATATTATTTGTTTCTTATAGCAATTATTATTAATTTTTTTTCACACATTTACAAAGAAGGTTGATTTACATAACTCTATGGCGAAAATCATAATTTGAAACAATAGCCCTCACATGGGTGCTCGATTGCGCAACAATACTTAATCCATATCAAGATACAATATTGGACCAAAGAAGATTTCCAACGTTGGCCGTATAAAGTAACTGAATAATGGTCCCATATGTAATGTTGATATGCATCCCATGTTGGGATCAATTTTTTATATTGAATATCAACAAGCATATAGTAATACACTAAAAATAAGGTATACTACCTATTATTTTTGTGCAACAATATTTTTGTTTGAGCAATCGAAAGAAATGGCTAAAATGAATACATCAAAAACAGGGTTTGATATTGCTGACTCTCACTTGCAATCAGCTATTAAAAGCGTTAATAGACATATGTTATTATCATCTGGCCGAAAGAATGTACCAAATCATATTAAAGTCTTACGAGATGGGATTCCAATTCCAATACACAGTATTCAAACCGAATCTGAGTTTACCTACGGATACTTTTTATCGGAATGTTACAATGAGGGAATCACCCTTAATTCCTAGTCAAACGAGCATTTATCATTAGTCTTATCTGAAGTAATAAAGTTATTTAATAGTCATATGAACGAGCTCTCTCCGTCTCTCAAATTAAAACATATCAATCTTTTATCAAAACCAGTAAAAACAAGCTATCATGTGAAAATTTATTGGAAAGGTCTCTGAACTTTAATGCAACACTTAAAGAACAACCAAGATACAAGATGGAAAAAACAAATATCTGCCGGATGACGTCTCATCTGTGTTCGTGTCTCAAACTTTTGTAATATTTAAATTTAAGGATGATTATGAGCAAGTAATGTTGCTCGCTGACACTCTGGCTTCTCGTTGCTTTTCCCTCTGGTACATGGAATTAGTAGCAGATCTACCAAATAAAGTATATAATACTATCTTAACCCCTTATCGCATACTGTGACAAATATGGCACGTCGTCGAAAATATTTTTTTATTTGGTTTTTAATTGATTTATTCCACTGCCACGACCTGTTCCATGTCTGGCACACTCGCTCTGGCCAGCTCGCAAACACGCTGATGCGGCTATGCACTAAAATCTGGAAATGGGAAGGGAGCAGTCATTTGCTAACTCGTCGAAACCTGTACGCCATATATCTGTCTAAGTTTGTGTTCACAAAGGGATGAAAATCGACTCAAGTGAGGCAAGAAAAATTATAACATTAAAGGTAAATGCTTATTCTTTACGATGCTATGAAAAAAAAGCAAATTTGTACCATGCCTGCCGCTCTGAGGTACTTTTGAGGCGTGTACCATATCTGGAACACTCTTCAGTCGTGAACACTATTTCTTATGTCGTAATCTTTTATAGATGAACCCAAAAGCCTTTTATGGCATTGAAATAGCTGCAACAAGATTCGCAATACTAAATGGATACGACAGTGAACATAGAAACTTATCTGATGACAAAAAATTTCGAAAAAATTCTGAATTTGGTCATGTGTTAGCAGATGATTCGGATAGCTTCAATGAAGATAATGATAATGAATATGAAGCTGCTGAGATCATTTCTGAGACTGAAAATGAGGAAGATCAATGGAAAACTGATGATGAGGTGCCATTGTCAACATTTGTCCGAAATGGAACGGAGAGGAAGAAAAAGAAGAAGCAGAAGGAGAAACTACAATGGCAAGACAAATTCTTGGATGTTCCCACAGAAGAAACTCTTTTCAAAGGCTCCGAGTCCCTTCCTGAAGACATTATCCAATTGGAAGATCCTTACAAATTTTTTACTTATATTTTCACAGAAGAAATAGTGTCGGAAATCACTCAACAGACAAATATATACTTTGTTGAGCAAAGACCTGAGAAACCAGCTGATATCACCGAAACTGTTTTCATACAGAATAATACTTTATATTGAACAAAGTTCTTTATATTTTACTTATTTTCGTTATGTTACAATTGTTGTTCCTTAATATATTATAATAAATATATATTTTAATGTTCGAATTATAGCCTGTTTCATTGCCTAGAATGCCATCTGTGACATTAATGGCACAAACACAATTTTTCAATTTTTAAACAAAAAACACATCGAAAGATTTTTTAAATTATTTTTCCAGGACTCCAGAATCAATCAAGAATATAATATAATTAATTCAAAGGAATTTAAAAAATCATGCGGTAAGGGGTTAATCGCCATTTATCAAATATTTGATGAAGCCTTACTAGACTGTGGGAACCTTGCTTATAATCAGATAAAACAGTGGGAAGCACTGATTCGAGAATTGATAATAAAAGATTTCGACTCTGTATCATATTCTTCTAAATTTCTAACTGCAATTAAGGATGACCTACAAAATGATAATTTCCAGTATGCATTAAACGCTCTTGAAAAATTAATATCATCAAATCTCAATATTTATCAATTAGGGGAACTCCATGGTATTCATCGACATTGGGGGCATCCAGCTATTGGTGATACAGCCGGAGCTCAAAAAGTACGAAAAATTGCTTGTAAGCGTAAGATTCCTAAGATGGACACATTAGATAAAATGAAACGTTTATTAAATAGACAGTTCTGCATTTCTTTTATAGCAATGCATAGTCGCTGGCCAAAAGTTAACTGCCATAAGCTACCAGAGAAATCACAACTTAAGAATACAATTCAAAATAATCTAACGCACTTAAATTTTTACTCGCCTAGAAATCCTATAGATCACTGGAAAGAAATTGAATTCTCTAAAGAATTTGATTTTGATTATCATACAGACTTCACAAAGTTGTGATGATAAAGCGATTAGTGTACATTTAGATGAGATCTATAGATTGTATTCACCGGAAGTCTTGGGTTTCCGGCCGGGAAAGCCTACTACTGAGCGTAGAGTATTACTTCAAATGTTGAAATCTCTTAATATTGATATAAAGAAAATATGCTTGATTATGGAGAGAAATGTTCCTGAAGTGTGGAAGGTCATCTTGCTACATTCTAAAGAAAGAGAATTAAAAATAGAACCTAGAATGTTTGCTATGATGGTATTAAAACTTCGTATTTACTTTTGTGTAACAGAACCCAACATAGCTCATACTATATTTAAATATTTCCCACAGCAGACTATGACAATGACTGAGAGTGAGATTATTAAGACTTTCTAAAGTGGAGTCAGAAAATATCTATTGTCCTGTATTTGCAAATATCGATTTCAAATCATGGAACTTACATTGGAGTTATATGTCCACAAAGCCGTTTTTTGATATGATAGATCATAGATCATAAACTAGAGAAAGAAGTCTACAACCGGAAATTATTTTTGAACATACAGGGTGAGCCAAGACAATTATACTGGGGCAAGTGACATTTTCTTAAATGGAATGTGGTGTGTAAAAGAAGATTTTTCGGAGCCTTTCCCTATACCCTTTTCGGTCAATCTTTAGTTTAGTGACCTCTCGCCGACCACCATCATTTCACATTTACATGATTCTACAAGCTTTACTGAATCCACTACCACACGAATTTTGTTGTGCAAGTGCTGATTTACCCCCGAATTAATTAAAAGAGTTATTGTACACTGGGACACACGTTGCAGTGCGTGACCTTGCACGCGGAAATTTTAATGTTTCTCGCACCAACACTTCATTAAACTACCATCTACTTACCAAAAAATCATCCATTCATTCATAGCCAATTATTTTTCCTTGCCCTAATTGAGGACATTCCGATTATTTTATTATTATATATATTGTCCGATTATTATTTACCCACCCAGCACCCCTATTCACTCCACCATCCCGTTGGATAGACGGTTAATGGGGCATTTGCACAAACTTTCTTTTGCTATAATCGACTGAGGAGGTCATTTCAACGTCATTGCACTAAAATTGATGTTAAAATTGCAGAGGTCACTAATGTGAAGATTTACCAATAATTTCACTTACTATGCGTCCATTTAAATCACAAATCCGCCCTATAATTATATCGTAAGCATTGTAACGGCTTCGGCGATAACTACCCTCTTCACTTTCCACTGACCAGTAACTGTACAAATCCAACACTTTTTTACACTTACTTCGACAACAATTATTGTTCATCCACAAAAATCGTTCTACTACGTCTGGAGAAACACCGTTTTGAAAACAAAAAGTTGCGATGTAACACCGATCGCTATAATTTAGTTGCGAAAACAATATTTTCTCACGAATTAGTCGATTTATTCGCACTGGGATATTTTTAATAATGTCACAGAAAAAATTCCAAGCCAGAATTGTGTCGCGAGCAGGCATATTTCAATTTTTACAAAAAACAGGCCATTGTGATTTACCGGAGACGCAAACAGGGGTCGTCCACTGTTGTCAAATGTCTATATGACCTTCGGCACATTTCTGTTGTAAAAATTAATTAGTTGCTTTTTTGCAATACTTTACTGCTGCAGTGTTACATTTATTTCATTACATAATGTTTACAATGTGGCGTTAATTTTTTATATTATTCAAATAGATATTAATTGTGACATCAGCTTAGTAAAGGTGGCAACTCGGCAAACCGTAAGCCACACCTTGGGATTTTCACCTGTTGATTCCTCAACAGATACAACATGGATTTACATCTGACTGCGGGGAATCACTTATAATTTTATGGCAATTCCTCTTTTTCGCTTATTTTATTTAATTTCGCTGTAATATTGATTATACGTAGAATGTTTATACAATACTGTGATTTCATTGGTTCATTTTTCTCAACTTTTACGAACAAAGGATTGTAAGCTTTCTTAAAAAGAAGCGTCGCTTCCATTGGCCTCCATTATTGGCGTTGCTTCCTTTGTGTTCAAACGTGCAATTTTTTAATTTTTTTGCTTTTGTGAAAGTGTTTAGTGATTTGGTGTGTGAAATGGCAGACAACCCGATTCCGTCGACTTCTGCTCTTTCTGATAATACACCTGCATTACCACTAGTGCATAATCAAAATTGCAATTTTAATTCTTGTGCAGGATGTTCCGTTACTGTGACGCAATTCGCAGGCAAGGTACAAAATGAACAAGAATTAATTGCCTTCTATTACCGCCACGGCGTTTTACCATGCCATTACACCTGTCCCAAATGCCACACCGTCCTAGAACCTGTACCGCTCCAAAATGGCCTGTACTTTCGATGCAGGAAACTCGACAAAAAATCCAAGCGTCCCTGCAATACTAAGGTAAGTATTCGGCATGTTTTTTTTTTCTATCGCTCTCATCTTTCGAAATAAACAACTCTCCTTTTTTGTTCTTTATTACTTAATTCGCCCACAGTCAAGGTGCAAATTTATTTCCAAGGAACTTGGCCTTTCTTCTTCTACGGTTATTGATTGGTTTAGTTTCATTAGGGAAGTTTTCATTTTCTGGGCCAATTCCTTGTCCGAGCCCATTGGCGGAGAAGGTCTCCATGTAGAGATAGATGAAGCGAAGATAGGGAAACGTAAGTATAATCGAGGCCGCTACCTCGAGGGACAGTGGGTTTTTGGCGGGATTGAGAGAGAATCTAAGCGTTTTTTTTTTGGTGGCAGTCGAGGACAGATCAGCTGATACCTTGATGCGAATTATTTTGGAAAAGGTTAGACCAGGTACCACCATTTTCAGCGACTGTTGGAAGGCGTACAACCGGCTCGAGGCACATTACCATCATCTAACGGTAAATCATTCTGTCAATTTTGTTGATCCAGATACAGGTGCCCATACTCAGAACATCGAGCGTACGTGGGTTGAAGTTCGCAGATCAGTACCACGGTTTGGTCGTAGGAAAAGTCATTACGAAGGTTATCTCTCAGAGTGTCTTTTCTTTCATCGTTTTAAGTCTCACAAGGACCGCCTGCATGCGTTTTGGAAAGCTGCAGCTGCACTATACCCTGGTGTCCCCCATTCCTAATTTTTTACAGGATTGTATTTTTTTTATTCGTTTTTTATATGTTTTTTTATCTTCAATGCACCATTTCTTTTCCAACGTTAAACATTTACTTGCCTTTTCCTTTTTGCCTTTTTATATTCTCGTTTTTCTTCTACTTTACAGTCGCGCTTTCCAATGTTCATTTTTTACACTTCTTACATCAATTAAATTTTATCATTTACTAACAAATTTACCTTTCCACATTCCCTCCTGGTGGGAAAGGTTGCAGCCTCTGCGTGGTCCCACTAGACGTAATAATAAATATGTTATGGTACGACTAAATGCAACTAACTTTTTAAATAACTTTCATCTCTATTTGCTTATACTAATTATTTCTAAATTCTCCTTTTCATTGCCAATTATTTTTCCCTGCCCTAATTGAGGTCATTCACCTTTGCTCTTGTTCATTCTAATTATTTCTAAATTCTCCTTTTCATTGCCAATTATTTTTCCTTGCCCTAATTGAGGTTATTCACCTTTGCTTTTGTTCATTCTAATTATTTCTAAATTCTCCTTTTCATTGCCAATTATTTTTCCTTGCCCTAATTGAGGTCATTCACCTTTGCTTTTGTTCATACTAATTATTTCTAAATTCTTCTTTTCATTGCCGATTATTTTCCCTTGCCCTAATTGAGGTCATTCACCTTTGCTTTTGTTCATACTAATTATTTCTAAATTCTTCTTTTCATTGCCGATTATTTTTCCTTGCCCTAATTGAGGTCATTCACCTTTGCTTTTGTTCATTCCAATTATTTCTAAATTCTTTTTTTCATTGCTAATTATTTTTCCTTGCCCTAATTGAGGTCATTCACCTTTGCTTTTCTTCATACTAATTATTTCTAAATTTTTCTTTTCATTGCCAATTACTTTTCCTTGCCCTAATTGAGGTCATTCACTTTTGCTTTTGTTTCTACTAATTATTGTTTCTAAATTCTCCTTTTCATTGCAAATTATTTTTTCTTGCCCTAATTGAGGTTATTCACCTTTGCCACGGGGGTCATTGACCTTTCACATAAGGTCATTGACCTCTACAGTGAGGTAAATTACATCAATTTTCTGCTCTTTTCGTTGCCACATATTGTTCAATTTTTTTAAAAATCTTACCCACCCAGCACCCCTATTCACTCCATTGTCCCGTTGGATAGAGGGATTTGCACAAACTTTCCTTTGCTATAATCGACTGAGGAGGTCATTTCAAGGTCATTGCACTAAAATTTGTGTTAAAATTCCAGAGGTCACTAATGTAAAAATTTACCCTCTTTTCAATCCAATATTATTACTGACTATTTCCAAACCACTTAGATGTAGCAATTTTTTTTGTTCAAATAATGGCATCTGCAGATGCATGTTAAAAAAATTACTACAGTCACAATTATGTGTTCCAAGAAAAAATTATGTAAAGACTAGTTAGGAAACATCTGTAGAATTTTTTAAACCCTGAAAATAATAAAATATTGGGCCAAAACTGTTCGCCGGAACAATCAGCTCATATCGATTTTGTAAGCACAAGTCCGATTCTTTCCTAATTCTAGATTGAGTAGAAAGATCACCGCACGAAAACGCGATTATGGGCGCAAAAACCTAACCACTCACCGGACTTTGAAACGGTCTGCGTACTCCAACTGTAGTCAAAAGCGTCCTTCCTTCTGTTTTGTCATGTAGTTCGAACCCACTGTAAATAAAAAGACAGTAGAAAATTAGAATGCAATATGATGCTTATGTGATGCTTGCCTTATTTTAGTAAATAGAAATGTAGGGACCTCAATCCGAGAGAACTGTCACAATGCCCGCTGAAATCAACTGCAACACGCGTATGGTATCCACTGTCCTTACTCACAGAGAAGAACAAGTTTATGGAAGTTATTATTAGTTATTTAAGCGCCTGATCGACGGGACGCCCTCACCGGTGTCTCATTCTTATTCACTAAGTTAAGCGAGTCACTCGGCGAGACAAAACTGTAAGCAAGTTCATGCCCAAAAATAATATTGGATACCCTCACAATTTAATGAGAAGTTCATGCAACCCAATGCCTAAGAGAATGGTTGTGATTACAAAAAAATTACTCACAAATCCTTCATTTTACTGAAAATATTGGAAAACAAAGCCACCATTCCAACAGTAGTTTTTAAGTGTAGCCTGTATACTCATATATTCTGGTACCCCCTCGACAGAAATCTGCTCTTCTTCGTTTTAGTGAATGTGAATGAGACACCAACGAGTGTGATTTAAGGAAAACAACGTTGCTATGGCGATGGCCATACATAGGTTTCTGATGCAAAAGTCTGCATTGCACAAATAAATGAAATAAAAATTAATTTTTCCAACAAGCATTCAGTCAAAAGCGTTTATCTCTCAAGTTAACCAATATCCTTATAAGTATTGGCAAGAATATGACTAAAAATGAATTGAAAGGATTGATTTCGAATCTGTCCTTCTCTGTGGTCCAGACAGGAGACTGCTTGTCTGTTTGCTGCAAAGCAAAAATTATAATAAACATCATGTTAAACAGCGGTATCTCCTCACCTTATTACACTATTATTCAGCTGATCTACAGCCACGGACAATCACAAAGCACGAAACATTAAAGAACACCGAACCGAACACTACGCGTAAAACAATAAACAAAACAAAGTCAGGTTATCTCGTTGTCGTAGCAAAAGCAAATGGCCGCGGCTCGCGGCACGCCCGCCCAACTTCACGCTACTGCTTGGTAACCAAATACTAACTACCAACTAAACCACCGCAAACCAAACCAACTCCTGCGCCAGTGATGTGATAAGGTTATAGAATTCACTGGTTTACATTTTTGTCGCTGGTAGCATTCTAGGATACGATTATGACCAGCAATAAATTAAATGATCAGTATGTATTTAAATTTCATGGGCAGTACCTACATTTTTCCAATATTGTATTTCAATAAAGAAATTTGAATTGCATTAAACGTTTGAATATTTCAACGTCAACGGTCAGTATTATAAAATATGTTAACGCGACGATGTACCCCTCAAGTTGTGTTTCTGACTCTACAGATGGCGCTGTTTCTTGGCCCAAAATAATTTATGACACAACCCCATGGAAAAGAAGATTTACTGGGTCCTAATCGGCAATAAACTTTGGTCGACTACCTTCCGTGAAAAGGTTCTCTTATCACAATACATGCCATCTGGTAACTGCCACGAGGCCTGTGACGAGGTTGTCGGCGAGTTGGTTTCCGAAATTTACGTCTACAGACAGACGTTCACCGAGATATTGCTCCTGAAACATGCGCATTATGTACTTCGCGCATAGAGACAAAACACTTCAAAGATAGAGCACTCGAGGGTTGTTGGTAAGGTAGCCGCATGGGATAGTGGCTGAAAGTGGACGGTTGAGGTCGTAGGTTCGGTTCTTGGCCCAGGACAAAGATTTTTTCCATTTTTTTAGAGGCACGCGAAAAAGTTTTGTACAAGGTCAGTTCTGGGCCCTGTAATTTTTTTTTAAAAGCACGATTAGAAATTACCACTAAAAGATGTTTTACGTTTTACATAATGCGGTTATTGTTTACTTACCCACTTCTGGATTTTCAAAAAGCCAATTACAGCAAAGCATTCCTTAACATTTATATATTACGGAAATTAATATCTATTTTTGTGCAAACCACTTCTATTTTTACTCTTATTTTCTTTGCCTTAGCACATCTACATCTCAAAAACCAAGAAGTGGACATTGTAAACAATCACCCATAATGCGCATGTTTCAGGAGCTCCGTGGAACGTCTGTCTCTTACAACCTTGTCCGCGGCGTCTTTTATAGAGACCTATGTCCTATAGCGATTCCACAACCGCTGGATGCCCGATGGGCTCACACCAACACCTCTTGCAACTTGCCGAATGGAAGTTCCATTTTCAATTAGAGCAACACCGCGTGCAATGTCCACCTCATTGAGATACCTCATTTTGATTTTAATACTGGTTAGATGACACTTAATGTCAGTTTTGAGTAAGACAATCAACAAAGAGTCGCATTACATTCACTTTGATTTTCGTAGTTTTATTAATTTTCTGTTCAAGTCTTTAGAAGAAAGGATTGGTTGAATGTTGCTGCAATTGTTTCTTATTAGATGACGGAAACATTATTGAATAATAAAGACGTTTCCATTATTGGTACAGACCAACTCCAACTGACTAACCATGAGAAAAGCTGTTGTTTCAAAAAGACGTAGTTTTTGTCTTTCTTAGGAATGTGACCAACTAACCCTTAAAAAAACACACAATTATTACTTTCAAGTTCAGGGGCAATTGAGAATCACTAATGCAGTGAAATGTTATTTTATTGGGTACAATGAGTTTGAGGAAAATAATCTATTTATCAAAGAATCTCCATGCCGATTTTGTTTTCTTCATTACCACCGTAACCGCCGGACAACGAAAATAAACTATTATGTTTGTCGTGGTTGCTTTCGTTCTTCGTTCCCCATCATTTCAGTTTATTTATGGTAACAGATAAGGGATCATAAAACTGACCGCAAGTGCACCCCTGATCGACGGTGACAGGTCCGTGACAGCTCAAACTTTGAAGCGCCACGTGGTGGCTCTACACCGAACTAAATTTAACATGGCAAGCATAGGACCGTAGGTTGTCGATTAAGATAGACAGGAGACTAATTAACTTTTCTTAAAAATTTTTTAACTTTTGCTAATGGCGCTTTAAAATCTAGCTATTAACATATAACCGCATAGAAAAAAATA
This sequence comes from Schizotus pectinicornis, assembly GCA_951805265.1. Taxonomy (NCBI): domain Eukaryota; kingdom Metazoa; phylum Arthropoda; class Insecta; order Coleoptera; family Pyrochroidae; genus Schizotus; species Schizotus pectinicornis. The sequence goes on from OX638208.1 coordinate 11,932,838, forward strand.
ATGGCAACGTTGATTAATTAATCATAAAATCAAAATTTCAAACTTTAGCCGGATTTTGAGCTCGTTATTTTTTAGATTACAATTTTTTGTATACAAGGAAATGATCAAGTCCTCAAAATCTTCGGTTGTAACCGCGATATAACGTTCAAAAGATTGCTGCAGACGTATTCTAAATTAACTATTACCACTTTGTTAATTGAGGTGCATACTTCAATTTTACGGTAGTATGTAACTGAAAGATTCCTTTATAATATTTAATAAAATGTATTTTTCTAACGCCATAAGTTTTCATACTACAGTGGTATAAACTCGAGCAAAATTTGGCAAAATGTCTCCTTCGCCACCTTAAGTAAAAATGATGAATGGACGGTAAAATAATAAACTACCGGTAAAAATAATAAACGGTGAGTAATATTAATAAGCGATCGGTAAAAATATAATAATCGGTAAGTAAAATTAATAAACAATTAGTAAATTTCATAAACGGTTGTAAAATAAACGACGGTCAATCCAATTAAGTCAATAAATCGGTCAATAAAGTTAACAAAATTAATAATTTGTCTGCAAAATAAGCCATAATCAATAAAATTAATTAATAATTGGCCAATAACATTAATAAACGGTAAGGAGATATTTAATTATCAGTAAAAGTATACTACCTATATTACCTAAATGTTGAGCAGTACAAGGTGGCTCATTAAAGCCTTTATTAAAGTAAGAATGCAATTAATTTGCGCCAGGTAAACATTTAATTTAATCAAAACAAGCTTAACAAGTGGTGGTGGTTACTCTCTTTACAAATTTCTTGCCGCCCATTGCATACTAATTTTATTTATAATAAAAACACTGAACATAAAAATACTGGCCAAATAAGTTATTTTACTGACCAAAGATTTAATTTTTACCAATTAAATTTTATAAACGTACCTACTGATTCTTTTGCAATATTTTACTGATCATTTATGATTTTTATACTGTACATAATGGATTTAATACTGACGACCCATTATGACCTGCGGTAACCAATGCTTCCTCTACGGAAAGACGACGGCGAGGACGACGGCTCTCAGATGGGCTCTCAGGGCAAACACGGCGTAGCCTCGGCAGAAGATTTCGTATGAGCGGATGCCGAGAAAGTGTCATATGAGTCACGATGGGCCGCGTATATGAGAGCTTAAAAGAATAAACACAGACAACACCAAAATTATAGCCAGAAAAACACTATAATTAAAAAAATATGTAAATTTTAAGGTAATTTAGCTCAAATAAATATAATTCCAATTTTTAAAACATTCAAAATTAATTAGTCTAACATAAACAAATACTTCATCAAATGGAATTGCTTGATTTTCAAACTCGCAAAAGGGTTATTACCTACATAGATGTATAGATGTAATGAAAAACATTGACAATGGAGTCGCTATTTAATTGTCAAAGCAAGGAAGATGCAGCAAAACTGCAAGCGGAAGTAGAAAGTAAGTTAGGCAACCAATTTAACATCAATAGACCTACGGACAAAATGCCGAAAATTAAAATAACAGGTATCAAAGAAGAGCTTACTATGGAAGAATTGACTAAAGCAATTTTAAGTCAAAATAGATTTATAAATGTAGAAAGGGCACAGGTTAAAATATTGGCGTTCTATAAAAGTGGGTTTAGCAATGAACACTTGGATGAAACGAAGAAAAAGAGGTCCAAAAATAGTAATTTCACTGCTATTGCGGAACTAGATGCAAGAACTTTCAACGCCATAACAAAGGTAGTGTTCCTTAAAATTAAATAGGTTTCGAAGTGTATTGTGTATGAGCAGTTAAATATAATTAGATGCTTCAAGTGCAATGGCTATAATCACATTGCCTCAAACTGCAACAACGTAAGTGTGTGTGGATATTGTAGTGTGCACGACCATACGACAAAGGAATGCTCAAACAAGGACAGGTTGTGCTGTATTAACTGCATTATAATGAACAAAAAGTTAAATTTGGAACTGTCAACAGATCACAACGTGTTTGATAGAAGTTGCAGTGTATACCAGAGTAAAGTGCAGCAGATGAGGAAAAAGGTAAATTATGAGGAAGATAGTAAACAATAGCAATTAATAAAGGTAATAAGTAGTGAAATCTTATTGTTAAATGTACAAAGCTTGTTGGCTCATATGGACGAAATCAACCATTTTGTTATAAATAGGGAACCTGCCTTGCTGTGCTGCACTGAAACACATTTGACAGATGATATTCAAAACTCTGAAGTAACCATTAAAAACTATAATGTTGTCAGAAGTGATTCAGACAGTATGCACACTGGAGGCGTTCTATGTTATGTGGGAAAAGATATTAAATATAATATAGTCAAGAGTAATATTTCGCAAATGAACTGCTGGGTAATTGTACTGGAAATAATTGTAAATGAATCAAAAACAAGGATCAGTACCGTGTACCATTCACCCAATGATTCACATGCTGCTTTTATTCAGTTTATGGATGAATTCTTTGAAGAACATATGACAAATGATCATTTATCTATAGTAATGGGTGATTTCAACATAAATTGGAAAGGTTGTGATTATTATAATACAAAGTTTAGGAATGTCGTTAGTGATAATGGGTTCAAGCAGCATGTAGAGGAAAGTACAAACTTTAGCCATACAGGTCAAACAATAATAGATCTAGTCATTAGCAATAACGTAACAAGCCTGAAAGTTGATGTAACCATACCACCAATCACCACCTCTCACATGTTAGTAACGATAAGTGCATTTCATGTTCATGTTCCAAAAAGCATGACAGTTAGACAGAAGTTAACAGATTTTAAATTTTTTTTGAAAGATATAGAATTGGTCGTTCACCGATTTGATTACCATCAGTAGGATTTAAACATTAGATATGGTAACTTTCAAAGTAGTATTGTGGAAGTTATTGACAAACATATGCCAAAGAAACTGGTCCCAATATGCAAGAAAACGAAGTCTTGGTTTAACGAAAGTTGTATTCAAGAGATAAAACTAAGAGACCTGAGTTAAAAAGAATACTTGTTTACAAGAACCAACGCAGACTGGATAAGTTACAAGGCAATTAGGAATAATGTAGTAAGACTGATTAGGAAAGCAAAAAAAAGTCACTATAGAAAGTTGATCGATGAAAACAGAGGAAACCTTAAACTTATGTGGAAAACTCTGAAAAAAATAACGTCAAGTAAATCTGATGAAAATATTAATGAAATAGACTTTGAGGGTGAAGTGACTCGGAAAGGTTCGCAGATTGCTGAAAAATTTAACGAGTACTATGTTAAGAGTATAGAAGATATTACAAATAATATACCAATGGCAAGAGTAAATCCAATTAACATTAGAATAGTACCGGAAAAACAGTTTAACTCATTTAAGTAAATTAATAGATAAAAATGAACTAAATGAAATTATCTTTAGTATGTGTAACAAAGGTAGTCCAGACGATATTGATGTAGGAATTATAAAACAAGTATATGATGTTGGAAAAGATGGTACACGGCCAATTACTGAAATACGTGACAGATGCTGAAATTCTATCGCAATACCAATCTGGTTTCAGGGAAAAATACAGTTGTGAAATGGCTTTTCAGTACGTTTTGAATGAATGGAAAACGAATTTGGACAAGGGATTATTAACTTGCGTTGTTTTTCTTCACCTACAAAGAGCGTTTGAGACGGTAGATAGAAAAATCCTTATTAACAAGCTAAGACATTATGGAATAGGAGATACAGTCCTAAAGTGGTTTAGTGATTATTTATCTGAAAAAAAACAAAGAGTAAAATGTGGCCAAATTATGTCCGCGGAAAGGGATATTGATGTAGGAGTTCCACAGGGCAGTATCCTGGGACCGTTGTTTTTTGTCATTTATATAAATAATATCGTGAATGTTGTCCAAATTTGTAAGATTCACTTGTTTGCGGGCGATACGGTACTATACATTTGTGACAGGGAATGGCAGCAAGCAGTGGGCGTACTCAACTTAGTATTAGAAGACGTAAAGAAATGGCTTGATAGCAACAAACTAAAACTGAATATTAAAAAAACAAAAAGTATGGTAATCGCCAACAAAAATAAGTGTAAAAAATATGTGGATGAGGGATGGAGGATTGAAGTTGGTGGTAAAGAGGTCGAACTAGTGAATAGGTCGATATCTGGGTATCATGGTTGACAATAGGTTGATGATTTTTATACCTAAAATTAAGTAAGGGGTAATGCCGATATATTTTGAAAATGTGATAACAACTTTCAGTGAAACACATAAGTATGATACAAGGCAGAAAGAAAATTATATCTTAGATCAGAGGAACACTAGGGGTGAAATTCATAGTCACTACTTGAGATTTATTTACACTTAACTTCAACTTTCATTACGTATTTGGTATTCACAGTCGTTTTCCCCCACTTTTTTTAGAGAAAGTTGAGAGAATCTTTAGTAATATTTGAGGGCTGATGCTGGGGCACTTACGGTTCACCACGCGGTTCCCTTAGTGCTTGCGCTTGCGTGGTGTGCTTGTTGTTGTTGAGAATTGGGAAAGTTGGAAATTTAGAGACTGTAATATCATGGATAATAACATTGATATCTTGGATGACCACTTTTGGGAGTTTCACGATTATGTTGAGGATGAACCCTATTTAACTGTTCCAAGGTAAGAAACATTTTGTTTTTAAGCTAGGTACTACTATTTATTGGGAACAAATATAATGTACATACAACACCAAATTAAACCATACATCCCTTGCACTGTCCACCAGAAAATTTAATGAGCATCAAAAAATCTAAATAAAACCCAAATTATTATACATCAGAAAATGAGAATATTACCAGTAAAATAACCATGCTGCATAGTAGAGGTAGATAGCCGATTCTGGATCGGAGTAAGAGGAGTAAGTGTGCTGGCTCGGTATCAATTGACCTTTGACCTTTTAAGGTTCGGTGTCAATTGACCTTTGAAGGTTGCGTGCGCAGGCTTGGTTGACCTTTAACCCCTAGTCTTTGACCTTTGACGGTTGCGCGCACGGGGTCGATCCCCGATTAACCTTTATCCTTTGACCTTTAGCCTTTCACCTTTGACCTTTGATATCTCAGACTCAAAGAAAAAATAATTTGATGATGTATTATGTGTAATCTAACCAGTTAGGGTAACCTTTGTGGTTGTGCGATTGCGTGTTGTCGATGAGGTGCCGCTGGTGGTGACGTCAGAGGGTAGGAGGAAGAGAAAATAAACTCAGAAAAAAATATGCGTGATAAAATATGTATATTTAAAGATAATTATAATTAACAATAAAATTATATATAATAAAATTACATTCTAATTACATACCTAAGTCATTAGCTATATCTAAAAATAAATCTAAATTTGTCTCAGGGGTATTATCGTACAAACAAATGTCTTTATGCTCCCATGCTAGTGTTTTATGTGAGAATGGAAGTAGATACCTTTTGTCAAAGCGTATTATTGATCACTTCCATATTCCTCATCAATGGTAGAAGGATCATCATCTGGATAAAAGAAAAGTGAGCGGCGTAGTTCACTCTCATAGGTAGTTGGACTCCAGCTTTGTATTGGGATCTCATATTCCCCATTGCAATACATGTCATCGATAAGGGACATCCCACAACGTCCACATATCAATCGAATAATATTAAATTGGTTGCTATGTAAATGATGAATGGTCATTTCTTCACCTAAAGATTTAAAGCAAAATCTGCAGCGCATGTTTTGCTTAATTGCCACAAATCTTTGCTCTTGTGATGGAGTAAGTTCGTCGGGTTTTCAAACATTTTTCAAAAATTTTGTCACACAGTGGAACATAATTCTTGTTCTTACATACACTACCCACTCGCAAAGTCATGAAGACTATTTATACAGTTCTAGACACTTGATTCACTATATAACTTATCATGAGTCCACCCTCTCCAAGACTCTAATTTTAGAATCAGTTGACTAAGAATTTAGCCTTTTACCTATGACTTTTGACCTTTGACACCTGACCTACATCAACATAGTAAGCTTTAGCACCGGTTCCGTAGAAACCTCAGATGGAAAAAATGTTACCAACTTAACAAAGAAAAAAAGTGGTAGGACAAAATTTGTTATGACTCCATTGCTTACATTTTAAATTCTATATGTACATCAATTTTACTAAATGTTCACCAAACTTAAAACGCTCAAGTTACGAGTCCGTGCTGTACATTATAAAAATTCGCTCTATCCATTTTCTATTTAGTGTTTCTCAAAAAAACTATTTGTGCGTCAAATAATTATTCTATTACTCCAAAAATGAAATATGCTTGCACATTTCTCCTTGCCGCTTACGCTTCCAGACATGCGCACGCGGAAAAAGTTTTGTACAAGGTCAGTTCAGAGCCCTGTAATTTTTTTTTAAAACACGATTAGAAATTACCACTAAAAAAAGTTTGACGTTTTACATAATGAAAGCGAATTACAGCAAAGCATTTATATATTACGGAAATCAATATCTTTTTTTGTGCAAACCACTTCTATTTTTACTCTTATTTTCCTTGCCCTAGCACATCTACATCTATAATTTTGCATAAAATTATTTACCATTTGCACAAAATTGTATTGATTGTGTATTTTTGATCAACAAATAGTATTTTTAACTGCTAAATAATATAAGACACTGTCGAAAATTAAATATCTGGGTATTATGTTAGAATTAAATACGGAATAAAATTTGGTGAACATTTAGTATTTATGGTCAGCAAAAGTTATTTTGGCGAACAAAATATATAAGAGGTCAGCATTATGTCAATATTTGGTTGTCGCTTTAAGATTATGTATTTTCTTAATTTCGGTAAGCATTTAGTATTTTTGGGAAATGAAATTATTTTTTTGTATGAAAATATTGGGTAAATTTGGTAAACTGTTAAATACGACCCCTATTTATTTACAAGTTTAGTTCGCCTGGTCTCCGTGCCGTGGTCGTGTAATCCTAGATTTTACGAGGAAAATTCAAATTCTACCAATAGGCGTTGAATACGAGTAAGGTAAGTGTAAACTTTACTTTAGGTAAAGTTAAATGGACACTTACCTTAAAATTGTTAAATCTGCACAAAATTCCGTATTTTTCAAAGGAATAATTAGATATAACCTTATTCCTAGCGCAATAAAAAAGTGCAATGTCTTGCATCAATTCAAGTCTAGGCTGAAGAAATATTACTTGAAGAGGGACGATTGAGACTGGGTTTGGTTTGATGTAAAGCGACAATATATAGTTGGACATAAGATTTAGGAAATAGGAGTAGTTTATAGTTTTGTATGATTTTAGTTTTTTACGTTGTTAGTTTTGTATGTTTTTAGTTTAGTATGTTTTTAGTTATGTATAGCTTCTTATAACTAAATAAACGTTATTATTATATTATTATGTTCAATCATGAACAGCACCAGAAAAATTAGTCGTCACCAAGTCGGTCAATAACTCGCACTTCCTCCGACAAATTCTTCAATATTCCCGTCTTTGCATTTCCGCCGACATTTGACAGACGCTGAATCGACCAAACCAATATCGTTCGATCGTAGGCCACCGAACTGCCCATGGAAGGAAGGAAGCGCCAACCGTCAGCATGTTTACTTATAATTAATTAATTAATTAATTGGGATACATGTTGTATTTTAGTTAGTTACTATGATGTATTTTGTTGCGATCGGTAATAAATGATCAGATTAGTCAACTCGTTTTTTATCAACTTTCGCACTATTTTAATTCAAAGCCACCTTTGCTAGGAGCGTGAGGCTGCGCTCCAAAAATAGTGCCCCAAAGTTGACAATTATTATTATTACATTGTTAATTTATACCTACTAAAAATTTCACAAGGACAATACAGGTGTCCAGAAAAAAGTGTGCAATACTTTACTGGCGGCTTTTACAATTAAAAACATGAAGAAAGTTATCTATAAACATAAGCCACAAAATTTTTCAATAGGAAACTAGAGCTCTCTAAAGATAAACCTCTGTTAGTGGTTTGCAGTGAATATCTTCAAAACCAGTCAAGTTAAAATAATAAAATTTCGCACAACTATTACCATTTTTGTATGTATGAGATTTTAAATATTTAGAGTTTTCTACAGAAGAAAGAGACCTTTGTTGAATACCGATAGGGTACACCACTTCTTAGCCAAATTGATTTAAAGATTTTGTTACACGACAGGTATTGCGAATGAAACGACATTTATTATTGTTACATACAAAATAGTAATGGTTCATAATTTTCATTATTCATCATTATTCTGTATCATTATCATTATTTTACCTTGATTGGTTTTAAAGATATTCACTGCAAACCACTAACAAAGGTTTACCTTTAAAAGGCTCTAGTTCCCTTAAGAAGAATTTTTAACCCTATGTTTATAGTCATAGAGCTGAGTGACTGCGATCGGTCGCCATTAATTGCTCCCGAGTATTCGTTCCAATTTTTCCCATAGTTGGTTATTGAATGGGTAGTTCTTGGTATCCATCGAAGACTCTGGTGATTGCCCGTTCGGTGCTGTGCATTTCGCGCTCCGGGGTGCATCAGGAGAAGAACTATTCCCAGATTTGTGAGTCTGTTTACCTCTAACTCGTTATCGGTCCCAGATAATTTTTTGTTCCGCGTGGCCAATTCTTGCCCTATGCCTACGGCGAGGGCAGGGCCGGCTTAAGGATACTAGCGTAATGGCAGTAACCATCCCCTGCTACCCGCAACAAGACCCAAACCAACCGCCTATCTTACAAGACCAAGAAAAGCAATGGACCGTTGTTGAAAATACCAAAAAAAGACTAAGAAGCAGTCCAGACCAAAGACAATCTAAACAATCTAAAATTAGCGACTACTGGCTAAACTCGTCTGTAACGACCTCTAATTGATTTAGCAGTTTGAACAACGAAGAAGACGACAAAAGCGACAATGCCAAACCTAATAAACCACCCCCCATTTTTGTTCAAGGCGTGAAAAATATCTCACCACTTACCAAACTATTAAACGAAATTGCGGAACATAATTACGAATTAAAAATTTTAAATCTTGATCAAGTAAGAATACAGCCTACAACAACTATCGCTTACACGACAATAACCAAGGCCTTAATAGACAAGAACACTGAATTTTACACTTACAAACTGAAAGTCGATCGTAGCTTTAGAACAGTTCTAAAAAATTTACATTACTCAATAGATGTAAATGAGTTGAAAGCTGAACTAGAAGAACTTGAACACACAGTTGAAAATATCTGGAACATCAAACACTTTAAAACTAAAGATCCACTACCAATGTTTTTTGTAGATTTAAAACCTGCTGACAATAATAAAGAAATTTACAACATCGACCACTTATTATGTCAGAAAATCAGATTCGAACCACCCCGTACAAAAAGGGATATACCACAGTGCGCCAAATGTCAGAGATATGGTCACACAAAAGCATATTGTCAAATAAGACCAAGGTGCGTAAAATGTGTAGAAGATCATCCTACCTCACAGTGCCCGAGAAAAGAAAGATCATCAAAACGTAAAATGTGTACTTTGTGAGGGAAACCACCCGGCAAATTATAAGGGCTGCTCGGTCTACAAAGAGCTACTACAAAAAAAATACCCTACTCTTCGACATAAAACACAAACTTCATCAACACAACAACACAGAACAATACAAGCTAATATGAACTATGCTCAAGCTGTCAGTAGTAGGCAAGATCACCCAAACACCAACAACACAACTCAACATGAAAACACACCATTAACTACAGCCCCAAATGACCTAAATGAACTCAAAAATATGATGAAAACACTAATGGAGCAAATGGCAACAATGTTAAACCTCTTAACAACAGTCATCACAAAACTGACGTAATGAACAAGTATTTAAAAATAGCTGCATGGAACGCCAATGGGCTATCACAACATACCGATGAGATTAAAGCTTTCATCGTTAATAATAAAATAGATATAATGCTCATATCTGAAACTCACTTTACTAACAGAAGCTACTTCAAAATGCCAAAATTTTCAATCTACAGCACTGGACATCCGGATGGAACTGCCCACGATGGAACGGCTATTATAATAAAAACTTCCATTAAACACCATGAATCAGACAAACACAGCAAAGATTATTTACAGGCTACTAATGTTGTTATTGAGGACTGGCAAGGCCCACTGACAGTATCTGCAGTGTACTGCCCCCCAAGGCATACTATTAATAAAGAACAATTTACCCAATTCTACAACAAACTTGGAAATCGATTTCTTGCGGGCGGAGACTACAATGCCAAACATACCCATTGGGGCTCCAGACTCATCTCGCCTAAAGGAAGACAGCTTTACCTGGCAATGACAAGTAATAATTTAAAACATCTATCCACCGGGGAACCCACTTATTGGCCTTCCGATCGAAACAAACTGCCAGACCTCGTTGACTTCTGCGTAACTAAAGGTATACCTTCCAACCAACTAAGTGCAACATCTTCCTTCGACTTATCTTCTGATCACTCACCAATTTTAATCTCATTAAACACAGTAATACAACAGTTAGACTTTCCTCCAACTTTAAGTAACAAACACACCGACTGGAATAAGTTTCGAGAACTGTTGGACATCAACATAAAGGAAGATATTCCTCTCAAAACTGACTTAGAAATTGATACAGCCGTTGACCACTTAACCAAAGCCATACAGGTTGCTGGGTGGGACTCCACTCCTAAGATAATAAATAGTAACATTATAAATCAACTGCCTACCGATATCAAAGAGCAAATAGCAACCAAACGTAGATTAAGAAAGACGTGGCAGAGAACGAGGGCACCAGAAGATAAAAGTAGACTCAACAGGGCAGCGCAGGAATTGAAAATTTTACTCAATGATCACAAAAACCACGGTATTCAGAACTATCTAAAAAACTTAACAGCAACCGAGGCCACTGAATATTCACTTTGGAAAGCCGCTAAAAATGTTAACAGACCACAACTTTATAACCCACCGATTCGGACGCAACAAGGACTCTGGCTGAAGAACAATCAAGAAAAGGCACTAGCGTTCGCCAGACATTTAGAAAACGTATTTCAACCAAATAGTCTCGAATCTGACGTAAACAGCGAAAATGACATATCCGAATACTTAGCATCATCGTACCAACTAGAACCACCTCTAGAAAAAATTACAATATCGCAAGTCAGTCAGGCTATCCAGAAGTTGAATCACAAGAAATCACCAGGTTTTGACCTTATCACTGCCAAAATACTTACTGAAATATCCCGTAAAGGTATGAAACTCCTGACATCAATATATAACTCCATCCTAAGAACAGGTTACTTTCCACTTCTTTGGAAAGTAGCCCAGATAATTATGATTCCAAAACCAGGCAAGCCGCTCGAAGATATCACCTCATATAGACCGATTAGCTTACTACCCCTAGCGTCTAAACTATTTGAAAGGTTAATAAAAGATAGGGTTGCGCCAATTATAGAAGAAAAACAGCTAATTCCTAACCATCAGTTTGGGTTTAGATGCGAGCATGCAACCATTGAGCAAATTCATCGAATCACCAAAAGAATTTCCCAAGACTTAGAAGATAAACGATATTGCTCTGCAGCGTTCCTTGACATCAGCCAGGCTTTTGACAAAGTTTGGCATACCGGACTGCTATAAACTCAGAAAACTTCTACCTCTCAATTACTACTGCATCCTTAAAACCTACCTAAAGGACCGTACCTACTTTGTAAAATTTCAAACTGCCGAAACACCTCTCTACTCAATTAACGCTGGCGTTCCCCAGGGTAGCGTTCTTGGCCCGCTTCTATATATACTTTATACTGCTGACCTGCCAACGCCTAACAATGGAATCACAGCCACATATGCAGACGACACTGCTATCCTTACATCACATGTAAACCCTGTCATCGCTTCGCAACAACTTCAAGCCAATCTTAACCAAATTCAAAAGTGGTTAAGCAAGTGGCGAATCAGAGTAAACGAAAGCAAATCGGTGCATGTAACATTCACAACTAGAAGAGGAGACTGCCCTCCTGTAATGCTAAACTACCACCCTCTACCACAAAAGGAAGATGTCAAATACTTAGGAATGCACCTGGACCGGAGTATGACGTGGAGAAAACATATCTTTTCAAAAAGAAAACAACTGGGTCTCAAGCTCAGCAAAATGTACTGGCTATTGGGCCAAAAATCAAGTCTGACTCTAGAAAACAAGTTGCTTCTCTACAAAGTATTTCTTAAACCAGTGTGGAGCTACGGCATACAGCTCTGGGGATCCGCTTCAAACTCCAATATTGAGATACTAGAAAGATTTCAGTCTAAAGTGCTTCGGATGATTGCTGATGCTCCTTGGTATATTCCCAACATGCTCATAACCCGAGATTTAAACATCAAAACTGTGAAGGAGGAAATTAAAAGCTTTTCAAATAAATATGCAGAGAGACTTAGCAATCATCCAAACCACTTGGACACAAACTTAATGACTGATTTGATTCGAGGACGAAGACTAAAGAAATACAACCCCATTGACCTTCTCACTCGATTTTGACCAACATGTAACACATATATATATATATTTTAAATTGTCTATCGTTACTAGTTAACGGTAATGTAGTAAAAGAACCCGCCACTGGGCGGGCTCTTACACGTCAAGTTTGTCATGCCTTTTACTTATTGTATTATATACAGATTGTAAATAAATTAGGGATTAAAAAAAAATAAAAAATATGTTTATAGACAACTTTCTTTACGCTTTTTATTGTCGAAGCCGTCGGTAAAATATTGTACACTTTCTTCGAGACAGCCTGTATATTAATTTCATATAAATATTGTTCTAATTTTTAAAATACTCAAGAATAATTATTAGCTAACATAAACAAATAAAATACATATACATAATCAAATGGGTGAAAGTGTTTGATTTTCGAGCTATAAAAGCCATTTTTACATCGTTAACTTTTACTTCCGCTTGGCTTCCTCTTCTTTGTCTTTGGAGGAGACCAAGAAAATATTGTTTGGGGTCAAAAGACCTGCCTGGTTCTGCCATCTGCCAAAGACGTTGGTGTAGAGTTGCAACATCGTAGACCTCTGGCCGTGGTTGCGGGCGATCAGCTTATCCTTCTGGTGGGTAAAATTCTCAAGACCGACAGCGGCAACACCTAAATTAGAAAATTATTTAATTTTAATGTCATTTCCTTTTAAATATAAAGTAAATATGAAAATGTTAAATTCGGGCTCCCTACTTAAGGATCAAAATCTCAATTTTTATTTTATCAAGTTCTCTTACATACATAATATTGCGTAACTAAAATTACTTGAATCGAAAGCCTCCTGCCTCACAAGCATCATTGGTAAAGAAAACAAATTACTGTTTTCATGTTCGTCGCCATCTATTAGTTTTTCTAAAAGCGATTCGCAGTTCGGCATCTTGAGCTTGTCGCATGAAACGCAAGTAAGCCAACTTTTCCAACAGCATCGCAATCCGCTTTTCTTCTAACTTAATCAAAGCATATAATTTCACTCAAAACTTCTGGCACCGTTAATTTAAGCTGCCTGCGTGATGGATGTCACTACTTGCTATTTTTCTTGTCAAAGAATAAAATACAAAAAATCTTTTATTACTAATTTTGTATTTAGTTGCAATCTTCTTAAGTTGTTTCAGCAACCAATCATTTTCCGACACCCCTCTCTCCGGTATCCAGCGAACTCACAAGTTGTATCCCTTGGACAAGTCAGTCTTCTTTCTTTTCGATTCTTGGCAGATTAAAGGTCCCTTGAAGCTCGACAGATTCGACGGCAGACGGCAGACGGCGTTTGACATCGAGAAGAGCCACGCTGAAAATTTCCGTAAGTTTTTCGCCAAGGGCGTAATCGTCAAATGCAGCGCGATATTTTCTTTCCCTAAATATAAAATCAGGTTAGCTTTTTAATTCGAAAATTAAGGTAAAACTTACGTGATTAAGAATTCTTCCTTAGTCACATTCTCGAAGAATTTGTACAAGGCGAGGGTATGACCTTGTATGTACTGTTTTATGGAAAGCGGACAATGGCAATGAACGGGTCAACTTGGGCGTGCAGTTCTTAAAAAAAGTACCTAAAAATAGTTGTTCTGACATTATTTCAGGATTTGAAATTTTTTTCGAAATTGAAAAAAGTGTGTCAAAATTGATGGTTTGATTTAAATGCAGCTGTACCTTTAAGAAGTATATCTTTATGGCCCTTGATGTCGGCTTGAACCAGACCGTGTTCCTAATTGAATTCTGCACTAAATCCAAATCGGTCCGAACCTTCTCGCCAAGAACCGAAATTACTACTTTCTCCAACCAGTCGAGATCTATAATAGTACCGGCAATGTCACTATTCAGCTTCCTCAATTCTTGAGGCTTCTTCGAGTGTACTTAAACTGTAAGTAACAACAGAGTTTAATAATCTACAATCTACTGTGATAATATCTGATGTGTGTTTTATTTTTACTCATTTTTCTTGCCCTAGCACATCTCTTTTTTTTCCCCTATAAATTTTGCATAAAATTATTTATCATTTGCACAACATTTCATTGCTCAAAATGGCATTATAATGATGTTTTACGATGGTTTCCAAATAAAACAGCACAAAAAGCGAAAAGTGGACATTGTAAACGATTACCGAAATGATAAATAAAACCAGTAAAATAAGAGTGGTTATGTTCTCAAAAATACAATAATTGGAAAATTTGCTTAAAGTAAAAGTAAGAAAAATGAGTAACTTAACATTAAAGATAGAATTACAGCTGTAAGTTTAAGTTCTTTCATTAGCACATTTGTAGAGTTTAAATTGGACTTACGAAAATTAACTAGGTACACTCTTAGCATGAAGTAATGTCGCCCCTGAGGCGAGGTTTGGGCCCGATGGAGGTAAACATGACGTTAGAGATGGGAGCCCGACCAACACCTTTTCTATTCATAACGCCGTAAACATTTTGTCAGCCAGGCAAACAAAATGTTTTGTTGCGGTGGCCGTTCGAGATTCAAAACGAGACAATTTTTCGGTAATTTTATTGAGTCGTGATTGAGATTTGTCTGAAATAAGATCATTGAAGAATTCCTTGATTTAACAGTAAAAATAATATTGAAGCAAATTATTTAAAGCATTTTTTTCATATTTCTTCTTTCTTGTTGTAGGTATTTTTATTTTTTATATTTTCTTCTTCACAGTCAATTTGTGTGAACAAAATTTTCACAAGTATAATAACTAAAAAAAATTTCTTTAGAGAAAAAAGCTTTGAATCAATGTTGGATATTGCGAAATTCTCACTCTTTTGTTATTTTTTTAATTTTATATCGTTTCCGATTTAGTCGGTTACGAATGATCGGAGACTTGATTTTGCCTTTTTGAACTGACGTATGAATTGGATGTTATTTCGACTCTTCAAAGCCAGTTGGAATAATTGAGTCATTGACGGTTTGTTTTGATTTTAATACTTCAAAATCTTCTGGATTGGCGCTGTCCCTAATACAAATAACTTCAATTTTTGCACATCGTTCATCTAAGTTTCCTTTATAGTAATGCAAAAGTAATTAAAACGCATTAAGAAATTTTTAAAAACATTTAAGGTGTATCGAAATCCTTGGTGTAAGTTGGCTTTTACGGTTAGGAAACCCTATTTCGCCGCTGTAGGAAATAGATGTGGTAAAAATTTCAAAATATCCATTACTTTCTTGGCCGGGTGTACATATGTTCACACCGCCTACCATTTTGACTCATTGGAAATGACCCATATTGCTTACTTTCCTGTAGAAGGAGTCATTCATGGTGCCCATTATTTCATTCTTATATTCGTTGGCGACTTATAATTAATTTTCTCACAAGCACTATCACAAAAAAACACAAATTTTTAAAAGTCTTAACTATTGGTGCACCTTCCCTACTTTTGTCATAATATTACTCCGTATTATTCATAACCCTCGAGTTAAAAACAATAATTATTGTTCACCAATCGAAAATTGTTAGTGGTATTATGATAAAATACAAATAAATAAATTGATAACAAACACTGTAAAACACTGACTAACAGCGTTAACTCGAAAGCTCGAGACTTGACCAAAAAATAAGAAACACCGTCAAGCAACTGATATTTTACTATTACTAACATTCTAGTAGAACTAGAAAATTATCTGCCATCTTGAAGTGAGCAACCATTGCCTTTGACATAGAATTCAGCAACCCAAAAAATGTTTGTCTACTCTTTCATTTTTCAAAAACTATAACTATATGGTTCTGAAACTTACTAATGGGTCAATTTCAACTCAGTTTACCCCGGGTGTAACTCAGCGCAAGCGATTTGCGTCTATGTCAGCGGCCTTTGAAAGCAACGAATTGCTGGCGCTTGCGCTGAGTTACACCCGACGTAAACTGAGTTGATATTGACCCATAAGTAAGCATTATGCTACAATTACATTATGCGTGTTTTCAAATGAAAATTAATGTTTTTAAAATTATTGGCCCATTGAATTTATTCTAATCACATACTTTACAGGCTGACAGCGATTTATATATGTCATAGTCATTGGGCGTAATGCGTCATTTCATGAAATGCCGGCAATCGCTGTAATTAAGATTGTTAAACTAGTTGTTTTAGGGCAAGGAAAAGCACAGGAAAAGGTGAGGAGGATAAGCAACACCAAATTCATAAATTGCCTAGTCTCCTCACCTTTTCCTTGCCCTAAAACAGCTAGTTTAACGATCTTAATTACAGCGATTGCCGGCGTTTCATGGAATGACGCATTACGCCCAATGACTACGACATATACACTACTGCGGCAAAGGAAAATCCCGGAAGAAACCATTACTTTTCTTCAAAGAGAGAATGTAAGTGGAATTTTAAAACATATTATTATGTACTTACATTATATTTCTTTTTTTTTGGAATGATATATCGGATATAATTTAAAATTTAAACTAAAGTTAGGCTCTAGAATGAAAAATAGATGTTTTTGTCTCATTATTATTCAAAAAAAAGAAAAATTACAGCGCCATTTTCTAAAATTTTGAAATAAACTGTACAATTTACGGTAAAATCGTATAGTTCGAGTACTTTCATTATCTCGTGGTTTCTTCAAAGTAAACCGCCACGAGATAATGAAAGTACTCTACCAGGAGACTGGTGACTGAGTGACCTATTTATTTCACACAATTCAAAACATTAATTTCGTTTCTGTTTCAGATTGGTAAAAATGAAATAAAAGTGCTTGACGAAAAAAATATTTCCCAAATTTGGTGATAGAATTGCGATCATAAATTTTTGCAAGGAACGTTCAACTCAAAAAAAAGCAGTTTAATAGAAAGACTGCGCCAGAAAATGGCAGAAAAAGATACTACAAAAAAAGCTGAGACCTCGCCTTATCTTAAGAACGGAAGTAAACACTGTAGAATAATAGAATTGGGTTGGTTCAATTCGATATAATCGAAAATAGTTCAGGTTAGAACAGGACAAGGTGGAGGGACTAGGCAGAAATCCGTGAAGAAGAACAGTTCCATGGATGAGGTGAAGAAAACAGCAGAAGGATTATTTTTTGTGAATGGAGAATCTCCGAAAGGCAAACTGTCCGATTTCAATACCACACTACTCGACTTTGAACATAAGGAGGTGGAATCACATCTGACTGTAGAGGAAGTCTATGAGATGACTGGACTAAATCGCCTTCGATTTTATCTAGCTACTGATAAGATTGCAGTAGAAAATATTAAAACCAAAACTAAAAAAAAAAATAGAAAGAAGTCTGAAAACACGGTTAGCGGCAACAGTAATTTCGATGTTGGAGTATCTAAAATTGAAAAGAGAAAGAGAAGCAGGTAATTGTCTTTTCTTTAATATTGTTATGGAATTTTGTGGGATTCTTTAACTATTGGGTCCCATTCACGCTGTCTGGAACTGATGTTATCCCTACCAATCGTTTTGTATTCAAATAGACTTTAAATTGTAAGTTTTTAGTAGCTGTCGGCGAATTTCGCGTGGATGTACTCCTCTACAGAGTCTAGCTACCACCTCCACGATCGGACGATCGGCACTGTCAACTTGCCCGAAAGGAAAGATAGCCTGAGTGATTTATTTTATGCCTACAATTGCCGGTCGTACTGAGCTTACACATTTTACGCTATCGGTGCTATTGTGAATTATGAAGGAAAGTAGAGAAGACCGAAAATTTGACGGTGCTTGCTAATTTACAGAGTTTCTCTCTTACCACTGATCCGAATTTTAAACAAAAAAAAGTTAAAGTAACTAGAAACTATGCAGTTTGCCGTAAAGGGAGAAGGGTAGGGTCCCTGAAGGAATGCAATAAATCATACATCTGGCATCCTCTGTTCGGAAAGAAATATGCGGCCATCTGGCATTTCCGAAAGTTATTTTGACGGCGACATCTTTTAGACCGGTACCAAACTACTTGCAGACGATAAATTGGGACCTTGGTTCCAACCTAAACTAAGAGCCTCCCGCCAAATACGCGGGAATTCTTCGGAAGAGCAGTCAAATTTTCTTGGATCTTTACCTCAAAAACAAAGCAATTCTGTGCATTGATCTTTTGCAATGAGTTGAAGCATGTGCCGAACTGGGGTATGACGTATTTTATATTTACCGAAATTTAAATCCCCAAGAGAAAAAAATAGTTAAACATTTTAGTCAAAATCGATTTATTTAAAAAACATCGCAAATATGGCCAAATCAAATACGTCATACCCTACAGTTCAATAATTGCCATGCCACTCTCAAACAGTTTTGCGATAGAATAACAAATGTGGGCACTGAAGATCTAACAAAATCTGAGCTTTTCGTATATACGCCCTCTTAAGGTCAGGTCATTCCCTTTAGGCGAAATTTGTCGCATTTAACACCACCTTGTAAACTTACTGTGGCATGCCATATTGAGGGATGGAGTACTTGACCGGTTCCGCCGATTTTGTGCGGTACTTCCAGGAAGTGGTCGTGGTAACCTTCTGCACGTGTACCGGGAAACAACTGTCACGACCACTGTAAGACAGTTTCGGCGAGTTGGCGCTACCGTAGGGTGCCGCTGTACCAACGGGACATTAGGCCGACGCCCAAAACGAGGCAAATTTAACATTAATATCACCAGTCAATCCGAAATTTACATCTAGTCATAGCTGTTGGTTGCAATCTTTTGTCCGTCCATTTATATATTTATTTACACCTTGATGTCGATATACCGGATGTTTATTTTGAGAGGAAACGGGCATTTTCTGCTAAACTATACACTTCATGTAAAAAATTTTTAATGAAAGCTATTGCACGAAATATAGTCTTCTCAAATATGCTTTTCAATATTTTTATTCACTTGTCTAATAATTCTTTTTTGGCTTTAATTTTCTTCTTTTCTTGGCATTTTAAATAATTAATTACGACAAAACCATTCCTCGGATGGCAATAAAAATTATCTTAAGGCAAAATAGATGGAAAAAGCAATAATTTCATAGAAAAAAACTAAACATTGAATAAAGGTTTATTAGAAACTCTCGCAATTAGATTCATCTTTTATTACGTCGTATCTTCTAAAGGATTGAATTCTAATTTTTCTTTATTTGGACAAAGTGTCTCGATATTCTGTAATCTAACGATACTCTTCATAAGAACCGTAGAAAAAAATAAAATTGTCACCTAACATACGCCCTTAAAGCGAAAATTCTGAGTGTTGAAAACGTGGTTTACACGTGCTGTTTTGAAGAAAGTTTTATACGTTTTAATTGAAAGTTTTTGGAAAGTTAAACATGGATCAAATAATTCACTTTGCTTAAAACCTAAATTAAAATAAAGTTGCACATATTCGTCCATTCTTGTGAGGAATTGGAGGAATCGGCGAGTTCAACTTCGGAGCATCAGCCCATGCACGCAAGAGCCGTGCGTGTCCGCGCGCATAACTTCGAGAATAAAGTCAAAATTTCGAGATTGAAGTCGAAATTTGGAGACTAAAGTCGAAATTTCGAGATTAAAGTCGAAATCTCGAGATTAAAGTCGAAATTTTGAAACTAAAGTCGAAATTTAGAGATTAAAGTCAAAATTTCGACATTAAATTTTGCATGTCCTCTCTGCGCCTTCGTATAAAGGAGTTAGAACCTAGGTATTCTTTGCCCAGTAGGCGAAACTTGGGCAGGAGCACCATTCCTAATATGTGTACGCGGCAGTGACATTGAAGCTGCAGGTCGTGCCCGATCAAGCCGATTTTGTAGCATTAACAACTTATGCATGGATGTCGGCTAATACTAAATCGTTTTTAACAATCGCATGCCATCTAATTGACCATAATCACCACCTGAATTCTTTTGTGTAAACACAATATTGTTAACAGAGGCCCATCATACGGGGGAATATCTGGCGCAAGTTCTAATGGACCATTTTAAAATATGGAAAATTGAGAACAAAATAAGGGGCATAATGTCAGACAATGAGGACAACCTTAAAAAGGCAAGAAATATTTTAAAATTGCGTCATTTACCGTGTGTTACCCATACCTTCAATTTGGTGGTCAATGACGCGATATCGACAGTAAACGAATTCCAAGATATTTTAAAAGACTGCAGAAAAATTGTAACTTTCTTTAAAATGTCCGTGGTGGCGTATGATAAATTAGCAACGATACAAAATTAGAAGTGAGCTTAAATTAAAACAAGATGTTCCGACACGGTGGAATTCTTCTTTTTTAATGATCGAACGACTCATTTCATTCAAGGAACCTGTTTCGGCAAGTTTAATAACTTTAGCGAAGACCCCTCCGTGTTTAACCTCTCAGGCATGGCAAATATTACAAAGATTGTCTTCCACTTTTAAAGCCATTTGAAATGACCACTCTTGAATTATCCGGTGCGTCTTAGGGGAGACCGAGGAGAGTTGTGACAGAGGAGAGTTGTGACATCGTCGATTTCTCGGAACCTATAACCACTAGCAAACTCGCAACAGCGCGCGTTTGTTGTTTTTGAGACTCGCTATTTGACGCAGTACGCGATAACAGTGCGCGGAAAGCGGTTGTGAATATACGACATTAGTGTACAAAAAAATGCCAAAAGTAAGTATTTTACCAAAATTTTGATTACATATATATTGTTATGTATTATGTTTGCATTGTTGATATTTTTTCCCATATGCTTTAGTCTTTCAAGTTTCTTAGCGTAGTATTGTTTTTTTTTGTATTGACATCTTATTTCGACAATAAGAATTATTATTCTGATCGGCTCACTATGTTTAGCACCTAGGCGAGTTGTGACAGCTTATCACAACTCTCCTATTATTGTTTATTTCTCTGGCAATGTTCTTTTATTTGTCTTTTGGTGTCATATTGCATGATAAATTGCTATTTTTTTTGTTTCAGAATGCCAAATAAATATAAACGAAAGACTGATAGGGGTATGAGTAGTGTCGAAATTTATGAACTGGCCAAGAAAAAAAAACCAACCGAATAGACGCAAGATCAAATCTGCTGTGCATACTGATACACCTACCAAGGATGAAATTGCTGCCATAGAAGCGAGTCGAAAGATAAAAAATGTAAAAAAACGTGTTTTAAGCGATAAAAAAAACTAAAAAAATTAAGAAAACTAATAATAAAAGTAAAGTTGATGATGAAGAGGATGAAGCCGAAGAAGATGCAGAAAATGATTGTTTTTGCTTGTGTTGCCTTGAGACTTTTGTCAATAGTAAATCAAAAGAGAAGTGGGTACAGTGTCTCGAATGCAAAGGCTGGTCTCACGAAGCTTGCACTGGGGGCGAGCTTCAATACGTGTGCCATAATTGTTTATCCAATTAAATTTTAATTTTTGACTGAATATTATATGTTATTTTAGTACGTACATACATGCATACCAAATAATAATTAACTTCGTTCGAAAAAAATGTGTTATTTATTTATGATGGTATTTTTTATTTAACAAATAATCTAAATACATAGATGTCACAACTCATCTTGGTATCTGTCACAACTTACCTTGGTATGAGGAGAGTTGTGACACGGTGAGTAATTTCTATTGTCGTAGATTTTCTCAGAAACCTTAATACTTTCATTATTTTTGATGATTATTTCTTAAAGAGTATAGATTGAACTACATTAACGCATACAAGTCATAGATATAAAATGTTTCTTGACTGAGATATGTTAATTAAAATAAAAATTGTCACAACTCTCCTCGGTCTCCTCTACTCGACGATATCATATCAATGACGATACCGCTTATCCGATCCATTCAGGAATACATTTAAAGTGTAGCTTGCACAACAAATGCTGGTGAGCAACTTAAAAGACAGTTGATCGATAACGTAGTGACAAGGCTAGCACCCTATGAGTCGCGACAATTGTCTTGTGCCGCCACTTACCTAAATCCAAGATTAAAAAAACTTAATTTCGGAAATGAGAGAGATGTGGAATTAGCGGAGCAAATTATTAAATCTGAAATAACTCAATGTATGAAATCGACAGAAAAAGCCTCGCGTCTACAGCTACCAAATTATTCTGGCTCGTTGGCTCCCACATGCGTAGAAGTATGGGCGCAAACTTGAAATTCTTGGAAACCTCTGTTCCGTTATTCCGAGGATTGTTAGGTTCACGTTCGTTTGCCGGTTTTAATACGTTTTTGTTGAACAAGTTGGTGTACCTATACATATAGAATCGAGTTTAACCCTTAACCGACGTCGTGGAGTCTGTGGGACTCCTCGCCACATATAATTTCCTTTATTTCGCGCAATTTTCTGTTCATCAAATGGAGCGTTTCAGTACCTTCCTAGAGTGGGGTAATTTCTGCCGTAATGCTACGGCATTAAGCTCAGTCACGTATTTCCTGGTATTTCCTATCAAACTTACCAGTGCGGAGTCCCTGGGACCCTAGCACGTAGTTTGTGTGACATTCTGATATTATGGCTTCGCGGAAAATCTTTACTGAAATAGACTATTGTAACGCGCTACCAGCACAAAACCGGTTTTAAGGTCCTCAAGGTCTCCACCCCGATCCCCCCAAAGCCACAACCGTACAGCTGTGGCAGTCTGACCGGGAGTACGGAACGGGGAAGGTCGCGGTGAAATATTTACTGGTGTAATTTCGCTGAATATATGTTTTAGTTGTTGTTTACGTGTTTGTTCCCATTTTACGCGTAACAAGTGACGCCCAACTAGGAGCTCGAACAGCGTGTATGCCACCTAAAAAGGTAAAGATGACGGACCCACAAGCACCACCCCCAATCCAGATGTCGCAGGAACAGCTGACCCAGCTACTCGGAAACCTCCAGAAATCGCTCGTACAGGAACTCCGGAACGTGGTGGCAGCTTCGCCGCCGCCGACACCTACAGGAAGTACGTCCTGGGGTAACTTTGCTAAGTGTTCGTCGCGATTCTCCGGCGATAAAGACGCAAATGTAGAGGCCTTTATAGACGCCATCACCATCTACAAAGATTGTACGAGCGTAAGTGACGAGAATGCGTTGCGTGGTTTACCCATGTTGCTTGACAAAATCGCCGCTACTTGGTGGCAAGGGATTAAAAGCAGTGTTAGCACTTGGGAAGAGGCCCTCAAGTCACTGAGGCAAACCTATGGGCAAAACAAACCAGCATTCAAAATCTACAAGGAAGTATTCGCGACGGAACAGGACGAGAAAACCAATACCGATCTGTTCGTGTGTGAGAAGAGAGCGTTGTTTTCTGAACTTAAGAAACCTCCGGAAGAGGAAATGCAAGTAGACATGATTTATGGACTTCTAAATCATCGAATTCGGGAACGCGTGCCGCGAACGAACGTTACGGACTTTGCGAGTTTATTAGAAAAAACGCGCGCCGTCGAAGAATCGTTGCAAGAACTCAAAGTGCAGACCGACAATAAATCAACGGTGGTCAAGGAAAAGTGCGGGTACTGTAAGCGAAACGGACATTGTGAGAGTGAGTGCCGGAAGAAAGCACGGGAAATAAAAAGCAACGGTGAAGCGATTGGGACAACAAAGACGTCTGACCCGGTCACCACCAGATTTTCATGTTACGGCTGTGGGAAAACAGGCCACATTCGCAGTAATTGCCCAGAAACTAAACCCAAAAAGCCGGAATCGACTGGAAGCAACTTCATCGACGCCGAAACCCTGGAATTCTACAACATGCAATCGGACACGACGACCGGACCGTCACGCCCACATGTCCAGGTAACAGTTAGTCACTTCACGGGAATAGCGTGTATCGACACCGGAGCTAAACAGAGTATTGCCGGTTACCACCTATTCAATAAATTAAGAGACTCAGGAGCGCAATTTCGTAAAAAAGATGCTTTGTTAACTCTGGCAGATGGCGAGCAGCGACAACAAACACTTTTAATAACAAGCCAAGAGGTCAAAATCGGAGACCGCGTGGTACCGATAGATTTTCTGGTGCTAGAAGATCTGACAAAAACTCGCACGTTGTTGGGAGTGGACTTCCTGGAAGCGGCGGGTTTGGTAATAAATTTGAAACGGAGAAACTGGTTTTTCGACGGTTGCCCCGGACGTACCTACGAGTTTGCCGATGACTTCTCGGTGACGTCACTCGAAGTGGCGACAGTCGAAGTGAGGTTACGACCGGACGAAGGGTCACATTTAAGACCAAGCGACCGTCAACTGATGAACCAGCTGCTTTCTGAGAATGCCGACGTTTTCTCAAAAATTACCGAGCCCACACCGTATGTGGAACATAAAATTGATACCGGCACAAATCAAACCCCGATTTCTGCACCTCCTTACCGCATGTCAGCACAAAAAAAGGAGATTCTTCGAAAGGAACTAGATCAAATGACTGCAGCCGATATCGTGGAAGAATGTGAAAGTGCGTGGGGAGCGAATGTCGTGCTGGTGACGAAATCCGACGGGACCATTCGGGTGTGCGTGGACTATCGGAAGCTGAACGCGGTAACGGTACCGGATTGCTACCCACTTCCGAGAATCGACGATCTGCTACATGGCGCTAAGTCGACCGCCTACATGAGCACCATTGACCTACGGGCGGGCTATTGGCAGGTAAGCGTGCATCCCGATGACCGGGATAAAACGGCTTTTATTACCCCGTTTGGACTGTTTCGGCATAAAAGAATGGCGTTCGGGTTGCGGAACGCACCAATGACGTTTCAAAGACTAATCGATCGTTTTAAAGTCGGACTTAGTGAAATGACAATACTCGCGTACTTGGACGATTTAATTGTGATGAGCGGGAGTTTCGATGAACACGTGCGGGATTTAGCTGAAATCTTTAAGAGACTGAACCAGTTTAAGCTTCGCGCGAACCGCGGAAAATGTTGCTTCGTCCGTGACCGCATCAAATATCTTGGACATTTCATTACGCCCACCGGACTGCAAGTTGATTACGAGAAAACCGCCGCGATCTCAAAAATGACTCCCCCGACTACCGTAAAGCACGTGCAGTCGTTTTTGCAAACGTGTTCGTGGTATCGCCGATTCATCTCGGACTTTTCGGGAATTGCTAGACCGTTAAGTAATCTGACCAAGAAAGACACAAAGTGGCAGTGGGAAAAACAAGAGCAAGCCGCGTTCGACAAGTTGAAAGAGCTCTTGACAAACCCCCCTATTTTGCGACAAGCGGACGAAACAAAGCCCTACATTTTGCGAACGGATGCTAGTGGTTACGCCCTTGGTGCTGTATTATTACAAGGCGAAAAGGAAGACGAAAGACCCGTCGAATATGCGAGTCGGTTACTAACCACAGCAGAGCGGAACTACTCGACGATCGAACGCGAAGCCCTTGCGGTCGTGTGGGCTATCGGTAAATTTCGAGGGTATATCGAGTCTTCGGAGATCACTGTGTTCACGGACCATCAGCCCTTGAAATGGCTAATGGGATTAAAGTCGCCCAGCGGACGCCTCGCCAGATGGGCGTTG
Organism: Schizotus pectinicornis; assembly: GCA_951805265.1. Lineage (NCBI taxonomy): Eukaryota > Metazoa > Arthropoda > Insecta > Coleoptera > Pyrochroidae > Schizotus > Schizotus pectinicornis. The sequence continues at coordinate 11,958,704 of OX638208.1, forward strand.
CTGCTACAGCCCTATGACATAAGGATACACTACATTCCGGGAAAGCACAACAAGGTGGCGGATGCGTTGTCTCGACCTACGTGCGTGGCCACCGCGCAAAATTTCTGTGATTTGTGTAATGTAACAATTGAATTACCAACCCGTAGCGCTAAAGAAATACGCGCTGAACAATTAAAAGACGATGATTTGAAGAAAATCATAGACTGCTTCGAAGATAATGAAGGAAGTCCACGAATCTGGACCGAACGTGGATACACGATGAATAACGGAATATTGTATAGGTATTCCCCGGAAACGGATGCCGAAGACGCCCAGTTGGTAGTACCGAGTCAGGAGCGATCAAGGGTGCTTGCCGAATATCACGACTCACCGCTGGCCGGGCACTACGGGATCGAACGTACGATTGCCCGAATCTCATCGCGCTACTTCTGGACGGGAATGCGCCGGTATATTAGTGAATACGTAAAGACTTGTGCGGAGTGTCAACGGTATAAACCTTCAAACTGTAAGCCCGCCGGACTGTTACAAACCCCCGCGTACGCGCGTCGTTTCGAACAGCTAGCCGTAGATTTATTCGGACCTCTTCCAGAATCGGCCGCCGGTAAAAAGTGGATTTTGATAATCGAGGATACAGCCACGAAGTGGGTGGAACTGTTTGCCTTGGAACGCGCTGCAGCCGAAGAGTGTGCGCATACGCTGGTGGAAGAGGTATTCCTGCGTTACGGAGTACCTCGGAAGCTAATCAGCGACAACGGAGCGCAGTTTATCAGCCAGATAATGCAACAGGTCACATATTGCTTGAACATCACTCAGGCCCTGACACCCGTATACTGCCCGCAGGCAAACCCCGTCGAAAGGAAAAACCGGGACCTTAAAGTTCAATTGGCCTTGCTACTGGGGAACGACCACTCAGCATGGGCCGAAAAGATACCAAGCATTAGATTTGCAATGAACACTGCCAGGTGTCAATCAACAGGGGAGAGTGCCGCGCACCTCATGTTCGGAAGAGAACTACGGACCCCTGATGATGTAACTCACGACATGAGGGCCATCATAACATCGGAAAACTTTGTCCCAGAAGTGACCCCTTATCTACTAAGAATTGTGGATACGCTACGCGCCGCTCGCGAAGTCAACGAGTTCGAACAAGCTCGACACAAAGTGTATGCTGACCAGCACCGTCGAGACTTTCCCGGGTATCAGCCTGGAGATCGCGTGTGGGTTGCTACGCATATTTTGAGTAATCGCGCAGCCGGCATTTCCTCAAAATTTGCACCGCGCCGGGACGGCCCCTACCTAATACTGCGGAAGGTCACAGACACCAGCTACGAGGTTGCCGATCCGCTGAATCCGGCCATAGCCCTCGGGAAATACCACGTGTCAGACCTCACGCCTTACCACGGACCTGAGGAGTTACCAGCCCCGGTCGTGCCTCTTAGGAAAAGAGGACGGCCCAGGAAAACGCCTTTGCCTATGGAGGCTCGCCATCGGGACGCCAGGCGACCCTCCAGGGGGGGAGTGTAACGCGCTACCAGCACAAAACCGGTTTTAAGGTCCTCAAGGTCTCCACCCCGATCCCCCCAAAGCCACAACCGTACAGCTGTGGCAGTCTGACCGGGAGTACGGAACGGGGAAGGTCGCGGTGAAATATTTACTGGTGTAATTTCGCTGAATATATGTTTTAGTTGTTGTTTACGTGTTTGTTCCCATTTTACGCGTAACACTATTGCAATTTCATTTGTGATCCAAAAAAGAAGCGGAAGACATCTTATTTGTGTACGAAGTGCAGAAAGTCCATTTGCTTGCAGTGCAGTAAGAAAATACGCAACAATTGTCTTGCTGATGACGAATAATACATGTCGAATGTAAGTGATGTCAGTTGTTTTACTAACGACAACTGAAAGCTGCTGAAGATTATTTTCTATTCCAGGCACTCTAACATCCAAGTCTGGTCGAAGAGTGGTTTTACAAACTGCGGCCAAAGAGATTTTTTTTGTTTTATGTGAGTGAGTGTTCTCAAATGTAACGTTTTTTGTTTTTTTTTTTAATTTTTGTTCAAACAATGTATAGAATTGTATACATTCGTATATTAAATTGGTTCAAACATGTGTCTTCTTGCAGTCAATTAAGCAGAATTGCAAAACTTTTGTGCATTTTTTTATTACATCCAATTAAAGTATGGAGTCCCATGGACTCCACCACGTAGTTTATGCTAAAAATATCCACCACGTCGATCAAGGGTTAAAATGGAAAATAATAAATGCTCTGCATGTGATATGCACTTCTCTAAGCATTCCAATTTGAGAAGCCACGTTAAAAATATTCATTTTGGTAAGCTGCCTACCTATTTACTTATTTAATGTTTTTGTTATTATGAAAAGGTACCATTTGAATAACATACCAAAACTTTCACACAACAGGGGTCAACTACTAAGACATGTGGTCGAGTTTCATCGTGGTGAGTTTCCTACAAGACGTCACTTGAAATACTGACCAATATTTAAAAAAAATCTCAATCAATATGAGTCCACAAATCAGTGATTATGGAGAAAAAGCCATTTTAAGTTTTACACATAAAATGGCAAGTTTTATTAATTATTGTACAACGGTACTTCTAGCTTGTAGGACTTAGAACTCTTCTGACCTAGTAGATGTTAATAATACTAAACAAATCGTGGGAACGTAATTTGTTTTGCCTGGTACAGTGGATTCTGTGGATTGATCTCCTATTAGGAAAAACATTTTCATATTATATTACTTCTATTCAAAATTTCAAAGTGCTCAATTATGCCTCAAACTTGAATTAGCTTCAGATACCTTTAAAACAGTTGATTTACGGACCTATGTTAATTGAAGCTTTTTTCTTTGTCGTGGTTAGTACCTAATATATCGAAAATCGTACCAGCCATTCCTGAAATAACTTAATGCATTGTGATCGCCAAGTGGAACGCACCCCTAACCTCTAGTATACAAATCATACATACTAATAATTACTTACATACATGCACATACAATACTGCAATAAAAATTCGATGACCTAATGTACATTCAGCATAATTTCAATCACTTCATTTAAAATTAGCGCCCATAAGCCCATACTTCTGCGCATGTAAGAGCCAAGGAGCCAGAATAATTTGGTAGCTGTAGACGCTCGCGGTGGCGCTCGCGGACGGAGTCGCTCCAGGTGCTTTAACTTCAACTTCCGAAAGTGCAACAAGTGGTGTCCGTGTAGGTGTTGTTAACTTATGGATAAGTTTTAACGCCAAAGTTAAAACCATTGCGCAACAAAAACATATGAGTAGCCCTCTAGCTAAAAATATAATTATTAAAAAAAATATAATAAACTTTCTCATGAAATTAGACTCAGCGACCCTTATTGTTTTGGTGAGAAAATAAATTGGTTTATCCGCATTTAAGCAAAATTGCATTTAAGTTTTTATGTGTACCCACAACTTCAGTCCAATTTGAAAAAATATTTCCTAAAACTGGTTTATTGACCAAAGACAGAAGGAGTAGGTTGAAGGAAAAAAATTTAGACTACTCAGTTTTTCTAAATACTAATTATGATCTAATTAATGTAATGTAATATGGGTATCTATATTTATATTTAATAATAAAATTGTTCGTATGATTGACTCTTTTATTTTATGTGTCATGTTTGCATAAATGAAATAACGAATATTCACAAAATAAAATGTATAATAATGATAGCACCGCGACGGCGCGCCCATTGACACGGTAGAACCGACCGAAATAATCCGTATAAAGTCATGACACGCGTTGAAGGTTGGTAGCGAACAAATTTCGTTTCATCCATTCGTTCGTTATCCGTTCGGTAGTCGAATTTCGATTACTAGTTCCCTACCGCCGAACACGAACTATCGATAGTAATTATCGTTCGTTAAGAATTTCTATTCGATAGTCACTATCGATGGGACTTATACTATCGAACAGTTCATTCGATTCATTCATTCGATAGTGCCCATCGCCATGTTGTATGAAAAGTGTGTTCTAGGTGCCGTTATAGGTAAGTAAAAAGCAATTTTTGAGTGCCTACCGCCATGAAAAGCCTCAAATTTTTGTTATTTTATACAATTCAATTATCATTAAAATTTTTGTCCGGTTATATTTTAATTTGAGTTTTTGCGCCAATACATCACTGGGATCCACCAGTAAATAATTGGGACCGCATTCACATCGATTACGCGGGACCGTTCCAAGACCATTATTACCTGATTGCGATTGATACAAAGTCGCGCTGGGCAGAAGTGAAAATCATCAAAGAAGCGACATCATCTAACACAATCAATTTACTAAACGACGTTTTTACCAGCCACGGATATCTAATGGTGATTGTGTGTGATAATGCAACAATATTTACGAGCAAAGAATTCCAAGAATACTGCAAAACAAACGGAATTTTTCAAAAATGTATCGCCCCAGGACATCCTGCCACTAATGGACTAGCAGAGCGACACGCACAAACACTAAAAAACCAACTTAAGGCAATGAAAACGGAGAAATTACCCATTCAGCAAAAAATACAAAAAATTTTGCTACGATACAGAGCAACACCACTTGCTAACGGTCAATCACCAGCCGAAATGTACCTCAACCGTAGTATCAGAATTAAACTGGACGCAATTCGACCGCACCAAGAACAGAAAAGTCAAAAAATCAAAATACTAAGAACGTGTTGACTACAAGTGGGAGAGATAGTACAGGTCAGATTTCTAAGTAACAACCAACCAATCTGGAAGTTTGGTGAAATCACGCGCAAGTTAGGTAAACTCCACTACATATAGTACAACTAGACGAAAGAAGATTTCTCAAGAGCCATATCAACCAGCTTCGAAAATTGGATGTGACAAAGAAGCGAGTAAGATTTGACGAACGGGAAGAAGCTCCGCCGGAGAAGTTCCATCCATTACTGATGGAGAGCATCCCGAGAGCTGAGTCGCCTCCAACGACTCCTCGACAACAACAACAGCCACTGCCGAGACCTGTTCGGGAGAAGCGACTACCTCTGTACCTACAGGATTACGTTATCTAAATTTTCATTTTTCTCTTTAGTGGGGGAGAACTATTAATTGTATCCGAGATATCCCGCCATAATTCAAAAGCGGGTCGATAAGGAAGAAAACTTTTCAGTTGTCAATTTTAATGTTAGATAGGTGTCAATTCACTAGATTTGTACAGTTAAACACAAACAGAAGCAAACAAGCTCACGACCTGCTCATAGCAACGGCACTGCAGCAAAAATGTGATGTCCTCTTGGCCTCCGAACCAAATGTGGCAACAGTAAAAGGTGCGGATTGGATGGTGGACCTAAGATGTGACACCGCAATAAAAGTAATGACGAAGGAAACCGTGGTAGGAAAAACTGGAAAGGGAGAGAGCTTTGTGTGGGTACACATAAACGGCGTAGCTATATATAGTTGCTATATATCACCAAATTCAACGCTAGAAATTTTTTTAACATATCTTGAAAATGTGGCAACCTCAATAGAGCAGCAGGGGCGAATACACCTCAGAAATCGACCTCACCATCGCAAAGACAAATAAGGCATGTCAAATCAGGGAATGGCAAACCCTAGAGGATGAGCCGTTATCCGACCATCGCTATATTAAATTTACATGGTCACCAGAAAAAGCGGACTATAACCTAGAGAGGGTGAAGGGATTAAGTGTCTGGAATGCCCGTAAGATAAATACGGAAACCTTAAAGGTCACAATAAAATCTCAAAAAGAAATAAAGACACCAGAAGAACTAATACAAGCACTGACAGAAGCCTGCAACGCGGCGATGCCCCGCAAGAGAACTAATATGCAAAGAAGAGCCACATATTGGTGGAACACAAAAATAGAACAGCTAAGAAAAGAAGCGGTAGCATGCAAAAGAAGGATGACGAGACAGAGAGGAAGACAAAACGAGAGACCGGAAGATATAGCAGAAAAAAAAGAAGAGTATAAGGACGCAAAAGCGAAACTAAGAAAAGAAATAAAACGAGCAAAACAAACGAAATAGAAGGAAGTGCTTAAGGAAATTGATTCCGACATATGGGGAATTGGATACAAGATCGCCACAAAAAAGATTGGAGGCCAAAATACTCACCAGGCTCTTCCCAAGCAGCTGGTTCAAGCTGTATTAGAAAATTTATTTCCCCAACATGGAGGTACAGTGCATAGAAAAATAGGAGAAGAACCTATGAAGAAGTTCACTGCACACAAGCTACAGACTGCATGCGAAAAAATGAAACCGGGAAAAGCGCCGGGTCCTGACGGAATACCGGCGGAGATCGTTAACCTATACGTACAGGAACGACCTGAGATGGTGCTGGAAGTCTACAACGAAGTGGTCGGGGCTGGAAGGTTTCCGAGCAAGTGGAAGCTAGCCAGGCTGATACTGCTGAGGAAGCCGGGAAAACCCGCGGGGGAATACACATCCTACCGCCCCATTTGTATTCTTGACGCAGCGGCTAAACTCCTAGAGTATCTAATATACGCAAGACTGGAAGAGGAAATAGAACAACATGGAGGACTATCTGATAACCAGTTCGGTTTCCGAAAGGGAAGGTTAACAATAGATGCAATTGCCAGAGTTTTGAAAGAAGCGGAGAAGGCCAAAAATGCAGCACATAAAAATAGAAAAATGTGCCTGATGACCGCGCTGGACGTGCAAAACGCGTTTAATTCGGCGTCGTGGCAGCAGATTCTGGAAGAACTTCAAAGGAGGAAGGTGCCTGCGTCTATGCAACAAATGATAAGGAGCTACCTACACCAAAGAAAAATAAAGACAAACGAGGGTCAGGAAATCGAGGTTAACAGTGGATTCCCGCAGGGCTCGGTGTTGGCGGCTCTACTCTGGAATATCCTCTACGACGGGGTGTTGCGCCTCCCGGTTCCGGGGGGAGGGGGGGGGGGTAACGATGGTAGCGTACGCGGACGATTTGGCTGTTATTGCGACAGACAAGCAACCGGCGAGGGTGCAGGACATGACCAACTTAGTGGTACACCAAATAGTGAAATGGATGCAGACCAAGAAGTTTCACTTGGCACCTGAAAAATCAGAAGTAGTAATTCTCAGTGGGAAAAGAAAGCCGGCCACAATGGAAATTGAGATTATGGGGACAACAATTATACCCGGGGAGGCAATAAAATACCTTGGCGTTTGGCTGGGAAGGAATGGAAGTTTCACGAAGCATGTAAGAGAAACTGCTGCAAAAACAGAAAGAACAATAGCAGCGTTGTCAAAGCTGATGCCCAACGTAGGTGGACCGAGAGCAGCGGTGAGGCGGATGTATTCCGCGGTGTCGCATTCAATAATGCTATATGTCGCCCCTGTGTGGGCCAGTGCGATGGAGTATAAATCAAACCGGCAAAATTTGAAGAAACTGCAGAGGAGACTCGCTATAAAAATCGCGTGTATGTATCGCACTGTTTCAACGGACGCGGCCCTGGTGATAGCTGGCGTGCCGCCCATAGAACTATTCGTAAGGGAGAGAGCTGAAAGGTGGAAGAGAGATAGGAATCAGGCAGGGGAAGCAAGGAACAGACTTATTGAACGATGGCAGGAGAATTGGGAACAGACGCCAAAAGAGTAGACATAGATAATAATTCCGAGGATTGGGGAGTGGATAAAGAGAGAGCACGGGAAGATCGATTATTTTTTGGCACAATTTATAACAGGACATGGGCCCTTTAGAAATTTTCTTTGTGAAAGAATGAAACGGGTAGACGGGGAATGCATTTACTGCGGGGAAAAAGACGACGTGCAGCACACATTTTACTACTGCCCAAGATGGAAGGAAAACAAGGAACGTATTAGCTGAACTTTGGGTAGGTGCATCATGCCGGAAAGCACCGTAGAAGAAATGCTGAAAAGTGAAGAGAATTGGGAAGTAATTAAAGGATGGACAAGGGAAGTGCTGACAGGGAAGGAGGAAGAGGATATAGACGGAGGGACAAATAAAAGCCAAGGATAAGGAAAAAAACGGCTCTGAATGAACACTCAGAGCCAGGCTGCACGAACCGCCCCCCTGAAGTAATGCTCGCGCGGTTCCGGGGAGGATGGATTAACAGAAGGTGCCGGAGGCGTTTTAGCCGGTAAAAGTCCGGCACTACCCTGGGCGATCGAACCAAGCCCAGGGTGTCCATGAGGATTTCCCCTCCCCAGAAAAAAAAAGTGTCAATTCACATGTACGAAAATGATATAGAGTTAAATGTTTAAGTTTTTGATTCATCAATCGACATCAATCGTACTCTCCGGAATTACGCGCCCCTTTTCAAGAAATCCACAATAAACTCGTATAAGGGAGTCTGCAGACGTGTGAAATTTTACATAGTTGAAGGGGGCGGACCATCTCTGTTAGGACGAGACTGGCTAGAGACATCCAACATTGGACTTCAGGAGAACAAGACAGTATCGTCTGGATCAGATATTGATAAGTTAATTAATGCTTTTCCCGAGGTTTTCAGTGGAAAATTAGGGCTATTCAAGCACGCCAAGATCGCGCTGAACGTGAAAATAGGGGTCAAGCCAATTTTCTGTAAGCCCCGAGCAATTCCGTTCGCATTTCGACAGCTCATGGACCAAGAGCTAGAAGAGGTGGAATCGAGCGAATGGGGAGCATCCTTGGTTCCCGTACTTAAAACGGACGGATCGTTAAGGCTATGCGGGGATTACAAAACCACGGTAAACCAATACTTAGTCGTGGTCACCTACCCACTTCGCAGGATCGAAGAACTGCTTGCAAAATTGTACAAGCGTGAGTAAAGATCGATCTCAATCAAGTATACACACAGTTTGAATTGAACGTCACATGGAGCACACACCGTCAATCGGATGCCTTTCGGAATTTCGCCGGCAAGTGCCACATTTCAGAAATACCTCGAACAACTGTTTCAAGGAATGGGCAACGTCATCAATTTTATAGACGACATTTTGTTAACAGGGCCGAATCAGGAAGCACCTCTCGAAACATTGAGGAAGGTGTTAGCAAAGCTAAGCGAAGCAGGTCTCACGGTCAAGCGAGATAAATGTAGGTTTTTTCAGGATGAGATGGTGTATACGGGACATAAAATAAACAAACAGGGTTTACAGAAAACAAAAAAAAAGTCCAGGCTATAGATGCACCAGCCCCTACAACGGTGAAGCAAGGAATATCCGCTGTTTTAAGCCACGAAATAAAATGTGAAGGAAAAATGATTGCTTGTGTGTCAAGAACGTTGATGCCGGCCGAACTAAATTATTCCAAAAGTGCATGTCGATTATCTAGGATCGGTAGGAGGCAAGATGTATTTAATACTGATTGACGCATATACTAAATGGCTGGAAGTCTACCCTGTAATTTCTTTAAAAGCGAACGAGCTGGAGAAGAAACTGAGGGACTGTTATTCGCGGTTTGGAATTTAGTTTCAGACAACGGCCGATCTTTCGTAGTGGCACCAACAGAAGAGTTCCTAAGAAAGAACAAAATTAAGCATATAACATCACTACCAACTCTAAATAGAAAAGAGTGGACTGAAGCAGAAATTATAAAGCGGATAGAAAATTGTACATATTTATGCAGACCAGGTACGGAAGAGGTATGGAAGCGACACATGAACCAGCTAATCAGGGTCGGAGACAAGAACGTTCGATCGGAAGAACTGGAGTGAGTGCAACGGCAGACACGCTCCAATATCGCGGACAATGACTCTGAGAACTTCAATTTGGACTATGCAGAATTTTTTAAATTAGGAGAAAAAGAAAGTCTATATTATTTAGCCGGAGTGATAGTCCATCAATTATTGAAAAGAAAATTTTCCTGTACAAAGTGTACAGAAGCAATGCGAACTACATCAGACGACATATCAATGGCAAAATACAAAACGTTATTGGAATTGAAAGCGTTTTCCAACAAATTAGTTTATGTTACCAAGAACGTCTTTGACTTACTTGAAAGAGCCGAAAACCCATTTCTGCCGTTATGAGTCACCTTTAATACAATCAGAAGCAAAACTTTCGACGGTTATAGACGACTTGTTCAAGTTTAATACCTTTAATAATCTTCCAAATTGCCATCATTTGGCTGAAAAACTGATCAAATTGTATTATAAAAAACCGAATTAACTTTTTGTTAACCAAAATTAATACAATCAAAGAAAAGGGAAAAGAAAGACCATCACGTTGCGGTAGCAAAAGTGTAGGAATGAGAAAACCAGTAGAAAATTTGTATTACAAAAAATTAAAAGTTGATATGCTTTATAGATATGTTTAGAAGCATCTTCATAAGTAAAAACCCTCTAGATGATAGTTGAGACAAACTATTAGCCAGATAAAATATATTATATTATCTTCATATTTTTACTTGGTGTCTACTGCACAATAGTAGATTATTACAGCAAATATCGAAAATAATTCTGTTTCGAGCTGTGTTGAAAAATATGACTTTGTATTTCTCTATTGTAAAATGCAATATTTTTAGTGTCCACGTTTATTTTGCTTCCAGTTCTAGTATTCATATTATCAAGTTAAACGAAAGTCTTCTTATTTGAAGAAAATTAAACTTTTTGAACAATAATCTGTCAAAATGTCAAACTAAAGATTATAACCTCACATAATAAACATCTAACCTAAGCTTCTGACAACGTCAAGCCAAGGAGCTGTCCTTTTCCCTCTTATGGGTTTTTTATGCTATCTTTTATAAAAGTTAAACTTGACTGGCGCTACCTTTAGTCAAGAGAATTCAGTAAGCACAGAGCAATCAAGTTGCTAGTGGAAAAAACTGACATCGAAACCATGAAAAAAGTTAAACAAACTTAAAGCTGCCAACAAACTAGCATACATGTGCGTCATACATGTATGTCATACGTGTTAGCGCATTCATGTTTGCTCGTGTGTGGTCAAAAAGTCGTAAGCATGTGCGTCGCACATGTTTTCTGATTGGACCGAAAAACATCAACGCGCAAGCATGCACTTGCATTCAAAGCTGTCGGTCTGTGGTCAAGTAGTCACATACATTAAATTTGAGTATAGTGTCTAGCGTGTTGTTTGTTTTCTGCCTAAAAAATGTCAAATTTAAAACAATTTTCGAAAGCCCTTATGACAAATTTTTTTTAACTTTACGCTTGAAGTTATCCTTGTTTGTGGAAAAATAATAATTAAGATTAGAAATATCGAAATAACAGTTTAAACTGTTTTGTTACAATATTCTACGAAGTTGAACCGAATGCAACAAAGTAAAAGTTTTTTTCGCCAGCATTGCGGACAGCATCCAGTAGTTTCACTGGATTTTGCACAATTATCCTCGAAGTCATATTACGCATTCTTGGAGACCCTTAGAGAAATGATAAGAAAACAGTTTAAAAAATACATGTGTTTAATTCATAAGGGTGATAAAACATATAGCTGGTCAAGCAACTACATGGGAGAACTGGATGTTAGCGATATTTTGGATTATTTGAAAACAGCTCATAAACACGACTACTGGATAAAGGCGAAAGATAGTGACACAGCAGAACCATAGGTACATATTTGAAGCTTTTAGTTTAGATATTTGATTAAGGTTGTGTCAATCTACTATCAAACAAAAACAAGTAGAAAAATTACTATGTTAATTGACAAGTTGGACGCACCTTTCATAAAATTGTTATCTGAATCTGATATTGAATCAGGTAAAAGGATCATTTCTTTACTACGAGACTTAATGTATCTTTTATGCAAAAATGATATGTCTGGAGAATTTATTGAACGAGTTGTGATTTTTTCTGTCAATGCATTAGGAGGTATGATTTCACTAGGAGCTAACAATGTTGAATATGCTGTGGTTGAACGTAGAACATTCTTGGACAAAGGTTATGATTATTATAAATACTTTGGATTTACTAAAGAAGAAGTAGACGCTTTAGTTAAAAAGAAGATTGTGGAAGAAAGTGAACGACAAAAAGCTCTTGATGTAATTGTTATTTGGTACAACAATTACACTGTAATAGGGAAAGATACAACTATTTGTAATCCTGAGTCTATCACCAATTATTTATTGAAGTTCATACGAAAAAATTATTGGAGTAAAAAAGTTGGAACAAAATATGTATGCGAACTATTTAAATTCGAAAAAATGTGGGAGAAGGTGTTTCCTGCCATTAAAGACAATCAGGTTACTTCCATCGATACAACAAGTATAGAGTTGAACGATGTTTCTAATCTGAAATTATTATCTGATTCACTTTTCACTTATATGAATGAAGACCATGTAAACTTAGCTCTTCAGTTTTTCACAGAATGTGGGTACTACAACAGGAGTCATTTGTGAGTCCTTAGGATGTAGAGAGCAGCATGAACGTATGAAATATGTTACTTTTAAAGAATCTGTGGAAAATTTGTATACCAACCGAGAATAGCCAAAAGCTCATTTTCATTTTTACTGTGACTTTTACATGTTAATTTCTACGAACATTCGTTGTTTTTCAGAATTGCCAATCAAAAAGGGATCGTCACCCAAGCTTGATTTAATATTATTTTTAATATTATTACAGATTATAATTGAAGTAAAGCGACATGAACAAGATTCTGCAAAGGAGGCCCTAAAACAGTGTATCGAGAAAAAATACTATCAAGCATTTGAATCCGTGAAAAACGAAAGAAAGAGTTTTTAAGAAAATTTTAATGGGTCTTCATCTCTCTGATGAGGGTAAAGTTAGCATCAGGTAGTTAGAAAATTTTAAACAAAACAGAAAAACATCAATAAACAAAATTGTAAAAAAGGATAGCTATAAATGTTAAAATCATTCTGTTGAAATAAGAAATCAGACAACCAACTCAGCGGCCACCTACGCAGGCCCTAACCTTAATATAGGATATTAAGTTACAATCATGCTTTTGTTTAGCGGACACAGTCCAGCCATCTGGCAGTTTCTGTAAGAAGTTCATACGCGACGGTCGACTAATAAAGACCTCATAATTTGTCTCGCGTCTTTTTCCCAAATCCCCAAGTAGATTCACGATACCTCAACAGGTTATCCGCCCAGCTAGCTATTAGAGGGATTGTGTTGTCGTCTAGTGATTCGTGAAGTGCTAACGTTTTTGGTTATTATTCGTGTTGCATAGCGAATCTCCTAACGTAACCGCCGGAGTGCGAGCTGCGCCGGGAGCCGTTGAGTGGAGAGGTTTGACTTTGAACAGGGAGCAGTTGCGAGTTGCCCGACAACGATGACGCGACGCGAGGCTCCACGCCACTCGGTCTTTACCAACTATCTTTGCTTTGTATTATTCAAATAGTTATTGTATATTGTAAGTGTTCTAAATATATAGTATAATCCACCAATACAACAATTCGGAACAAGGTTTCAACGCCTGTCGATAAAATGGAAGTCGATAAACCAAGGGTAAACCAAGGGATAAACCAAGTCAGGAAATGGGAAAAAGCAGAGAAAACCGCCAGGAAACTCATCGTTACAACAGTTGAAGAAAAGCCGCTTCAATTGCTGATAAGCTGTGAAACCGGAACTCAGATGTGGAAGAAGCTGCACAGTGTTTACGATATAAAGTCGGACGAGAGCTTGTCGTTAGTTCAAAAGAAGTTTTTTGATTATCGATGGGAATCGACGAGTGATGTTGCAGATCACGTTTCAAAGTTGGAGCAACTTGCCAACAAAATGAAGAAACTTGGTGGTGAAATACCAGACTCGATGTTGCTAACAAGGATTTTGTCAACTTTGTCACCTCAGTATAATCATCTTCACAGTGCATGGGATTCGACAGACACCAAACACCGAACCCTAGATAAACTGACAACGCGGTTGTTAACTGAAGAGCAACGCCTACTACAACAAAGTGATGCGGAGGAATCAACAGTGGCTTTGTTTTCAAAATTGAAAGTGAATGAAAGCAAAAAGTTCAAGAATAATAAGCAACGTCAAAAAAACGTGAGTTGCTTTACTTGCAGGAAAAAGGGACACATTCGTAAGGACTGTCCTGGTTGTTTCTCGTGCGGGTCGAAACAATATGTCGTAAAAGATTGTCCGAAAAAGAACAATTCGTCGCAAAATAACGCGGATCGCGAACAGAGTGACAAACAAGCGTTTGTTGGGCATGTCAATGCAAACATTGATAAGGATGGTTGGGTGATCGACTCCGGTGCATCGGATCACGTTTCAAATCGCGTCGATTGGTTTTCGAATTATCGCGAGTTCGCGGAACCCGTGCTAATTCACGTGGGAAACGGAGAAAAACTTGAAACTTTCGGCCAAGGAAATTTAGAAATAGAGACATCAGCCGATAATCGTTGGCTTAGCGGAACATTGTACGACGTTCTGTACGCGCCAAAGATGACCAAGAACTTGTTTTCAGTGAAAAAGGCAGCGGCACGAGGCGCTGACTTTGTGATAAACAACAACGGAAAACGGTGCGCCTTTATGCGAAAAGGCAAGGTCGTTGCAACTGGTGTAGAATTCGGTAACCTATATCGAATTCTTTTACGTGTGATAGTTCCGAAAATAGCGTGCGTGGCAACTAAGAAAAATGACTCACTCCAATTATGGCATGAACGGCTCGCTCACCAAAATAAGCGACATGTTCAAAAATTTCTGAAGGAAATGGAAATTGAAGTGAACGTTGACAACGAGTTCTGCGATGGCTGTGCGTACGGCAAGCATCATAGACAAACATTTCATGAACGCACTGATCGAGCTGATAAACCGAGAGTTGTGATACACACAGACGTTTGCGGACCAATGAGTGTGCAGTCACCGTCCAAGAAACGATACTATGTCATCTTTAAAGACGAGTTTAGTGTATATCGTGCGGTTTATTTCCTAAACCAAAAATCGGAAGTGAAAGATAAACTGCAACAGTTTTGTGCGGAAGTTAAAACGTGTTTCGGAAGTGACATAAAGGAGCTGCAAAGTGACGGTGGTACGGAGTACATTAACGAAGGTGTTACCTCTTTTCTAGAATCAAGTGGAATTAAACACACAGTAACGGTGCCGTATACCCCAGAACAAAACGGCACAGCCGAAAGGGAAAATCGGATTATAGTTGAAGCAGCGCGCTCCATGCTTCATGCAAATCCAAATTTGCCTCAATTCTTGTGGGCTGAAGCAGTGAACACGGCTGTATAAGTGATAAACAGAACAGGACCTACAAAAGTTGCTGAGAAAAACCCGTTTGAACTGTGGTTTGACCGAAAACCGAAAATTGATAATTTAAAAGTGTTTGGAACTGACTGTTTTGTGCACATACCGAAAGAAAAGCGCCGAAAATTGGATAAAAAAGCATTAAAGGGCTATCTAGTTGGATATCTCGAAGGAGTTGAAGGATATCGCGTGTGGATTCCTGAAATGCATGACGTTATCTTGAGTCGTGACGTGATGTTCAAGCCAGAAAAGCTGTGTATGTACAACTACCTGTCCAGAAGAAAATACGGAAGTTGAAAAATCAAAAGAAGACAAATCAGTCGAGAACACCCGTGAGCTACGAGATAGAAGCAAACTGAAGCAACCCGACTTTCATGGAAATCTTGTTGCAATGATCGCTCAAAGTGAACAACTTTTGAGGAAGCTGTAAACTCGCCGGACGTTGAATTGTGGCACCAAGCCATGAATGAAGACAACACTTCAAGTGTGTGTAAACTACAGAAAAGTTTATACGGCTTGAAACAAGCCCCAAGGTATTGGAACAGAAGATTTACCGAATTCTTGGGTGAGTGCAATTTAAGAGAGAGTATTGCTGACCCCTGTTTGTATCTTCGTGATGAAAAAGACAACAAATTCTTAGTGTTGTTGTATGTCGATGATGGATTAGTAGTAGCTTCCGATGAGCAAGACGTGAACGAGTTTTTGAATCAGCTGAAAGACAAGTTTAAAGCAACAACTACCCCAAACATTGTAAACTTTCTTAGTATTGAGAATAAGCAAGAAAAGGATGGAATTTTTATCAGCCAAACAAGATACATCGAAAAAATTCTGAACAAATTTGGAATGACTGATGCAAAACCCGTCGCAACCCCAATTGAAACCGGTTGGAATTCGAAAGAGTCGCCCAGGAATACTACAGAGTTTCCCTACCGAGAAGCTGTTGGAAATCTCATGTATTTACAAGTAATAACGAGACCTGACATCGCATTTGCAATCAGCGTAGCATCAAGAGCCTTAGAAAATCCAACTAATTCGCATTGCCAACTAGTGAAGAGGATTTTTCGCTACCTAAAAGGAACCCCGAAAGCAGGTCTACTGTACAGCGCCAACGAAGAATTGGAGGTCTTCAGTGACGCCGATTTCGCTGGCGACCCGGAATCAAGTAAATCAACATCAGGTGTTTTGTGTAAATTTGCGGGTGCGGCTGTTGTTTGCTGCAGCAAAAAGCAAGTTTGTGTCGCACAATCGACAACAGAAGCGGAATACGTGAGTGCGGCAAGTGCAGTCAATGAAATAATCTGGTTATCGCGTTTGCTAAGTGATATCAACGCAAGTGGCTTTCAACCAAACAAAAGTGTTCTTTTCGTTGATAACGCAAGTGCAATTAAATTAATCAGAAACCCGCAATTCCATAAGCTTACAAAGCATATTGATGTTCGGTACCATTTTATACGAGATATGTTTGAAAAAGGCAGTTTTATTATTAAACATGTTTGTTCAGGGCAGCAGTTAGCAGATATGTTAACGAAACCGTTACCTAAACCACGGTATGAAATGTTGAGAAATAGCATAGGATTAATAAATATCGCTTGTTAATTTTGTTGTTAAGTTCAGTCGCTTTGTTTTTGTATGCTTTTTGCTCGATATGTTTGTGTTTGCAAAATTTTTAATTTTTGCTGGTTGTCTCATGATTTCTTAGAGAGAGTGTTGAAGTAAGAAATCAGACAACCAACTCAGCGGCCACCTACGCAGGCCCTAATATAGAATATGAAGTTACAATCATGCTTTTGTTTAGCGGACGCAGTCCAGCCATCTGGCAGTTTCTGTAAGAAGTTCATACGCGACGGTTGACTAATAAAGACCTCATAATTTGTCTCGCGTCTTTTTCCCAAATCCCCAAATAGATTCACGATACCTCAACACATTCCCTTTTACTTACGTACCCTTATAGTTAGTATGCATTTCGCTGATTGTTCGCAATTATAGTATTTTTTATTATCGCGCAAGCGTGTGCGAAACCATGGCATTATAATATATAAAAAAATCTTGTCAATAAAAACATTAAAAAGAAAACCCCAACTTTAGTAAGTACGAACATTATAATGGTCCTTCGAACCGCATAAACCGTGCGTGGTGGTGAACAGTGCCGCATTAACCGTCGTGGTAGTGCAAGGGGCAATAAGCCAGCCGATAGCCGATACACACAGCAGTAGAGGAGCTCAGCACTAGCGCCTGCGAGTATCCAGTCAGGGTAAGTGAGTCCTCAAACTGTTAGAAAGGTTATAGTCTCAAAAAGTCGTGTTGGATAAGATCAAATCTTTGCCAGCAAAATAAGCATTGACGACGACGTAACTAAACGTTACTCGAAATGGAGGAGACGTTAGCAAAGTTAAGATACCGCCGTGGTATGTTAAAAGCAAAATTGACAAGATTTATAAGTTTCCTGAGCAAGAAAGCAGCGACAACGGAGAAGAGTTTACTAGAGAACAAGTTTCAAGCAATTCAAGGACTCTTATCAGACTACGAAGAGTTACAAGATCAAATTGAAGAGCTCCAACAAGACGATGATCCAGTGTACAGGGAAGAATTCGAGGAAGCGTATTTATCTGCACTGGAAAAAGGGAAACAGATGTTGGAGAAGTTCAATGTCAAAACAAAAGACGTACAGGAGGTACAGGATCCATTATCCACAAAAGAAGATGAAGAAATCGATGATAGTCCATTATCCACAGAAGAAGATGGAGAAATCGATGATAAGCAAGTAAGAAGTGAAATCAACCATGACGATGGGAGAAGCATTCGTTCCGAAATTTGCAATCAAAGATTCTGCCCAATAGAATCCTCAACAATAAAGCTACCAGATATAAAATTGCCAAAGTTTGATGGTAATTACGATGAATGGTTGTCTTTTAAGGAATCATTTACCTCAATGATAGCGACCAAACAAGACTTGCCAAAAACAATGAAATTTCTATATCTGAAAGGATGTTTAGAAGGTCAAGCGAAGCAAGTTCTGAAATCCATGGACACGTCAGAGGAAAGCTATGACCTCGCGTGGTCCTTGTTGAAGCAACGTTATGAAGTCAAGAAGTTAATCGTGAAGAAACATTTGAAGGCAATTTTACAATCGGAGCAAGTCAAGCAAGAAAATGGTCATGCTATAAGACAATTAATTGATAACGTTGAATCCAATGTTCGTTCGTTAAAAGCGTTATCTCTACCAGTCGACCAATGGGATGCAATCCTGATTTACGTCGTAACAGACAAGTTAGACGGAGTCACATCACGGGAATGGGAATTGACTATTAGTAAGGATACAACCAAGGATTATCCAACTTACGAGGAGTTAATACAATTTCTTATAAATCGAGCGCAAACATTGGAAATCATCGACAAGTTCAACTGCCAGTTACCAGTCATCAATAATAGATTTCAAAGGAAAACGGAGAAAAAGGTTGCATTAACAGTAACGCAGCAGCTGTCATGCTACTACTGCCAAGAAGCACATTTGTTATACAGTTGTAAGAAGTTTTTGGAACTAGCAGTACCAGAAAGGGTAAAAACACTGATTGACTTGAAATTGTGTCTCAATTGCTTTAAAAGAGGACGTTACAGCAAATTTTGTAAATCTTCTACGTGCCGGAAATGCAACGGCAAACACAACACCTTAATTCACGAAGAAAGAAACATCGAAGCTTCCAGAAAGGATGAGGATGCGTCAAAATCTTTCACAGGTCATTTGCTACAAGGACAAGATTATGTAATTTTGTCCACTGCAATAATATACATCGATGACATGCACGGAAGAACTCACAAATGTCGAGCATTGCTGGACCAGGGATCGCAGAGTAACTTTATAACGGAGGAATTGCAACAAACCTTAGGATTACAATTAGCAAAAGTTGACATACCAGTAACTGGAATCAATCAGACAACATCTAAGATTACTAATAAAACAACAGTAAATATTGCATCGAGAATAAATAAATTTGCTGCTGTTCTAAAATGTTTGGTGGTTCCACAGATTACGGGCAAAGTGCCGCAGTATCAACTGCACCAACAAAGTTTAAACATTCCAAAGAATATCACCTTAGCCGACGACACTTTCCATCGACCTGGAAAAATTGATGTACTATTGGGAGGCGAAATTTTCTGGCAAATCATTTGCCTGGGACAAATTAACTTGGCAAAAAACGAACCGGTTCTGCAGAAAACGCAATTTGGATGGATAGTTGGAGGGGTCATGAGCAAGAACCAAAAGAGCACTACTTCTCTCTTGGCAATCAGCAATCAAGCGTTACAGGATAGAATTGAAGCCTTTTGGAAGATAGAAGAAGTTGAAGAGAAAAATGATTACCTGACAAAGGACGAAGAGGAATGCGAAAGAAACTTTATGGAAACAGTTTCAAGAGAGGTTAATGGCAGATTTATCGTAGCTTTACCTAAAAGATCAAATGTGATATTGGGAGAATCATTTACAAATGCCAAGAAAAGACTCTTTTCGTTAGAAAAGCGACTCAGCAAACACGAAAATCTGAAATACACCTACATCGACTTTCTTAGCGAGTACGAAGCTTTAGGGCACATGACAAAGAAAAACATTACCTTGCAAGAAGCAGTTTTGTCCAACGCATCCGCCTACTACATTCCCCATCAGCCAGTTATAAGAGAAGAAAGTCTGACAACTAAACTTAGAGTTGTCTTCGATGCATCAAGTCCTACGACAACAGGAAAATCGCTAAATAACCTTTTGCTGGTAGGGCCAAGAATACAGGATGAGTTAGTAGATTTAGTGCTCAGGTTTCGGACATATCAAATAGTACTAGTCGCTGACATTGCAATGATGTATCGACAGATAGTAATAAGAAAAGAAGATCGGCCACTACAACGCATATTATGGCGCGAAGATGTAGAGCAGCCCATTTCTGTCTACGAATTGAACACGGTCACCTATGGAACGTCCAGTGCACCTTTTTTGGCTACCAGATGCCTGAAGCAGTTAGCACTGGAGGATGGCGATGGCTATCCAGAAGCAAAACACGCTCTATTGAATGATTTCTACATGGATGATCTGATTACAGGAACTGATTCATCGGCAAGAGCAATCTTATTACAAGAGCAACTTGCACAGTTATTATCCAAGGGACAATTTAATCTTCGAAAATGGAGGTCCAATGACCAAGAACTGTTGAGGGCATTGTCTAAAAATACAGAGTCAGAGCCTTGGTTAGTCTTAAATGGTGACGGAGCCACGAAAACGCTAGGCCTTCTGTGGGATGAAAAACAGGACATTCTTCGGTACAAGATAACACTCGACGGGGAAAAGACTGTTACAAAGCGAGTAATACTCTCGAAAATCTCCCAAATCTTTGATCCACTAGGTCTAGTTGGGCCCATACTAACAGTTGCAAAATTAATAATGCAAAAATTATGGCAATTACAAGTAGATTGGGATGAGTCTCTGTCACAAGACATCTATACTTTGTGGATAAATTATTATCGGCATTTAGTTCAGGTTAAGAATATCGTAATACCAAGAAATATTCAAGAAGACAACGAATCTGACAAATTTGATCTGTTTGGGTTTTGTGATGCTTCACAAAACGCTTTCGGAGTTTGTTTATATGCTCATAGCATTGATAAAAAGAAAAAAGCAACTACAAGATTAATCATGTCAAAAAGCCGAGTTGCGCCGTTGAGAACGACAACAATACCAAGACTTGAACTAAACGCTGCCTTGCTATTGGCGAGATTGGTAACAAGGGTAAGAAAAATATTTGGACAAAAAATACAGAATATCTCATTGTGGACAGACGCCAATATTGTACTTTGTTGGATACGAACTTCGCCAAATTCATTGAAAACTTATGTAGCCAATCGAGTCAATGAAATTCAACAGCTAACAGAGGGCATAAATTGGTATCATGTGCCATCGCAATCGAATCCAGCAGATTTGATATCAAGAGGTTGCAAAACTCAAGAGTTAATTGAAAACACTTTGTGGTGGAACGGGCCATCATGGATTGCTTCAAAGAAGGATTGGCCAGAACAAACGTTAGTACAAGTAGAGGGCTCTGGTTTGGAATTGAAACGGACTACTATGATTGTTTACAAAACTGTACAATTTCTCACGTTTGCTAGATTTTCTTCATTTGGGAAGCTAGTAAGAGTGATAGCGTACAGTCATAGATATCTAACTAACTTGCGAAATAAGGTGAAGAAGCTACCTATGCAACGAGGTCGTATAACGGTACCCGAGTTAGAACAAGCAAAGAAAACTATATTACGATTAACTCAACAAGAAGCCTTCTCGAGAGAACTAAGTGATCTAGCAAGAACGAGAACAGTAGCTAAGGAAAGTTCCCTAGCATGTTTAAATCCGTTCCTAGAAGAAAATCTAATACGAGTTGGAGGCAGATTGGAAAAAGCTGCTATTTCTCAAGACCAACGTCATCCAATTCTTTTACCGAAAGGACACTCGGTAACCAAATTCATACCGGCAAGATCACCGCACATGGGCGGACTTTGGGAAGCAGGTGTAAAAGCTGTAAAAACACACTTTTACAAGGTCATTCACGGGTTGCTTTTAACATACGAAGAATGCTACACGATTTTAGTGCAAATAGAGTCGATATTGAACTCTCGACCACTAACTCCACTGTCCAACGACGTTAACGACTTGACTTATCTTTCTCCCAGTCATTTTCTGATTGGGGACTTACTTCTCTCACCTGTCGATCGTCAAATTCGACCCATTGAAGCTACCTTCAAAACGAGATGGCAACATCTACAAAACGTCCGAAATCACTTTTGGAAACGATGGAAAACAGAATATCTTCATCAGTTACAACAACGAGCTAAATGGAGAAAGTCGGCTGGTACTATAAGTTATGGTGACATGGTATTAGTGGCCGATGATGCCACCCCTCCCATGCACTGGCGAATTGCCAGGGTTCTGGAAGTCCATCCTGGCTCGGATGGTGTAATTCGGGTTGCCACGGTGAAGACAGCAAGCGGAACCTATCGACGAGCCGTGCGTAAATTGTGCGTGTTACCAGTAAATGACGATGACCCGCACAATGAACTTTAAATTTAGGATGTGCTATTATTTAAGATTTGTTGTATTCAAGTTAGTTCAATTACTTACATCTAGGTGTTGAAGTTAGTCCTTCAACAGGGGGGAGAATGTTTGCAATTATAGTATTTTTTATTATCGCGCAAGCGTGTGCGAAACCATGGCATTATAATATATAAAAAAATCTTGTCAATAAAAACATTAAAAAGAAAACCCCAACTTTAGTAAGTACGAACACTGATTTAAAAATAGTTTGAGTCTGTAAATTATAATGAAAAATAAATCTCATTTTTACTGCCCTTAATGTTTAATAAAATTATAAAGGTCTACTTGAGCATTTTTTTATATTTTATTAAACCGGGACTTACGACGTTATGTTAGTGAAAGTACATAATATTTGATATGGTAAAAACATAAGTTGAAAAAAAACTGTTACCTAATATTTATATGTTTAATGAAAATTATAACTAAATATAAACCATTCTCCTAATTACAACAGAGTAAGATAAGAAAATGTGTAACGGTTTTATTAAACCGTCGCAAAATAAAAAAAATCAATTTTAGTAAGTAGTTGTGTTACAAAAACAAATTATAAAAAAATTGTTATTTATGATATAAGTGTTAAAAGTCTGATATTATTTTGCGAAAAGGGAAGAGCAAAATAAAATAACTTTTAACACGTATATCATACAAATTTTTTTCTACAAAACACAAAATTTTGATGGAAAAATCAGATGCCTTATGATTATGACTATTCGTTTACTATAACAACGATCCATTAACCGTGACGACGTACTTTTAACACTATTGTTACAAGTAATGAGTTATTTTTAACACTAGTTTTTATAAAATGTCATTTTTAACACTGTGAGCAGACGTTAAAAGACCTACTTTTAATAGGGTTTGCCATCGACCATCTTCTGTTTAATAAAAACGCCCAAAAGTCAAAATGCGTTATTCGTTATTAAATTTAAGCGCTGCACGATCGAGCGTATTACGTGCGTGTTTACCTTTAAGAAATAAATTTAGGTACAATAATTGTTATGTACACCATAATTAAATTTCATTTTTTTAATCAATAAGAAAATTAACATAGGCAATATAATATATTCAATCCGAAAGCGTCTGTATAAAATCAATTATAGACGTAATTATAAAACAGTGGTGGCATTACGATGGATAGAATTCTATTTTGCTGACGACACACAATTTGTTTTTTCGATCTTCGAACGACTTCGGAAGGTAGCTAACCGTTCCAAAAATATAGGTGATTTTTAGGGAATTTTGCCGTCTTTTTAGGGAAGTTCAAGACACTTTCAAAAAGTTTGTTGCATGTTTCTTAACAGTTGACATTTATTTGGAAGAAGACAATGAAAATCGACAAAAAATGAGTCAACTCAATTTAGAACGACAAATGATGCGAAATGATAGTGATCCATCGGCAATATATATTTCCTATTGTCTTTTGCACAATTTAAGAGAGAATAGTACGTATATCTCGTTTTCAAAGTGTCTTTATGGCACTCGTGTTATATACCTATACATATAAATTTGACATACAGGCTGGAGCAATAGTCCGTCCGACTTCCAAAGCTCGAGTTTCATGATGGGTAAAAATTTGATTTAAAAACAGAAATAAACTAGTGAAGGAAGTCTATAATCGGAAATTATTTTTGAACATACAAGGTGAGTCAAGACAATATACAGGGGCAAGTGACATTTTTTTAAGTGAAATGTTGTGTGTAAAAGAAGATTTCTAGAGCCTTTTTCTAGACTCTTTTTACTCCAATTATTACGGACTATTTCCATACCACTTTGATGTAGCGATTTTTTTGTTCAAATAATGGCATCTGCAGATACATGTTAAAAAAATCACTACAGTCACAACTAGGAGTTTTAAAGAAAAAGTATGTAAGTACTAGTTAGGAAACATCTGCGGGATGTCTTTGAATCGCTTTTACTTTATGCTATCTTGATCATTTTTTGCCTTTTATATTATCCGACAAGCAATGCACATTTATCGCAGTTACCTGTCATCAGTTGTCATTTGTGTCAATTTTGAAACATTTGAAGTTTTTGGTCGAGTTATTTAGAAAACGATCTAATTTTTTAGGATTATTCTTGAATTTTGTAATTATTGGTCGATAAATCGAAAATGGTTACAAATAGCCATAGGGGTGAATATAAAAAATATGTTCGTTTTTAGTTTGTACATCATATCGTTAAAAAATATACAGGTTGATCTATTTGAAAAAATAGAAAAAATTTAATTCAAAAAGTTTTAAATTAAAAAATTAAGTTTAGCCACCTTGAGTAGTTTTTCAGACGTAAAAACAATTTAAAGACATTCCACAGATGTTTCCTAACTAGTACTTACACAATTTTTTCTTAAAACTCGTAAATTGTGACTGTAGTGATTTTTTTAACATGCATCTGCAGATGCTATTATTTGAATAAAAAATCTTTACATCTCAGTAGTTTGTGTTATTCTTTGCGCTTGCTGGCCGTCAGTGAGACATGGCTTTCGCCTGATTGCACGTCGGAGGCTGTGCGCATTCCCGGTTATAACTTTTTCCGATCGGATAGAGCTGGTAGGGGTGGAGGAGTGGGTGTGTATGTTAAAGAGAACTATAGAGTAAAATTGATTAAAACCCAACCCTTGTCGATTGTGGAAGGGCTGTTTCTAAAAATGTATGTGGAAGGTCGCGAGTTATATATTGGAGTTTTTTACAGGCCACCGGGAACTAACTTGTTGGCTGGGCTGAATGAAATTTGCGATGTATTGGATTCCATTTGTGTTGAGTCGGATTCTGTCATAATCTTGGGGGACTTAAACGTTAACATGTTAAATAATAATTCATTAGACTATAGGAAACTTTCAAATATGATCAGCAGGTATAATTTGAGGCAAATTGTCGAACGGCCTACACGCATTACTCACGCGAGCAAAACTTTAATAGATGTCATCTGCGTGAGTAAAACATTGAAAGCGTTCCTGCCGGTGAACTTTGATCTCGGAGATATTACGGACCACTTGCTCACAACTTGCTCGGTTGAGATAGATGTTACTAATCCCGCGGAGAAAACGGTATTGACCAGAAATTTTAAATCGATTGATCTGGCTCGTTTTGAGCAGGATGCAAGTTGTGTTGATTGGCATTTGTTGGATGGGATTCGGGATATTGACTTGCGAGTAGAGTCCTTTAATAAATATATACTTCGGTTGTTTGATGTACACGCACCTCTTGTGGCGCGTCGTTCCAATAAAGTTAAACCATTCATCACATATACTATAAAAAAAATGATTGCGATGCGTAACCGAGCTTTGGCGAGGTATCATTCGACGGGATTGCTGATGCACAGGCGATATTATGTTGAGTTAAGGAATTATGTAAGTCAGGCCATAAGACGGGAGAAAAAAGCATTTGTTAACTTCACGGTTGAGCGCTGTGGGAATGACTATGCTAAGCTGTGGCGGGTTCTGAGGACTTGGAATTTGGGGGGCTCAGGGAGAAGAATTAATGATAGCATTTGAATCCTAGCATATGGAAAACAGCTTTGGTTGTACTGGTGCCGAAGGTGCAGTCTCCGGGTGAATTTTCTGATTCTAGGCCGATTAGTTTGCTGCCAGCATTATCGAAGGTGCTGGAGAAACTGGTGGCAGAGCAGCTGAAGTCGTACTTGGAGGGTTGCTTACTGCTGCCTTCAGTACAGTCAGGATTTAGGGAAAATTGCTCAACGGTTACGGCATTGCTTAGGGTTGTGGACGATGTTAGTCGCGCGATGGACAGATCGATGTTGACTTTTCTGGCACTGTTGGATGAAAGTAGGGCTTTCGACATGGTTAACCATGAGTTGCTACTAGCAAAGATGAATTTTTTGGGATTTTCTGGAGGTGCTTTAGATTGGTTTGAGGCTTATCTGTATCGGCGGAAACAGGCAGTTAAGTCTGGAGGAGTTCTTTCTGGGATGGTGGAGTTGAGAACTGGAGTACCTCAGGGCAGTATCTTGGGGCCGATTTTGTTCTCCTTATACATTTTTGATTTGCCGGACTGTTTTCAGCATTGCCAATGTCACTTATATACTGATGATGTTCAGGTTTATTTTTCTTTTGCAGTTGCAAGCATTTTTGAGGCAGTGTATTATATGAATTCTGACTTGCATGCACTGGGAAAATATTGCCAAAGAAACGGTCTAAAACTAAACGGTCCAGCTAAATCAAAACTATTGTGCATCGGAAATCCGCGGCTGCGAGACATTGTCGACTATCGCTCTAATATTATATTTCTGAATGGTGAGCCACTCCCCTATGTCGAACATGGATGCAACCTGGGATTGATAATTGACAATGACTTAAGCTTTGAGCGGCATGTGAACAAGGTTTATGGGATTGGCTTATCATTGTTGAGATCGATGAAGCATCTGAAAAATTATCTCTCCACGGCACTTAAGATGAGGGTAGTTAAGACACTTGTTTATCCGAGGATCGATTATGGATCGTTCGTGTTTTATTACCATCTAACGGGTGCTAATCGAAATAGGTTGCAGCGGATACAGAATGCGGCAATGCGATTTGTGCTGCATATACCTTATGGACGGCAGGTGAGCCCGTATATACAATGGATGCATGAGCTGAATGTGTGTTACCGTTTTAGGAACTTGCACTTAAATCTTCTGCGAAAATTACTGCGCGTGGGCCGTCCGACATACCTTAAAAATTTAATTTGTCACAAAACAATGACACATAACTTGTCGCTGCGTTGTTTGGGCTTTGATATACCGCGGCATAGAACTGTAATATTTGAAGGGAGCTTTTCATATGTAGCTGCAAAATTGTTGAACAAATACTCTGTAGTCTTAAGCCAGCTTAGCGAACAGACATTTAGACGGGAATTGAGGGATCTACTATTTGACGAGTTTAGACAAGAGCGGTAATTAAGGTTTTTGAAACTGTGTGTAAAAAAATTGTTAGTTATAGGTGTTCATCAGGCTGTGCTGAAAATCAACCAATGAGTTGATGCATGTGCCCTTTGTCTGGAATTGTATTGTAAAAGACAATAAATACATTTGAATTTGAAATAGTCAACAGTAATATTGTAAAAAAAGTCTTTAAAATTTCAAAATTTTTCCAAACATCTTCAATCCGATATTTTGAAGTCTCACTATTACAATGCACATGCAATATTTCAGTGAGAAAAGGACAAAGAAAGCAAAATCGCTCCAAAGCGGTTGCCTCGACCCTCTCGCCCTAAGACGATCGGCCGAGGGTGTTGCGGGGAGCGATGGAGGCTTAGACCATCAACATTGGAGGGCGTTCGTAGCATCGTGTAGAGCCGCTTTAAGCTTAACCTGAAAGGTTCATCTTGTTGCACAGCTAGACTCTTTCCTTTCATTTACTGGCTAGGCTTAATAGTCAGTACACTGTTCATTCTATTTCATCATTTATTAAACTATTCGGGTTCTGTTGCGGTAACAGTTCTCTTTATTTTCTGCGTTACCCTTCTGTTACCCTGTAGTTGGCGCTGGTAATAATAATTGTCCATCTATAAGCATCTTGTAAAAGTTAGTGTATTCTATAACTTCTCCATCAAATATGCGCCCATTTGTACCGAAACCACACATAATAAATTCACAATTAGCATTGACTACAGCCATTAATACCAAGCTATGTATCCTTTTATAATTGAAATAATATGAACCACTTCCAATGGGCGGAATAATGTTGACGTGTTTTCTATCAACAGCTCCCACGCAGTTAACAAAATTAAAAGTCGTTTGCGATTTGTATCTTCCGTCGGCGAAAACTGTAAAAAAATTGACTCAATATTATAATTCTAGAACACTTAAGAAAGGGGAGATGTAGACCATGATGTGGAATTACTGATGAGTCCACCACCAAGATGTTCGTCTGAAATCGGTGATCGTAATCAACCTATAAGTTCTCTATCAATATCATCAGTTATCAGTTGGGCTACTAGTAAAAGTTCAAAGAGAAAACTAAAGTTGATGAGCAAGCTGACAAAATATTGACTATGGTGGGCGAAAGACTACGTAACAATACAACAAATAATGAGGACGCTTCTGACATTTTTGGAAAGAATGTTGCAGCAAAGTTACGAACATTACCAAGGCAAACAAAATTAAACACCGAAAAACTCATAAATGATTTATGGTTCGAAGCGAAAATGGGCAATGTTGATAAAGATTGTTACGTCAGCCAATAAGCTTACAGATGTACCTAATTCGTACAAATAAAAATATAGTGGTTGATACCTATCAACGTACAAATCGTATTTTCAATGAAATGAATACTCTCATCCAGCTACTTACAATACCTACATCAACACCAAGTATACCAAAGTTCACAAAGCCATTCAGCTACACAACTTTCGATGACTCCAACACCTCAACAGCAAGTATACCGAAGTTCACCAAACGATTCAGCTACGTCTCAGGATGATGATAATAATAACGCTTCAACGTTTCAACCAAGCGAGGATAATATTTATTAAAACGTTTCTTGTTTTATACCAGTACCAAAATCACCAAAAAAGCAAGTTTTTCAAAGATTCGCTGAGGGGGGAAAGAAGGAAAACCTCCACTACAGTCTATTCATTATTAAAAGGTAGCGGTAGAAAGGATAGGGAAGTTTTGACCTCGATTCTGATAGGTTAAAATGCGAGACACTATGGAAATGCCTGGTGACAAAAATTGGTGTTAAGTTGGTACGTAACGGCAGTTGTTTAGTAACTGTAACTGTCACTTGTCAGAGAAATTCTTCGTAGGTTTCGTGTTTTGCCTTGCTTTGATTTATTTCTCATAAATTTCCTTTATTCCTTTCGAGTATTCCGTTGTAAACCAGTTCTTTACAGAACTCATCAGCTTTGTGCTAATTGCATTACGTGAGTGCTTCAAATATTGTTGATTTTTTTTTATTAATAGGTTATGTTTTTACTATAGTTTCTTGCCGTGAAAAACGTCGCATTATGGCTCAAGAACTTGAAGAAGAGATGCCTCTTGTCGAACAACCTGAAGTTCAACGACAAGCGTACAGGAATAAAAAAGGAAAAGCCATTCGAAGTGGTCAAAAACTTATGGCTTATAACGTTTACTTAAAGCATGTACAGTGGGATTCAATATAAATGAGACACTTGAATAACTGGTTGTCTACCTTTATTTTGTAACCCAAGAAATTTGACAACACTGTGAAGTGGATAGTAAGGTCGTAGGCACGGAGTGACAGAGCTGACGGAGGCCGTTATTCAAAATTCTGAAATTGAAACGCACGTGGACGGGATTGTTTGGTTTGAAGGCTCCCTCGAACCAACGAAAATTACACAAGTCGTCGACACGTTTTTTGGATTTAAGTTCTAAATATCAAATTTCAATTTCTGTTACGTAACTAATAAAGGGAAAATTAGTGTGTTTAACGAAAGTTTGCTTTTAATTATAAATTATTATTTAATTTGTATGAAAATTGCACGACACTGAAAAGTAGCCAATAGAAAAATAGAATTCGGTGTCGTTTTTATGACAATGTAAAAATTTCCTGGAAATTTTTGCACCATGCATAAAATTAATAAGTGGAAATTATTTCAGCCAATCAAAATTATTTATTTATTAATAATGACATCATAATGACATAATGGGCCAATGTCTGTGTCGTTGCGATTTTCTTACCGAATATGCCTTCGTGCATTGATTAATATCAGGAAATTTTATTCTCATGCATTTCCAAAACGTAATTAGCCTTCGTGTTCCACTCGGGCTAATTAATACGTTTTGGAAATGCATTCGAAAAAATTTCCGGAAATAATCAATGCACTAGGGATGTTATAAGTGACAATAATTCAACTAACATAATCATAACTATATCAAAACTAATAAAGTTTAGCAGTTTTGACCAATCAGAAAACAATTTAATGGAAATCTCAATGCACTTGGAAAACTGCGGTCCCTTCGGGCTATTCCGAAAAAATCTTTTTTATATTACTTATTTATTCCTTGCAATTGAAACACAAATTTTGAAATAAAAATAGAGTGCTTAGAAAACTAGATTCATAATTGTGTGAGTTTTTTTAAATTGCAGTTTTAGTTTAAGTTGTCATGTCAAATTTAGCTCGAGACTTTGCAGATTCCAGAAATTTCCGGCTTTCAAAGATTCGTGCTTGTCGGATTTTTAAATGACCACTCGCGCGCGCGTTGCGCTCGTGGTCATTTCACAAGCCAAAAAGCACTATTGTAAATTACTATTAAGTAAACAAATTTTTTTTTTTATACATCCTGAGTCATTTTAGCCTGTTAAAACGAGGAACCGTTTTTCTGTTTCTTCGGAGTGTTGCATCTATTTTTGATGTTAAACTTCATCTTATTATTAAATTCTTCATGTTTTCTATATGGTTTTTGAAATACTTATGATTCCTCATTCTATATAAATTCTTCCAATGGCTAAAGCCGATAACCAAAAGCGAATGACTGATAAAATAATACAAAATAGAGAAGTCGACATAGTAAAGGAACCATTTTTATTCAGAACATTTACCATTTACTATTTTAAATTTGTAAGAAAAGGATAATTAACAGACAATAATTATTTACGACCTGAGTCTTGAGAATTTATTTCTTAAATGCAGCACAGTAGTTACCCAAAGTGCATTCACCCGAATACGCAGGTAAACCTTTCTGAAAGCACAAGTAACTATTTGTTAATGAGCTGGACCATAAAGTTTATTGAGGGTCGCATAGACAGCGAAGGGTTCTGTCTGATGCTGCCAGCTGGTGAAATGTGTAGTTTACCCTATGAATTTAGATTTTGCAAATAACAGGAGAGTTATCGCTTTGCTCACAATTTTTCTGGTTTACCGTACCGCCCGCCGCCCGCTCTTCTGGCACTATGAAAGCCGCTTCACCAAACGCTCAAAATTGTCGGGAAACAAGGCAGTTATGAATAACAGGATGACTTTAGCCACGTGCTAGGGACGTTTAAAGGACGCCAATTATGGTGGTAAAACTACGAAAAACATTATATACACACTTCCAGGATGGCCCAGAACTGGTTTTTGGACCATCCTGAAATTGAACGAATTGCGTGGCCTGCCAAATCCCCTGACCTCAACCCAATTGAAAATCTTTGGGCCCATATGGTCCGAACAATTCTGGCCACGATTGTATAAAAAATCTTGTATGTAGTACGTTGCAAAATTCGTGTTTTTCGCACGCGACGTGTTACCAAACTTGCTTCGCTCGTTTGGTAATATTCACGTCTTGGTGCGAAAAACACTTTCATTTTGCAACTTACTACATAAATAGCTATTCCGGAATAGCCCGAAGGGACCGTAGTTTTCCAAGTGCATTGAGATTTCCATTAAATTGTTCTCTGATTGGTCGAAACTGCTAAATTTTATTAGTTTTGACATAGTTATGATTATGTTAGTTAAATTATTGTCATACAAATTTAATAATAATTTATTCGAGGGAGCCTTCAAACCAAACAATCCCGTCCACGTGCGTTTCAGTTTCAGACTTTTGAATAACGGCCTCCGTCAGTTCTGTCACTCCGTGCCTACGACCTTACTATCCACTTTACAGTGTTGTCAAATTTCTTGGGTTACAAAATAAAGGTAGACAACCAGTTATTCAAGTGTCTCATTTATATTGAATTCCACTGTACGAGGTTACAGTAAAATAATCGTTCCACACTGCATAGATTGTTATTTATTTTATCATTTGTAATTGATTTCTTCTTAATTTTGCAAGTTGACAATTTATTTGCGAAAGCGGCGACACATTGATTTAGTGACTTTTTCAAATTTGGCCCTATGTGTGTTTTCCTTCGTACACAGCGCCACCTACTACCTTCTAATAGTAAATCGACTGTAGTATATGATATAACAGTCACTCAATTAAATTCATGCCATATGGGAGAGTTATTCATCATGCTTTTTCTACGCCGACAGTACTTAATGTTTTAAATATATTTTCGCACTTCAGGACAGCGATTTTTCAGATGCCAAATTGTTATCGGAGACCGAAAATACACCTAACATACTCGCTTTAAGTAAAAGCGAAGATGCGGACGAAAACTCTCAATTAGCCGAAGAAGTAAACTCCGCCTCAAGAACGGAAACTCCAGAGGTTCAGGTAGTAAAGGCCTCAAAGTCAACAAACGTGCCAAATGCATCCACTGAAATAAAAGCTCAATCAGAAACGGTTTCTGACTTAACAAAAAATCCACCAGAGCCTAACTTTAAAACACAAAAAATGAAAACAACAAAACGAGGCAATAATAATTCTGGGGAAGCAAGTGAAACCACACAAGTCTTCCACTTGAAGAAATCTATATACGATAGAAGCGAGAAAAGAGACCGTGATGAATACGATGTATTTGGAAAAATGGTCGCTCATCATGTTAGAAACTTAACATCAGAATATTCCAAAATTACTGTGCAACATCATATCACAAATTGTAACACGAGCCTCTACTTAATTCCCCGACCGACCTCGCCCACCGCTTGAACCGCCAGTTTCGCGCGACTCAGCTGGACGATGCAGCGCCGCCAAGCGTCCGGGGACTGCATCGTCGCCTCGCTCGTTACTGCGCCCCTCCGTAGATGGCGCAGCATACAATCGCCCGCTACCCTGTCCTCGGTATAATCCTATATATGGACAGGGCCTCGATCACCAAGGCAGTCTCAACTCACTCAGTCTACAGTCACCATCCATTCGGACGACTACTAAGACGATTTCCTTGGCGGAACAACCAACCTACAAATTATGGTGCGGCCCGTGTGCCCCGACTAATACAGTAGTTTCTCTTGTAACCGCCTGATGTATTGTTTTACTACTTTACTGAATAAATCGCTTCTACAACTGACGCCCAAACGTGGAGCCCGAAACCCACGGAGTAGTGCCGCAGCCCGAGTGCTCCACTAACCCCTCCAAGGAGACGACGACCAGTGCGCAGCCCGAGTGCTCCACCAACCCCTCCAAGGAGACGACGACCAGTGCGCAGCCCGAGTGCTCCACTAACCCCTCCAAGGAGACGACGACCAGTGCGCAGCCCGAGTGCTCCACCAACCCCTCCAAGGAGACGACGACCAGTGCGCAGCCCGAGTGCTCCACTAACCCCTCCAAGGAGACGACGACCAGTGCGCAGCCCGAGTGCTCCACCAACCCCTCCAAGGAGACGACGACCAGTGCGCAGCCCGAGTGCTCCACCAACCCCTCCAAGGAGACGACGACCAGTGCGCAGCCCGAGTGCTCCACCAACCCCTCCAAGGAGACGACGACCAGTGCGCAGCCCGAGTGCTCCACCAACCCCTCCAAGGAGACGACGACCAGTGCGCAGCCCGAGTGCTCCACCAACCCCTCCAAGGAGACGACGACCAGTGCGCAGCCCGAGTGCTCCACCAACCCCTCCAAGGAGACGACGACCAGTGCGCAGCCCGAGTGCTCCACTAACCCCTCCAAAGAGACGACGACCAGTGCGCAGCCCGAGTGCTCCACTAACCCCTCCAAGGAGACGACGACCAGTGCGCAGCCCGAGTGCTCCACCAACCCCTCCAAGGAGACGACGACCCGTGCGCAGCCCGAGTGCTCCACTAACCCCGCGCAGGAAGGTGACGAAGCGTCCCTGTCCTTAGACGAACCCGACAGTGCTCCAAGTGCAGCCAGTTCGTGTGTGCCCCAAGAGCGGCCAGTTCAGTGCGCCCCAGGTCATTCGAAGACCCAAAAACGTCACAAACACCAGTGCGGCGTAGCCCCCGGTTTACCATGGCTCTTACACCAGAAGCTCTGGAACAAATCTTGCGGCGAGTGACGCCCAACCCCCGCACGTGTCACATGACACAGTGCCCGGCCCGGTTCGACGGAACCCGGGATCCTCACCTAGTAGGGGCCTTCATAAGAAGCACAACCTTCTTCAAGGAACAGGAGAACATCCCAGATGACAGCGCTCTCTCCGCCCTTGCCATGCTCCTGGAAGGTCCGGCCAACACTTGGTGGGAAGGTGCCAAAAACGGAGTGACGACATGGGCCCGAGCCATGGCCCTCATCCGCGAAGAATACGCGCCTAACAAACCCAGATACCAGGTTTTTATGGACATCTTCATCTCAGCCCAGTCCCCCGATGAAACCACCGCCGATTTTGTCTCAGGCAAGCGAGCGCTGATCGCAAAGATCGACCCCCTGCCCGATGAGGATTACCAAATCGACCTCATCTACGGGATGCTGAAGCACGTAATACGAGACCGTGTCCCTCGCACCGAAATACAGACTTTCGCAGCTCTCCTGAAACGAGCCAGGGAAATAGAGGCAAGTCTCACCGAACGACGGGAGACACGCAAGGCCAACGAAAGTACCAAGAAGGAACGAAGCTTTGTGAAGACCGAAGCGCTACGTCAGAAATGCGAATACTGCCGACATTATGGACACCTGGAAAAGGATTGCCGAAAGAAGGCTGTCAACAACGCTGCAGATGGTACCACGAGAGGACCAGCACCTAACGGCCGTTCACAGGCCTGTTACGGGTGTGGAAAGCCTGGTGTATTCCGGAGGGACTGCCCAACTTGTTCGCCAAGAGTTCCGGCCGTCGGACCACCAGGAAATCTGGGATTCTGCGCAGTAAATTGCACACAGCCCAACTACCGCCCGGCCGTCATAGTCAGTGTTTGCGCCACCGAAGGTACAGCCTTCCTGGACACTGGTGCCCGAGCCAGCATTGCCGGTCAGACGCTGTACGCCCTCCTACAACAAACAGGGCACGTGTTCAAAGAAGAACAGACCGTAATCACCATGGCGGACGGAAAACCAACCACGTCCATGGTCAAGACAACCGTGGCCCACATCCGGTTGCAGGGAAGGATCATCCCTACCCGGCTGGTGGTACTTCCAAATGCCAAGAACGCGCGAACCCTTTTAGGGATCGACTTCATTGAAGCTGCACAGTTAGTACTGGACTTCGCTACCCGTACCTGGCACTTCTCCGGGACATCCACAACCTACCCCTTTGTCCGCAAAGACGAGGAAGAAGGTAGCACCTGCGACGTCCCCGTGGCAAGCCAGCCACCAAGTGCGAACTCCGCACCACTTCCGATCCCCACGTTGCTCGCCACAACGAACCGCCACAAAGAGGACGTGGAGATGGAAAACTATGGGCCACCTCCACCCATCCCATGGAGATCCCCTGAGGTAGTGGACAAGGTTGAGAGGCCTCAGAAATGGTTCATGGCCCTCGACGCCACGACAGCCATTGATACGGCATGGCCAGACCTCAACCCCGAGCCAAACCACCTCTTCCCGATACCGCCGGTCCGACACTACGACATCGGTACGATCGACTTGCGGTCTGACGAAGGAGTCCACCTCGAACCGAGACAGCGAACCCTCGTCAGAGAGGTCATGCGAGAGCACCACGATCTTGTTGGAAAAATCGACACACCCACGCCCTATGCGGAACACCATGCGAACCGACGCCAGCGGATATGCGCTCAGAGCAGTTCTCCAGCAGGGGGAGACAGACAGCGAGCACCCTATGGAGTAGGCCAGCCGCTTGTTGTTAATCGCTGTCGAGAAGAATATTCTTCGAAGTTCGCACCTCACCAGGATGGCCCCTACGTGATAACGCCTCACCGAGAGCCTACCCTACGATACGCGATACGAGATCGCGCAGCCCGATCTGCAAGACGACCATGTCTTCGCCTTACGCCCCTATCAACTTGGTACCGGCGTCTCTACTCCCTCGCCAGTAGCCCCACCCGCCGTCGAGGACGACTGCGGAAGCACCAACCCTAGGTGCAGCTCGTGTTTTTAAGATTCAGGCTTAAGGACGAGGGCGTTTCCTTAATCCTGAGGGGGAGTTTGTAACACGAGCTTCTACTTAATTCCCCGACCGACCTCGCCCACCGCTTGAACCGCCAGTTTCGCGCGACTCAGCTGGACGATGCAGCGCCGCCAAGCGTCCGGGGACTGCATCGTCGCCTCGCTCGTTACTGCGCCCCTCCGTAGATGGCGCAGCATACAATCGCCCGCTACCCTGTCCTCGGTATAATCCTATATATGGACAGGGCCTCGATCACCAAGGCAGTCTCAACTCACTCAGTCTACAGTCACCATCCATTCGGACGACTACTAAGACGATTTCCTTGGCGGAACAACCAACCTACAAATTATGGTGCGGCCCGTGTGCCCCGACTAATACAGTAGTTTCTCTTGTAACCGCCTGATGTATTGTTTTACTACTTTACTGAATAAATCGCTTCTACAAAATATAATTGCATAATGCTCGTGTAGCGGCCAATTTCCTCTTAGATGGCGCTGTTCCGACGCCGAATAAACAACATCTACAAATCGTACCTCCTGCTTTTTGTGACCACTGTTTTATCTATACTCATCTCGCCTTCGCTGTAAAATTAAGTAGAACAAATAAACTTCTCAAATTTCTACAATTATACCAGGTGGTTAACACTGAGTAAAAATTGGGGGTTTCAGGACTAGGATCGCGAAATCAAATCGCAGATCGTGCAATTTACCAGGTCAAACAAACTGCGAAAATTTGCTTTGAGAAACCAGCCCACACTGGACAAAATACTTGCCGAGGCCAGAGCCGAGAATAGCGTTAAAGCTCACATGAAAGTTTTTGAACAAACTGAACAACGGAAGTATCAGCGCGAATAACTAACAACAAACGTAGTGAACAGACAGCGAATAGGCAGTCACAAACAACACACCACCAATGTAAAACGATGCAGGAATTGTGAAGGCGCTTGGCACGCAAACGGTAGGGAAACATGCCCAGCAGCCAACGCAAAATATCGCACATGTGGTAAGCAAGGTCACTAGGCGAAAGTGTGCAAGTCAAAACCGAAGCAAGGGTCAACAGCGGCTCATTTTGACAGGTATAACCGCGGATGTCCCGAAAGGCGGGGCAATAGAGAAAACAATCAAATATATGGACGGCGGACGATCAGGGTGGAACAGACAAAGTCAAGCAGTCCGGAAGGAGTTTTCCAACTTACAAATAAAGTGAACCGAATTGGAACCGTCCCGACAGCAATCGTGAAAGTCAACGGATTAAACATTCGATTCATAATCGATACCGGAACCTCGACCAACATTATTAGCACTGAAACGTTTAAACAATTGGCGAAGCCGAAGCTGGAGCACATCAATTTAGACATTCGAGCGTACAATAACCAAGAAAAATTAAACGTAAAAGGAAAATTCCATAGCCGTCTCATCTGGAACAACCACCAGATAAATGCTGAGATACATGTAGTTGTAGGAGGCGACAAATCACTTCTTAGTTACGAGTCAGCCACACAACTGAAAATAATAAACGTAAACAGGAATATTTTGGACTGTAGAAGCACACAAGTGAAAATCACGGAGAAGTGAGTCGTAAACAATTTTTTCAGCATCTGCAAAGGGTTCGGAAAATGAAAGGACACTCAGGTGGTGCAGCTACACATCAACCCAAACATCCCGGTCGTAGCGCAGAAACATCGCAGAATCTCTTTTCATCTCCACGAGAGAGTGGAAAGTGAGCTAGATCGGTTGCTAAAAAGGGATATAATCGAAAGAACACAAGGACCAACACCATCGGTTTCACCGTTGGTAATTGCACCAAGAAGGGACCCAGCAGCCATCCGCATATGCGTAGACATGCGAGCAGCCAACAAGGCTATATGCCGCAAACGTCACCTGACACCAACAATCGACGAGGTAACCACACAAATAAACGGAGCTACTGTCTTTAGCAAAATAGACTTAAAGGACGGGTACCACCAGTTGCAACTCAAGGAAGAATCAAGGCCAATAACAACGTTCTCAACACACGTGAGTTTGTTTAGGTACAAAAGATTAGGTTTTGGAATCAACTCGGCAGCCGAAGTGTTTTAGAACGCAATTAGGCAAGCTCTGTCAAACATCCTAGGAGTCGTCAACTTAAGCGGCGATATTTTGATCTATGGAAAATCTCTGCAGGAACACAATGAGCGGCTAATAACCGTACTGAAACGGTTAGAAGAGAAAAACCGTACCATCAACATAAATAAATGCTTTTCGGACCATCAGATATCAATTTCTTTGGATTTCGTTCGGGGTATACCTAGACTCAAACAAAATAACAGCGTTGAAAAGCATGACCCCACCAAAAAACGCTACAGAAGTTCGGAGTTGTCTTGGAATGCTTAAGTACATCCGAAAACTCCTACCAAACCTGGCGGACAAAACAGCCCAATTCAGGGATCTTACAAGAAAAGAAACGAAATGGGAGTAGACGAAACACCATCAAAACATTTTGACGACTTGAAAAAACAGTTAAAGGCGCGTATTCACTTGAACATTTGGCCCGAATGAGCGCCGCATGAGGCGCGATTCGCATAGTGAAGACACTGAGCACACGTCAAGCCACTCAAACCGTTCGACCCGGTGTCAGTACATCAAAGTGAGTGCTGGCTCGGTTCGTGCTCAGTGTGGTCGGCAGGATGTCTGAGCCGCAGCCGAGCTTGCAAAACCCCAGTAGCCTTTCGATAATTTTACAATGGAGTGGTCGCAGGAGAAATGTTTGCAGCTTATTGAAGTTTATCGTAATTGTGAAATTTTGTGGAATCTCAGGAAAAGGCAAGATGCCTAGACTGACATCTTCAAGGTAATGGATAGAAACATTAACGAGCGGAAGAAGAAACTAGATAGTTTGAAAGAGTCCTACAGGCGGAAAAAATCAAAAGTAAGCAAAAATACAACAACCGGAAAAGGTAAATGCAACATGCCTTTATGGGTGAACGGAAAACTATTTATTTCTATATGTTTTAGGACGTGATGAAATCTACGAGTCAAGATGGTTTGCATTTCCAGCAATGAAATTTCTAGACGACAAAACTAAACCTAGAAACACCGTTAGCGTAAGTATTATATTAATTTTAAATTAGACGAATAATAAGTAGGTACATTTATTGCTTTGTAAAGCAGATCAAGCCAAACTAAATTTAATGCATGCGAAGCAACAAACGTTATATTTTATATTATTAATCTGAATAGATATTTTAAATTGCAATGAACAATTAAATATGCAATCGCAATTTAACAAATTCTTTACAGTTTTTTTTATAACATGATTTTACATTCTTAAGGCTCCTCTCTACCCAAACGGGTATAGGGAATTTCAATGTTAATGCCCGCCACGCTAGAAGGCAAACGGTTTGATTCTTTGAGATGCGGTTTGCGTTATTTGAAAATATGATCTTTTATCTACACATCGATCACGTAGTTTTGAAATATCTAGTATAACCAAGACATAATTACAGTTTATTCATTGGTATGTTTTAGCTAAATTTGAACCGTGATCAAATGATAGGCAATAGTTTCAGAAAGACAACTAAAGAACAATTATTTAAAAATATTAATTAGTGCACCCCCAATCATGGATGGACGATTGGCACCAATTTTGCAATGTAAACAAGCAAAACTTAATGCAACTCCAAACACATCAATAACCGGCAACTTATTACTTCGCGTGAGGTCTGATTATTTTTGTTGTTTAACCGATCCGCAATTTGCGTATATATGTCAAAAACGCTCAAGGTTGCCATCGGGTGAGGAGAACTCTTAAGCATATTTATTCTGCCAATCTACTGATCCATGTGTACAAAAATAGTATACCAAATCTACACGTATTTTCTCGGCACTCATTCTCCTTCTACGTGCAATAACCTTTAGAGGTAAAAGGGAATTTTGTTCCATTTGATCTTTTCGCCAATCTCCACAGCAAATTTCTCCACATATTTCTTCATCAAGAAGGTGGTCATGGGAAGTGTGTAATAATTTCTAGAAGTCTTGGTATTTCTTAAAAAATTGCGAAGACAAACTAGCTATTTCTATCAATTGACCCTTATTTGGTTGTAAAAGTAAAGGTTTTCGTAAAACCCGAAATTTAGATAAAATACCAAATGCGTTCTCAACCACTCTACGGGCTTTGCTAAGTCGATAGTTAAATATCCTTTTAGAGGATCCCTTCGGGTGAATTCCAGAGAATGGCTTCATAATATGATTGCTTAGAGCAAATGCTGAATCTCCCAAAAACATGTAAGGCATCTCATTTTGTAAACCATGTATTGTAAATGGTCCTGGTAGATTTAATTTTTCTTATCCAACATTTTTGTATAAATTGCAATTCTTAAACACTGATATTCTTCCTTGGCACTCAATATCAACAAATATAAAATTGTAATCAGCGTCTACTAATGCCATCAGAACAATGCTGAATTGTGATTTGTAATTATAAAAATCACTACCACTTTTTATTGGTGCTTGCATTACGACGTGTTTCCCATCAATGGCGCCCGAGCAATTAGAAAAATTCCAGACATTCTCAAATTTGTTTGATATTTCTTTCCATTCGTTAGGAGATGTAGCCGTCTAAAATAATTAAATTAATTACTTTTTAAGATTTTATGCGTTACTTAAATATATTTTTCTATTTTATTCAGAACACAGATTTGGAGGAGTCTTCATTAGAAGAAGCTTCATTAGAAGACGGTGTTACAGAAGTGACTAATAACGATGCAGTTGTGAAGGCACGAGTTTAAATCGACAAAAAAGCAGACCATTAAACGAAAATCAAGGGAAGACTCTCGAATAGATGAGGCGTACAAATATTTAAAACAGGCTGTTGGTGGAAGTAGGCGAGTGTGCATCTTTTGGCAAATACATTGCCAAAAAAATAAAAAAATTGGATGGTCGCCTCCGTGCAATAGCACAACATCGAGTTAACAATATTTTTTTTGAGTTAGAGATGTCATTGTACTCGCAAAATGTCGCACGAAATACTGTTACAATATCTACAACACCTCATTTGCCATCTACATCACCTTCATATCCATCATCTATTTATAATTCTCCTCTTCATCCACTATCTGATTATCATTCCGGTCCTACTTCTCCACCTCTAGATCACTCTCCTTCTCTACAGTCTGATGTGTCCTTGCATTCATATCTTTCTGGTGCTCAATTCTCTGATTGCAACTTTGTATAAATCTTTGATAATTTTGTTACTCAACGAAGGAATCTCTCCAAGAAATAAAATGCGAAGAAAAAATGATTGATTGTGTGTCAAGAACGTTGATGCCGGCTGAACTAAATTATTCCACTGAGCACAAAGAAGTGTTGGCCATTTACTACGGAGTTTGTAAGTTTAAGCAATATTTGTGGGGACAAAACGCCACCATCAAGACTGACCACAAGCCGTTAATAACAAGTGGCCAGTGGATAACGAAGCGGTTTTTGGAAAGCCACAGAAGAAGATAGGTTACTACAGAAGGTCGTCAGTTATTTAAAGGACAAGTGACCTTACCAAGTAGAACCAGATTTGGATGGAGTCCTATCATGTGGATATAGAATAGTAATTCTAAAAATACTACGTGCAAAACTTCTAAAGGAATTACATGCAGGACATTTTGGAATAGTACGGATGAAATCGCAGGCAGAAACATTTTTATGGTGGCCAGGGTGCATAAGGAGATCGAGTTGCTGACATTAGAGTGCGTTGCCGTAGGTTTTCGGGCGCAATTCAAGTGGTACGCAAACTCTATCATCTGAGACGTTATGTTCGATCGGTAGGTGAGTAATATCGTATCGTGTGTGAGGAAATCTGGTGCGGAGTACGTGTGACTTGTCTTTGTCTGATCGGTAAGTGGGTCATATTGCATTGGTCACCGCGAGAAGTTTAGCGTCATTAGTACCTGGGTAATATCGTGCCAAGTGCGCAAAATTCGCGTGAAAGAGTC
The DNA here is from genome assembly GCA_951805265.1 of Schizotus pectinicornis. Taxonomy (NCBI): domain Eukaryota; kingdom Metazoa; phylum Arthropoda; class Insecta; order Coleoptera; family Pyrochroidae; genus Schizotus; species Schizotus pectinicornis. The sequence goes on from OX638208.1 coordinate 12,000,677, forward strand.
TCGTGCTTAGCCCGAAGTTGCTGCGTGAGTAATATCGCATCGTATTTGTGAAGTGCGAAGAAATGTCCTCAGGAGCACCAGGAAACGAAGAAAACATGACGGAAGATAGGCTGCCGATGGATATGGGCGAAGAAATGTCGGCAGGAACCGAGACGGGTGCACCAGAGCAGGCACAATTGATGACGGTGGATTCGGTGCTCAAATTAATTAAACGATTGACCCCGGCACCACTCAATAGAAACACTCCGCCGTCGAGTAAAGTAGGGACCAACCGGAATTATCGTGTTATGCCCGATTTAACGCAAGGATTGAAAAGATTCGCTGGAAAAAGAGAGTATTATGATGCAAGAAATTGGCTCAGGGATGTTAAAGCCATGGCAGGTCGTCAATTTTGGGACGACGGTATTTTTCTTAAAATGACTCATCAACATTTAAGTGATAGTGCGTTAAGATGGTACCATTACCATCATAAGGACTTTCGCGGATTTTGAATCGTTTATTCGTGAGAAATACGAGGATACGCGAACCTTGGTAGAGCGTGTGCGGGATACGGAGAAACGCGTACAGAGAAGAGACCAAAGTGCCCAAGATTACTTCTATACAAAAATGCGGTTGTATCGCGAATTAGGCTTGAACTTTGACGAAAGCAAACAAGAAGTGTTGAAAGGTTATAAGTCTAGGGATGCAGCTAGAATTCTATTGCCAGTGCAGCATCAAAACGAAAAAGAGCTTTTGAAAGATCTTGGACAGAATGAACTTTTATTCGCGGGGTATCAAGTCGAAAAGTTCGCGAATAAACGCGTCGCGAATATGAACTTAAAGTGTAACCAGTGCCAAAGTAAGGGCCATTTAGCGAGACACTGCAGGAATAAAAAAATTGGACTGCTCGTGATAAGGGAATAATGACTCCTGTCGAGGACAAACCCATCCTTGCCGCGCCGGTTAAATGCTTCAAATGTAAGGGTGAGGAACATTATGCCAATCACTGCATAGCGACCGTTCCAAGTAATCGCAATAATGTGAACTTTTTGAAGCAAGTCAATGAGGTTCCAAACTTCCGAATCTTAAATACTATAAAAACGTGACAGTAAACGACGTGCTGGTAAAGTGTTATGTGGATCTCGGTAGCCAAGTATGCCTACTGAGGAAGGATTACGCTTCTAATTGCTTCTTGAAATGCGACTAGCGTGACAATCAAGAAATTGGTGGTTACGAGGGAGCAGTTATTAAGGTCTTAGGTTCAGTGGTAGTCGACCTCGAAGTTGACGGAGTCAAAGCAAAGCAACTACAAAGAGCACATCGTCGCAAGTGAAAATCAACAGAATTCCTTGATTGTGGGACACCCTTTTACCGAGCAGGCCCACATCAAAATCGTGAAAACTGCCAACGAATTTACGTTGACGAAAATGCTGCCGAAATTAGAGTGTACGAAACCATCTAAAGTGATACTTTGGGCGAAAGATGCGACCGTGATACCCAATAACTTTCTGGGACACATAGTGGTGGACACCGAAACACCTGAAACCGATCTATGCGTTGAGGGTGGCATTCGCGATAAAGACGAACTAGTATCGCATTGTGTTTTATCGACTGATAAAAGGGGTGAGGCTGTATTGCCGGTGCTTAACATTAGTGGCGTCTACATCGACATGAAGAAAGGACAACGTGTCGCGCGCGGTGAACCCTGAGTCGAAGGGATAAAACGTCGCGAAGTGAACGAGTTACCTGTCACGCCTGACGAGATCGCTATAGATGTGACGGGTGAAGATGCGGACAAATTGTTAGAGTCCGTTAACCAGTACAAAAACTTAGTGGCTCGAAATATGAAACAGGTGAGTTGCAGACTTAATGGAAATAACAATACAATTAACCGACGACAAACCTGTGTTTTACCGACCGTACCGGATGTCTTACATTGTGGAGGAACTAAAGGACGCGGATATTGTGGAGGAAACCAATTTTCTATTTGCTAGTCCTGTTCTTCTAGTAAAGAAGAAGAACGGCGACGTTCGTCTATGTGTGGACTATCGTGCCTTAAACAAAAAAAAAAAAAATTATACTTACTGCAAAATAAGCGAAAGGTAGAGTTAAAGAAGTAAGCAGGAAAGAAGCAACGTTTACGTAGTAGGGCAACATTATGACGCGACTCATAAACCCATAAAAACGGAGCTCAAGGTTATTAAAAATTATCACTACCAGTAACTTTTAAACAAATTGAAAGGAAAACTGAAGACGACGAAAGCCTGCAGAAAGTAATCAAATACGTCAAATCAGGTTGGCCAAAGAACAGCGAGGAATGGGAAGGTAAGTGAAACCATTTTTTATCCAGAACGGTAGTAAACAACTGCATAATGTTTATGGAAAGACTTATGATTCCAGACGTTTTTCGTCGGAAAATCCTACGACAGCTACATGTTGGACACATGGCATGGAGCGAATGAAATCATTGGCGAGAAGCTATGTTTACTAGCCCCATTTAGACAAAAACATTGAAGACTTTGTCAGGGACTGCGAGCAGTGGGCATCAGCGGCAAAATCACCAAGGAAAACCACCCTGGAACCCGTCAGCAACGAAACCGTGGCAGAGAATTCATATTAATTACGCGAGCCTAATTAATAATGTATATTTTCTGATTATAGTCGACGCATATTCCAAGTGGCCTGAAATATTCTCAACAAAATCCACCATATCGACTACAACCATTGAGGGGCTTCGGGAAACCTTTTCAGATACGGCATTCTTGATATCATCGTGTCAGATAATGGAACTCAGTTTACCTCGCATCAGTTTCAACAATTTTGTAAAGTCCAAGTGTTATTGCTTTATTATTATTATTTAAGTTTCGCTTTTGTTAAAAGGTTCACGCGCGCGCTGTCTCTCGCTTAAGTCGCTTATGGCAGTGCGAGTCCAATGGACATTGGACTATTGGACTCGCACAGTAGGACTCAGTCCAACTGTTAAAGATTAAACATGTATTAAAACCAACACGAATTTCTCTTAAATATACAGTCCATTAAACAACAACATATTTTGGTCCTATCGAACCGCGGATAGACTCAGTGCAGTGCACAGTGCAAATCAAATCAAATCAAATCATCGGCCTGTGCAAGCAAGTCATCGCAACAACGTGCAACTCAACCACACGGCCGCCGCTGTCGTTACGGCGACAGGACCGGACTCGCGCTCGAAACCACGCATTTTCGCAAATCGCAATCAGCAAGGTCAGTTTTTTCGCATTAAACTGCACTAAGCTCGCAACGCAAAGGATCGCATCTCCATGAAGCGTTTCTGTAGTGGGATCCTGGAAAAAGCGATTGCGACCGAGTCGATATCTTTACGGTATCGATCGCTTTGAAGAGAAGGGGTTTAGGGGAGGGTCTTTTGAAAAATGCGAAAACAATTACGACAGTGATCACGTGACTATTTAGAAAGAGCACTACCGTAAGAGTGAAAGAAAATTGGTCAGTTTTGTGCCATGTTGAACCCTTTCGAGTCTGATCGGTAGCAGTCGGAAACAGTCGGCAACACAAAAAAACTTACATACATATGGAGCTACCCGATAAGTGGTTATTTCTGAAGTAAATTGTAACTTTTTGAACATTCGTTTTGTTGCGGTTTCGTTGAGTTCGAAGGACCATAGATTTTTGTATTATTTATTGATAAAAGCAAAACTAACAAGCCACAAAACCAAAAAACACATGCGTTTCCTTTCTTAGGTTTTTACCGAATGCCAACAAACCGTTATCTCCGGTCTTGCGCACACACACGCGCGGCACAGAAGTCATGAAGGCCTAGAGCGCAAGGCGCATAAGCAGTAACATAAAGTAACATAAAAGTAATAAAAGTAACATATACTCCCCCCGTTGGAAGAGTAAAGTTATAAAATAAATTTGAAATTCCAAAGAGTACTATAAAAGTCAATCTGGAAAACTCAGTAAAGGTGATCACTCACTGCACTAGGCCGCGAGTGGCAAAACACAAATTTTGTTTATTGCACGTTGGGTGTCACCGCTGGAAGTGCGAAGCGTGACGACTCGAACGATGTTGTCAGCTCCTGGATGCAGCTTGAGGATGCGTCCGAGGCGCCATTTGGCAGGGGGTAGGTTGTCATCTTTCAAAATGACCAGCATGCCTTCCTTCAAGTTTTGATGGCGAACCTGCCACTTATTGCGGCGCTGAAGCTCTGCGAGGTACTCCTTGGACCATCTTGACCACAGATGCTGTGTAATGAGCTGGATGTGCTGATACGTGTCGAGCCTATTTGGCCTCAGGTGTGTCAGGCGTGGATCCGGAACCGTAGTCAAGGTTTTACCCAGTAGAAAATGTGAGGGAGTAAGAGGAGTGAGGTCGCTAGGATCACTAGATAGCGGACAAAGCGGCCTTGAATTTAGAATGGCTTCAATTTGTACAAGTAGAGTGTTAAGCTGCTCAAATGTAAAAGTTAAATTTCCAGTTACTCGTCGCAAATGATTCTTAACTGACTTGACGCACGATTCCCAAATACCACCCATGTGAGGGGAATAGGGGGGTAAAAAAATCCAATTAAACTTTTCGTTTTTGAAAGATTCTGTTAAATTGTTATCGATTAGGAATTGACCAAGTTCTTTTAATTTGTTGTTCGCGCCAACGTAATTTTTTCCATTATCGGAGTAGATCTTTGCAGGCATGCCTCGGCGAGACGCAAATCGTCTCAATGCTAAAAGAAACGAATCTGAGCTTAAATCAGATACCAATTCCAAATGCGCAGCTTTGGTAGCAAAACAGATAAAAACGCAAATGTAGGCTTTCGAAACTTTCGCACCCCGACCTTTTCGGTCTTTCACTAAGAACGGACCGGCATAATCGGTACCTACAATTGTAAAGGGCGAGTGAGGAGTGACGCGATCAGCGGGAAGATCTCCCATGAGGTTGCTGATAGAAGAAGGCTTTGCCCTAAAACATGAGACGCAACTTCTAACAATATTTTTGGCTAAGGACCGGCCACCAAGAGGCCAGTAAGTTTCCCTGATGGTTGAAAGCAATAATTGTGGTCCAGCGTGCAGTAGGCGGGAGTGCTCCTTAAGAAAAAGCGCTTTGGTTAAAGGATGCTTTCCAGGAAGCAGTATGGGATGTTTTTTGTCGTGGGAAAAATCAGATCTCGATAAACGCCCACCTACTCGTAGTAGTTTTTCGGTCTCATCAAAATATGGGTTTAAAGCAATTAATTTGCTGCATTTGCTTAGACTTTTAGAAGCCTTCAAATCTTGTATATCAGTGGAGAATTCTTCTGACTGAGCAAGCCTAATCAGGAATAGCAGAGATTCGTGTAATTCGACAATTGTCAGAGGACTGGTTTGGCGGACATTTTTTGAGACGCGGCAGTTTTGAATAAATCGCCGAATATATGCGGCTACGCGTTCCATTTTTGAAAGAGAGGAAAATCTTTGAAAGGGAAAACCTGACATGGGAATTTGTGACAGGCACGCTTGAGTCGTGGGTTTAGTTCCCTGAAATCTGTGGCAGAAGACAGATTTTTGCTTGGGCCATTGGCGCTCGTCCAGCAAGAGAAAATCCGGACCATGCCACCATAGCTTTAAGTTCGCAACTTTGCGAGGGCTAACGCCTCGTGATAGCAGATCTCCGGGGTTTTCGCTGGTATGGACATATCGCCATTGCTCGCGTGGTGAAATCGTGTGTATTTGAACGATCCGGTTGGCTTCGAAAGTCTCTAGCTTGTAAGGTTCAGAGTTGATCCATGCCAGGACGATTTCGGAGTCTGTCCACAAGAATATAGAGTCGACATTCAAGTCCAAAGAAGATTTCACTTTTTTGAGAAGTTTTGCAAGTATGGCAGCGGCAGACAATTCGAGTTTGGGAATGGTTAGGTGCTTCAATGGAGCAACCTTGGTTTTAGCACAGAGAAGATGAACTGAAATTTTGCCCTGCCTATCTATTGACCTAGCGTAGATACAGGCGCCGTACGCTTTCCTGCTTGCATCAGAAAATCCATGCAACTCGATTTTAGAAGGCTGATGGCACATTGCATGCCGAGAGATTCGTAAATCATTTAAGATGGGCAGTTCATTGCTGAAACTTTCCCATTGGATTCTTAGATCAGGTGTTAGAGGGTCATCCCATTTTAGCTGAGCCAACCATAGCTGTTGCATAAAAATTTTTGCAGAAATAGTACAAATACTTAAAAGACCGAGGGGATCAAAAATTTGACTAATAATGGACAAAACTTCACGTTTGGTAGGAATTGATGCATGTTTTTTGAAACCAATGCTAAAAAACAGCTGGTCAGAATGAGGAGCATATGATAGACCAAGAGTCTTAGTGCTTTCATCCTGTTGAAAGTTTAATACCATTTGCGATACGTTGCCATCATTGACACAATTAAGAACTTGTGGCTCATTCGACGTCCACTTGCGGAGAACAAATCCCCCTGATAGAAGAATTTCTGATATTGTCTTACAAACATATCGAGCTTGCTCAAAGGAATCGATACTGGTCAACAGATCATCGCAGTACATATCTCTTCGTATGATTTTAGAGATTTCCGGTTGTGTTTTTTCGTGAGAAGCAGCTAACTCGAATAAGCACCTTATGGCAAGGAAACTTGAGGCCTTTTGACCATATGTGACAGTACATAGCTCATAACCTTCAATCGGAAGCGAAGGGTCGGGTCTCCATACAATTCTTTGCAGAGAACGTTGAGCAGGATCGATAATGATGGAACGATACATTTTGGAACAATCGCTGGACAAAATGTACTTGTAACGGCGGAATCTAAGTGCGATAGAGAAAAGATCATCTTGAATTACGGGGCCGCCCATCTGAATGTCGTTAAGAGATACTCCAGAAGTAGTGGGAGCTGAAGAATTAAAAACGACTCTCAGCTTTGTAGTCAAACTCTGCTCGCGTATAACCGGCAAATGTGGCATGTAATAGCTGTAAGAAGCTATATCGGCATCGTGACAAAGCTTGACCATGTGACCAAGAGATTCGTATTCGTTAATGAAATCAGAATAGGCTGTTTTAAGAGCGGCATTAGAAGAAAGCTTCTTTTCAAGAGACAGAAATTGCTTAGTCGCTCTTTGTTTTGAATCGCCTAAGACGCTAGGAGAGCTTTGTAGCGGGATGGTGACTACGAAGCGGCCCTCTTCATTTCTTTTAGTTGTCTTAACGAAATTGTCTTCGCAAAGTTGTTCCTCTTCAGAAAGAATGGGTGCTGAATCTTCGCAGACTTCCTGCTCCCAAAAACGAGATATTTGTTTCGAAAGCGTGGAAACGGAAAGATTACAGCTTATGTCATTATTGGTTTGATTCCTTAAACATGAAAAGCTACCAGAGATCAAGTAACCGAGTTCTGAGTTGATGATGTATGGATATTCGTGAATGTAGGGCTGATCAGCCTTTATGAGCTGCCAGAAAACATCAACCCCTAACAATATGTCTATTCGCGTGCTCTTAGCGAAATCCACATTGGCTAAAGCGATTCGAGGTGGAATGGTCAACGATTTCATGCTGAAGTTTGCAGCAGATAGAGTTTGGGTTATATTTGGAAGTATTAGAAATGATAGTTCCGCTGCGAAATGGCTATGAATTGACTTTATCTTGGCAGAAGTGCTGAAAGAAATCTTTGACCTTGTTTGATTAATGCCAGCGATTGAAAAGTCGCTATGAATGGTAGGAAGGGAAAGCCTTTTGCATAACTGAGAGGTCATATAAGATCTCATGCTGCCAGAATCTAGTAGTGCTGTGCATTGAATTTGCTTACCATCCTCCGAGATTACAATTATTTTTGCGGTTGGCAAAATTTGTTCTGCGTTGCAATGAACGGTATGGTTCGAGAGAGTTAAGGGGGTAGGAGAAGTACGCTCGGCTTGATCAGAAATGCTGGTGTCTTTATGCAAGAGGGTTGAATGAAATTTGGAACATTTTTTGCAATGTCGAGATCTGCAATTAGACTTTTTGTGACCTTCTCGCAGACAGTTAGAACAAACTCCGATTTTGTTTACCTCCTCCAATCTTTTATCGACAGGCATGCTCAGGAACGAGCGACATGCATATAAGGGGTGATCATTTTTGCAAGAAGGGCACGCGTTATACTTTGTCACAACATGAGATTGAGACTTTGAAAACTTACCTTCGTATTTGTTTTTGCTTAACGCTGAATCAGCATTATGCAGCTTGGTCATTTTTTCTAACAATCTGCAGCGCTTTTCTAAGAAGTTGACGAGATCGTTATAAGTTGGTAGATCAACTTCCTTTGCTTCTTCAACCTCATTTTCCCATTCTTTTTTGGTTTGATACGGGAATTTATCAACTACTAGGTATATGAGCATGCTATCCCAGTGCATTACTGGTTGCCCTAAACTTTTCAAGGAACGATAATGCGTTTGAAGGTCATCGAGTAGCTGACGAAGAGATTGAAAAGACTCTTTTGGAATTTTAGGCGCATCAGCAATGGCTTTGACGTGATTGTGAACCATTAGCTTTTTGTTTTGGTATCTTTTCTTCAGAAGTGACCAAGCAGTAGCATAGTTAATGGAGGTGACCTCTAATGATCGAATGACCCGAAGCGGTTCTTCAGAAAGTGCCGACCTAAGGTACAAGAATTTTGATAAGTCGTCAAGCTTGCTATTGTTTTCTATGAGACTTTTAAAAGCATCAGAAAAGGCGGGGAAATGTTCAGGCTTGCCGTCGAAAGTTTCGAGTTTTAACGCTTGTAATTTAACAGTAGTTTGTTCTACAGCTGCTTGCGCATTTTGCGGCAGCATAGGTGAGCTAAAGCTTTCAGAAGCACTGTCTGATAGTGAATTTTGAGCGTTTGCACCAACTTGAAGCGGATTTGGAATTTGAACCTGGTTTCCCGATAACAACTGGCTTGTGGTTGCTAATAATTCGTAAAATAAAGATTCAAATTGCTCTCGTTCATTGGCCTGCTGTGCAAAGAGCTCCTCCGATACTGTAATGTCTATTTCGTCTTGAATTTTGTTAAAATCGCTTATGAGTTGTTTAAAACCTTCACTACGTTGTTCTACCTGCAAGAAAAATGTTGAGGAAGGTGTGATTTGAGAATCAAGCGTGTTTTTGTCAAGAAAGTTTTTGAAGTTAGTAAGCTTTGTTTTTAAAGCGGCCCGTTTTCGTGTCAATAATTTGACGTTCGCGTCTTCAGCCATATTTATTGTTTTCCGAAAATTGCACGTGAAATTAAGGGAAATTGCTAAATGAAAGCTGGAAAGGACTCACTTTTGTTTGCGTGGGTGTAGGTTATTTTGTTGGCGAGTTGGCGTCCCCGGTCCGGCCCTGTTGTAATGGCGGCGGTTACGCTTGCTTCGTGGCTTCAACAATTTCTCGGTGAAGTTGCTGGTTGCTGGGCGGTACAATCCGGTTCGATTAGGACCATTTTATGTTGCGGTTTCGTTGAGTTCGAAGGACCATAGATTTTTGTATTATTTATTGATAAAAGCAAAACTAACAAGCCACAAAACCAAAAAACACATGCGTTTCCTTTCTTAGGTTTTTACCGAATGCCAACAAACCGTTATCTCCGGTCTTGCGCACACACACGCGCGGCACAGAAGTCATGAAGGCCTAGAGCGCAAGGCGCATAAGCAGTAACATAAAGTAACATAAAAGTAATAAAAGTAACACGTTTGAAGTAAAATAAGTATTTAAATAAATTACACACAATACCTACATGATGGAAACATTGCAAAATAGTTTAAGACAGATAGATAGTTACTATATGGACATATTTTTTTCATGTTTATTGTTTTACCCTCGGTTTTACCCATAACATATAAATAACATAAAATATGAAAAAAACTATCATAATATATAATAATGATAATAATATATCTTAATACAGTATCTTAATACAGTATCTTAATACAGTACGGTATTGTATTTTATGAATGTAACAAAGTTTTGTGGGGGATATTATTTTGGTATATTGTTTACTTTACCCAATTCTGGATTTCCAAAAAGCCAATTACAGCAAAGCATTCCTTAACATTTGTATATTACGAAAATCAACATCTTTTTTGGTGCAAATCATTTCTATTTTTACTCTTATTTTCTTTACCCTACCACATCTACATCTATAAATTTTGCATAAATTTATTTTTTATTTGCACAACATTTCATTGCTTAAAATGGCATTATATTGATGTTTCACAATGGTTTAAAAAAAACACCGCAAAAAGCGAGAAGTGGGCATTGTAAACAATTACTACATACTTTATTGTACGATTGTACCTAGAACTTTGGTTTACAGTTTACAAATATTTTTTCTGAATGCAATTAGAAATGTCTAACAAGTTGACTGGGATATAACGTTAATTCAAGGAAATAATTAAAATGTTTGTCAAGATTAAGTTTTTAGTAAAATTTGCAAGCACGTTTTGAAGGAGAAATTCAAATAACCGAGAGATCATTTAAAAGTAATTTCGAAAATTAAAATTGTAATAATATTGGTACATATTATGAACAATAAGATAAAAATTATTTAAAAACCCCTTGTTAATCTCCAAATAACGATAAATATGCAATATCCTGAAGAATCGCTTTTAAAGCAGCCCTTTTGGAGTTGTAGAAACAATTTCTACCAGAAACAGGTAAACTTGGGTGCTGGAGGCTATAACCCTTCCACTTGTACCTGAAAATATCTGAAAATCCAGCCCCTAAGCCGTCATCTACCAATGCCATTCATAGGGATGCACCTTCGGAACACCAGAAAAAGCGATAGCCTGTCGGAACTCTCTGTTTAACCGATGGAAACCCATAGCGACTCGGTAGATATCTATGCCAAAGCAACCGTTTTCGATCGTTTTAAAAGCGACTCAGTAGAAACGCTTTTTCCAGGATTTCACTACTGCATTCCACGTTGGAAAAATTGAGGCGTCACAGCGTCGCCATTTGCCGTATATCAGTGAACCAAACCAAAGCATCATCGTACATCGTCAGCTGTTTCCCATCCAAGGGCAGCATCCAGTAGTGGGATCCTCGAAAAAGCGATAGCGATCGAGTCGCTATCTTTACGATATCGGTCGCTTTGGTGGGAAGGGGTTTAGGGGAGGATCTTTTCAAAAATGCGAAACCAATCACTTTTCAGCAATTTGTTATGGTGAAAAATTTTCAAACTACCTAACCTAAGTATCGTGAACGTAAACCTCGTGGACTTTAACACACTAAACAATTGTCACTTATAATATTCCTAGTGCATTGATTATTTCCCGAATTTTTTTCGAATGCATTTCTAAAACGTATTAATTAGCCCGAGTGGAACATGCATGAGAATAAAACTTCCGAAAAAAAAACTCCAGGAATTTTTTATATTGTCATAGAAACGACACCGAATTCTGTTTTTCTATTAGCTACCTTTCAGTGTCGTGCGATTTTCATCAAAATGAATACCAACGATACATGATAACTTAATTCAGTAGTACATGTGCAAAAACATTCGGAAAAATTGATCATAAGAGTCAAGAGTTACGACAATATTCAAGAACTCTTCCTCCGTTATCAACTGTTTTCGAGAACATGTTTATTAAGAAAAGCCGTTTTATTTTTTGATTTTATATCCGCCTCTTAAGTTTGTAACAGTTATTCCGGGACACTCTGTATACAAAAATAGAGATATGCGTATGGATTCAAACTCGCGTTTCAATCTGACAGAGTTAGAATATAAGCTACTGTAAATTATGAATCCAACAAATTATTATAAATGTAACAAAATTTGTGGAGGATATTATTTTGGTATAGAAACAAACTTTATTGCACGATTGTACCTAGGACTTTTCTTTGCAGATATTTTTTCTAAATGTAATTACAAATGTCCAAGTTGACTGGGATATCCCGTTTATTCAAGAAAATAATTAAAATGTTTGTCGAGATTAAGATTTTGTAAAATTTGCAAGCACGTTTTGAAGAAGAAATTCAAATAATCTAGAGAACATTTAAATGTGGTTTCAAAAATAAAAATTGTTATTTTTTACCTACAAAAGTAATAATATTGGTACATATTATCAACCACAAGATAAAGATTATTTAAAAACCCCTTGTTAATCTCCAAATAACGATAAATATGCAGTATCCTGAAGAATCCCTTTTAAAGCAGCACCTTCCGACTTGTAGAAATGATTTCTACCAAAAACAGGTAAACTTGGGTGCCGGAGGCTATAACCCTTCCACTTGTACCTGAAATTATCTTAAAATCCCCTAAGCCGTCATCTACCAATGCCATTCATAGGGATGCACCTTCGGAACACCAAAAAAAGTGATAGCCTCTTGGAACCCTCTGTTTAACCGATGGAAATCCATAGCGACTCGGCTGATATCTAGCCAAAGCAACCGTTTTCGGCCGCTTAGAAGCGACTCGATCGCTATCGCTTTTTCGAGGATCCCACTACAGGGTCGCAACTCAGCCGGACCGCCGGAAAGCAACCGCATAGCAACCCCAACTCCAGCGTTGGCGTCACAACAAACACAAGTGTCAGAGTTTGCATTCCACCCCATCACACAAATTTTGCAAAATATCGCGTTTTTCAATAAATACGGCACAGGATTTTAACGCGTTTTGAATGATGGCGGAAGACGAGTCTCTCACGCAACTCAATCGGAAACGGGGCGCCATAAAAGGAAAATTAACAACTTTCACAGACTTTGTAGCAAAATTGCAGGACAGGCTAAATTCAGAGAAAGAAGGCAACGAGATCTCGGATATCGAAATCATAGAGTTGGAGGATCGCGTCAACAAAATCGAGGAGAAACTTGTCGAATTTTCAACGCATGAAACACAAATAGTAGCGGTCGTTCCCGAAGACGAAGTCGAGGCGCAATACCTCGAATCGCACGCTTTTGAGGCGTCCTATTTCGCGTCTGTTGCAAAAGCAAAAGGTACTATCGCATGATCAAGGGCTGAGGCAAATATCCTAGGAAATATCCCAAGCAATCACTCAGGTGTCTCACGTAGATCTGGGCCACCTGGACCCAATGACTCAGGTAACAACGGAGTCAACACAGGCTTCAAATTACCAGCTTTGAACATTCCGAAATTTTCAGGTTTTTACGATCAATGGTTACCGTTTTTTGATACCTTTAATTCATTAATACACACAAATGACCATTTATCGCCAATTCACAAATTTCGATATTTGCGCGACGCACAATAGGGTGATGCCGCTCAAGTAGTTCACAGTTTTGAAACAACTGCAAGCAATTATGAAGCCGCGTGGGCTCAATTACAGAAACGTTATAAAAACAAGAGGTTAAGGGTTCATAATCACATTAAGGGAATAGTGGAATTTCCCAGTCGCAAAGGAATCTTTCTCATCGCTCAGAGTTCTTTTGGATACAATTCAAAGTCACATGCGAGCCTTGAAAGCATTAGATCAATCTGTTGACAGTTGGGATAGCATATTGATATATTTAATCGCGGACAAATTCGATTTCGAAACTAAACGCGAATGGAAGGCAGCTGCTCTCAAGCAGGCCGAGATGCCCACCATGTCAACTATGTACACCGTAAAATATGTCCTTAAAGCCGTTTTACACGATCAATAATTATCACAATAATTCTGGCCACAATTGTGGGATATATTTATGGACATAAATACTTTGTAAAATGTTTACACGTTCAATAATTATGGGTAGGTACCTATAATTATGCCCTTGCTCACGCGCACAAAATTGGTTTCTAGTGTTTTTGACATGGTTATGTTCTTACGTTGGCACTTAACTTAACCATCACGTGCGTGAAGGGTCTGGGCCAAGGTTCTTTAAGTTTAAAAAAAACACTTTAAAAAGAAAAAAAAAACTTAAAGAACCTTGGGTCTGGGCTAGGCTTGGGCGATTCGCAATTTGCCGAATCGAGAATCGATTCGCAAAAAAAATCGATATTGACCGATAATTCGATTTTTTTCGTATTGAATCGATTCGACGCAAATCGATCTAAATCGAATAAAAATAAACTCAATCGAATCGAAAATGAATCGATTCGAATCGAAAATGAATCGAGTCGAATCGAAAACGAATCGATTCGAGAATAAATCGATGCGCTTGCGCATGCCGAACTGAATCCAAGGTGAGTCACTACTAAGGATAAAAATAAATTTGCATGCATGCGTATTGTTATTGTTAACAGTTCAAGGTCACTGAAAAAACTCACTGCCACATGACTGCCACTGTACTGCTGAGATCAAAGCAAATCTGCTCTTTCTGTGTTTTCTTTTGATTTTTATGCTGTGTGCTGTGTCCATAACCCAGAATCAAAATGCCGAGTAACCGAAGTAAGTTTTGGAGTTATTTTAGTAAGCATGAAGGCCAAAAATCGGCAACATGCAAAAAGTGTTTAAAAGTAATAAGTGTTAGTAGAAACACTTCAAATCTAAAGCAACATTTGAGAAGACATCATATTAATCTGTACATGGAAGCAAATAAAGGCGATAGTGATGGTGGTGTTGTCACGTAAGTCAGCTTAAAAATATGAAATTAATTTTTTAACAATGATGCCCCCACGCGTAGGATTCCGGAAGAAATTGAAACCATTGCGCTGGAGTCTATTCCTTCTCAACTATCCTGTTCATCTACTGCTAGTTCTCAAGAGTTTTTCACCGAAGACGGATGCACAAATGAGAATGATCGTAGCAGAAAATTAATTTCTTCAACCATTCCTCGAAGTAACAAGCAACTTACCCTGGAGAGTTTTCATCAACGACCCTTAAGTAAAGGTCAGCAGGAAAGCATCACGGATGCGCTTGTTTATACGATTGCTGTTGACTTACTACCATTTAGGACTGTTTAAAAGGAGGGTTTTACCAAATTTGTAAAGACTCTTTGTCCGTATTATAAAATCCGAAGCAGGAAAGTGTTGAGTGATAAAAAAATACCTGCATTATTTATGAAAATCAATGAAGACATTTCTCTTGCTTTACAAAATATTCAGTATGGTATAGCACTAACGACTGATTGCTGGACTAGTTCTGCCAATGAATCTTATTTAAGTGTTACAGCACATTTTATAGATGAGGGTTGGGAATTAAAGTCAGTTTATCTTGCGTGTAAACTTGTAAGTGCAGACAAAACTGCTATAAATATTGCAAACATGATTGAAGAAATATTATTGGAGTGGAAGATAGATCAGACCAAAATATGTGCCTGCACTACAGATTGTGGTGCAAATGTCGTTGCAGCAATAAAAATTCTAAATTTTGTAGGTATTAGTTGTTTTGGTCACGTTCTTAATAATGCAATTTCTAAAATATTAACCCTACCTGAAGTGAAAGATTTATTAGAAAAAATTTAAAAAATTCACAATTGCTTTTCGCATAGTTCAAAAATGCAAAGAGAACTTGCTAAAGAACAAAGTAATGCTGGTAAGCCACAAAAACATTTTCCTTTCTATACTCCCACTAGGATGGTCCATTTTAGGTTTAATGAGAGCTTGTGTTGAGGAGCATCTTATTTTGATTACTTTGTTTCAAAAAGACCAACAAAGAAAAAAACTTATTTTGTCACAGACTGATATTGACATTCTTAATTTATGTATCAATTTCATGCAATCTTTTGCGGATATCTCGGAACACTTATCTTCCGAGAAACATGTAACTGCTTCAGCAGTTATTCCTATTTTAAAAAATATATGCCAGAATAAATTGTTATCAACACCGGCTACCACTAATAATGATGTAACGATGAGCAAAGACTTATTGTTAAATAATTCTGAAACCAATAAATTTTTTCCTTATACTTTAGAAGAAAAATTTGGGGAAATTTCATTTGCCGTTTTTAAAAAAAGATACGTCAACCAAAATGATGAAAGAGTTGCTAGGCAAATGGAAATTTTCAAAAAATCTGTATTTTATGATCCTAGATTTAAAACCAAACCCGATGCTGCAGAAGTGCATGAAATGATAAAAGAGGAACTTTCAAGTATTTTTACCTATGATGAAAATGTTCAAAAATTGGGAACATCACAAAAAGGTCTGGCGTTTTTGTTAATGAAGACCAGAGAAACTCAGCCTTTGAATAGAAATCAATTAATTCAAAAGGAATTCAATTCATATCTCGCTACCGCTGAAGTAGGCATAGAGATAAAACCTTTGGCATGGTGGAGAGCCAATCAGGTGATGTTTTCCAATATGGCTAAACTTGCAAAAAAATATTTGTGTGCTCATGGAACAAGGGTGC
Source organism: Schizotus pectinicornis (assembly GCA_951805265.1). Classification (NCBI taxonomy): domain Eukaryota; kingdom Metazoa; phylum Arthropoda; class Insecta; order Coleoptera; family Pyrochroidae; genus Schizotus; species Schizotus pectinicornis. The sequence continues at coordinate 12,016,854 of OX638208.1, forward strand.
CATCTGAGCGAGTAGTTGAAGACAGCCGGACCTTGTTACCTGGAGAACATGTCGAGCAGTTAGTAATGATCTCTATGAATAAGTTATTTAGATGGAAATTTTTGTTATTGTTACTAGCTTCTAGAAATTATGCAGGGACGTTGATTTGTTTGATAATGTTTCTTACTTACTTTAATTATATATTTTTATTCATTTGTCTATTTTTTGTTATTTTTACTTATTGTTGTAATTATTACTCATTATTAGTATGTATTTGTGTTTCTGTTAATAAACCTTTTTAACAAAGATTGTGATAGTATCTATAATATCATACCAATTTACAATACTTAGTGTGCAATAAGTGAGAAAAAATTTGTTGCTAATATCATTTGAGGCGTGGTGTGAGTATAATGGTGAGCCGTTAAAGGAATTAAATTCTGTCATTTCTGTGCATGACGTCACGCGAGGAGTGGGCGAGCATGTGGCCGGCCAAAGTGGTGTGCTTTCCACGTGTTTTCTTTTCAATATAAGAGGACAGGTAATAGATGAACAGATCAAATCACGCCGTAGAACAGTAACAGTGTTAGTTAGATCTCATAGTGGTTGTAATGCTTTTGGAACAAATACGGCAGATCAGATTTTGCTATTGAAAAAAGTTACTGCTACAGTATCTTCTTTCACTGTAGGTAAACACAAATCTCTAGTACCTTTTCAAAAAGGAATATTACTCAACAATATGGCCCTTCCTCTATTATTTGAATACTTAAATAGCACGTATAACTTAGAGTATCTGTTAACATTTAGATTAAATCAGGACATTTTAGAAAACTTTTTTTCCTATATTCGCGGAATGGGCAACCAAAGTGATCACCCCACAGCTCTAGACATAAAATACGGATTGCGATGGTACATTCTTGGTAAGCACAGTGCTGCTATATTTACTGAATCCAGGAATACAGAAGAATCCGGTGAAAATTGTTTAGTTCAGGCCTTGAATGAGACAAATCAAGAAACAACAACTTGCATGTCGCAACATATACTTCATTCAATACAAATCGAAGATGTTCAGTTAAATACTGAAGAGCATTTAGAAGAGGAAGGTGGCCCATACACATTTGCAGAACCTTCAATTGAACCAGATGGTAATAAAATGGATACAACAAACTTTGAACGAAGTGACCAGGGTCTTTTACCACTAAACACGTTTAAGGATTTTTCGTTTAAAGAATATATAAATGCTGAAGGCTTAAAATACATTGCTGGCTAGATTGCTCATCGTTTTCGAAGTAAATACCAACATTTAGGTTCAATAAGCAAAAATATGTTAGGCAGTGCTCCAGACTGGTTGCAATTTATTTCAAGGGGAAATTTGATATGTCCACGTGACGAATTACTGGAGGCAACAAAAATCCTAGATAAAAAATTTTAGAAGATCCATGGCAATTCGTTATCAAATGAATGTTTTTTATTTGACACCTTAACAAAACAAACCATTTGTAAATTACCAGCTACATATAAAATACCGTATGAAGTAGTTTCATGTATATCTCGAGCTCGTATTTAGATCAGGCTTACAGATTTAAATAAGAAAATTAGTTTTAGTAACTGTAAAAGGAAGCTGGACCGTAAAATGTCCAAGTTCACAAATTTAAAAAAATAATTTTATATTACTTTTTAGTTATTATTTTACTATTTATTTAGTTATTGTTACTTTATTAATGTTATATACATGTAACAATTTTTTTGTGTAGAAGAATGACCGGTTTCTTAAAGTCAAATAAAAAATTCTTTGTTGTTTATTTATTTTCTTGTTCTATTGAATTTATTTCAGATTTAAAATTAACGTAAATAAATAAGAAATCAAATCATTCAATTAAATTGAATTGAATAAAATTTTTTTGCAAAAAATCGCCGTTTTAGTACAAGACTCGTATGCTGCTATGTAAATCATGCTCCGCGACTGACGTCACGGCGGGAGAAAAGGACGGCTAGTGCATGCGCAATAGCACACCTATTATACTCACACCACGATTTGAGGTTCAAAAAGAACCTATCTACTCGAATAATGTAATTTAATTTCAATGTTATCTAATCAAACAATTTTACATTATATGCAAGTATTATTATTACCTTAGATGGATTCTAATTCAACAAAAGTGAACAAAATATATGTAAGTCATTGCATCGATTTGCAGAAAAAGTATATTTTGAGCAATTGAGCGATTTTTTTCGCATCGAATCGGTCCGCCAAAAATTCGAATCGACTTAAATAAAAAACGAATCGACTTGGTACAAAGCGATTCGAATAGAAAATGAATCAATTTGGATTCAGTCAAAATCGAATAAAAGAGGAGCCGATTCGATTCGGAATTTTCGATTCGATTTTTCATCAAAACAGAATCGAATCGACTCATTTGGAAAAATATCGATTCGAATCATATCGATTTTTTTTTCGAAGCCGAATCGAATCGATACTTTTGAAAAAATATCGATTCAAATCGATTAATCGCCCAAGCCTAGTCTGGGCCTATTCAATCAAGCTACAACGAAGGGGTAAAGATTTCAGTCAGTTGTCAGTTCACTTCAGTCGTCATGTCTTAGTCGATGGAGCACGTAAGTAACTTGATCGACAAATACAAGAACCACACGTGTTTGTACTTTGTAAAGTCGCTTAATTAAAAAAAAAACACGCACAAAATGCTGCGTTAACAGAAATCGGCAAGAGCCTGGAACCCATAAGAGCAAATATAACAATTGGCAGAATCAATACCAAATTTGCTGCTCTATGGGAGAACTTCATGGTGGAACACAAAAAACACGTGAACACGTTAAAAAAAGTGCTGCTGCTACTAAATAGGTTAGTATTTAAATAAAAAAATATATAGTTGTCTACACATTAAGTATTTTTAGATTTAAATGCCAAAAATTTGGTATTACGATTTGATGCTGTTCATCGTTGAGCATTCGACACCATAACTAGCCAGCTAGTTACGACAGCATTGGTGACTCGGCTAATGTTTCCGACGCAGTTCGCATGGAATTAAGTCAGGCAAAGTTTGTTTTTGAAGACGATGATGATCAGAACGATGCAGAATCCCAGTATTCTCACCTATAAAACATTACTACATACTTTATACAGGCAAATGTTTTTTAGGGAACAACTGACAAGAGTCCACCGCCGGTGTGTGAGCCAAGTATAAGGAAAAGTACTACCTAACAGGTGCCAGCAAGGCCCTAAATCAAATTGCCACTAGAATCGCTGAGAAGAGAACGGCGGCTTCCGCAGCAAAACCAGTTGAGGAAAACAGAATTTCTCTTTTTTTCAAGTATGTTGCACCAAACTGAAGCGAATCCAGAACGAGGAGTGTTTAGACCAAATAGAGAGCGAAATACTGGAAGCAATAAATAATAATGCTAAGAAATTATGAATTCATTTTTTTATTTGAAACAAATGCCATTTATTGCGCAAATATTACATATTGTGTCTCAAAACTGCTGCATCCTGCCAATCTACTCGACGGATATTTGAACAAAAGTTATTTCTATATTCTTCTTTCCCACCTAATGCTGATCTGGTAGCCCGATTTGCCCCTTTTTAATTCAAAGTTTCAAGTACTTGAATGCCATCTTGACTCAAATCGGTATACGACTTGTCATTTCTTGTGCACAAGTAATTGTAAAGAACTACATATGCTAAGGTTATAACTTCAACTTTTTGCGGTACCAAACTAATGGGATTTAGCAAAACTCGAAATCTATTAGCAAGAATTCCAAAAGCGTTCTCAACTATTCTCCTAGCCCTGCCGAGGCGATAATTAAAAACGCTGTTCTCATAAGATACATGTCTTTGAGGATAAAGTTTTAGAATTTTAAGGGTCAATGGAAATGTATCATAGGCAACAATGATATATGGAACATTATTTATACATCTTGGCAATGGTTGTGACTTTGGGCAGTTTGAGCATCGGCCAAGGCCATTAACACTACAGAATTATCTCCTTTGTAGTTATAGTAATACAATCCGGCAGATCTTGGAGGCCTAAATTTGATATGACCACCATCTAGTGCCCCCAAACATTGAGAAAACTGCAACAATTGCATAAATTGGTCAGCGATTGTCTGCCAACTCTCGGGAGAAGAAGATGTCTATAACAACAAATAAATATAGTTTTATACTTGATAAGTTATCTATCTAAAATTATTATTACCGTTAGAACACACTAGTGGAATGAATAGTAATATTGTCGATTCGTGTATTCTCGTAGAATACATGAGAGACCAAAACGTCTCCCCTGCAGCCAAAAATCTAAGGGTTGCTTCAAGCATAAAAACAAAAGTTGATTAAAATGCAAAGCCAATTTTGTTTCGCCACATATTCTTAGCTGAAACGCATTGCCCCATAACAGTGTCTTTTCGACCGATATAAGGTTCAACTAGTTTCACTAGCTCTTCAAACTATTTGCTAGTTAATCGTAAAAAGTTTCTGTACGCTGCAGGATCTTCCTCTAGAAGCTCGTTATTTAACATGTGAAGTATTCCCATCCCATGCCACTTTTTCGTCCACAATCTTCGAGATATGCGACACTTTCTATTCTTCACAGCCAACATACCCACATGAATTGCAAGTGCCGCTGCAGTGTACAACAATGTATCCTGATCGATTTATTCCATTTCGTAAATATTTTCAACAATCACTGGTTTTCGCACGTCAACATTTTAGGTTAGGATGGTAATAGTAAACAATGTTCCACGATGCACACGCTGTGCACACTTTCTGTTCGTAAAATTAGAGCAAGTTCTACTTTTATGAACAGAAATGTGACCACACCAATATTCTTCGTATTACCTACACAATGTATAATTATTGATACAAAATTACAAACATAAATGTACACATCGAGCTCAACGTCAGTTACCGCGTTTCATGTACAGGCGGATTCAATAGGAATGAGACACTTGAATAACTGGTTGTCTACCTTTATTTTGTAACCCAAGAAATTTGACAACACTGTAAAGTGGATAGTAAGGTCGTAGGCACGGAGTGACAGAGCTGACGGAGGCCGTTATTCAAAATTCTGAAACTGAAACGCACGTGGACGGGATTGTTTGGTTTGAAGGCTCCCTCGAATAAATTGTTATTAAATTTGTATGACAATAATTCAACTAACATAATCATAACTATGTCAAAACTATATTACTTATTTATTACTTGCAATTGAACCACAAATTTTGAAATAAAAATAGCGTGCTTAGAAAACTAGATTCATAATTGTGAGTTTTTTTTAATTGCAGTTTTAGTTTAAGTTGTCATGTCAAATTCACCTCGAGACTTTGCAGATTCCGGAAATTTCCGGCTTTCAGAGATAGTTACCCAAAGTGCATTCACCCGAATACGCAGGTAAACCTTTCTGAAAGCACAAGTAACTATTTGTTAATACATAAATAAAAAAATCAATAAACGTACAATATTTTCTAATAATTATTTTATTCTTATGTTGCTATTTGCATTACATTGTCGCATATAACTTAATTTTATTATTATTTTATTATTTATTACATGTAATATTTCGAAGAAATGGTGAAACTTTTGACATTAATTATAAAAATTCATAAAATTTACCAGCGTTGTAAATAAACTAACGTTACTCTTCATATTAACACTTTTCACCGATTTATAATGTTTTTCGTAGTTTCACCATTTCACCACCATAATTGGCGTCCTTTAAACGTCCCTAGCACGTGGCTAAAGTCATCCTATTATTCATAACTGCCTTGTTTCCCGACAATTTTGAGCGTTTGGTGAAGCGGCTTTCATAGTGCCAGAAGAGCGGGCGGCGGGCGGTACGGTAAACCAGAAAAATTGTGAGCAAAGCGATAACTCTCCTGTTATTTGCAAAATCTAAATTCATGGGGTAAACTACACATTTCACCAGCTGGCAGAATCAGACAGAACCCTTCGCTGTCTATGCGACTCTCAATAAACTTTATGGTCCAGCTCATTAACAAATAGTTACTTGTGCTTTCAGAAAGGTTTACCTGCGTATTCGGGTGAATGCACTTTGGGTAACTATTGTGCTGCATTTAAGAAATAAATTCTCAAGGCTCGGGTTGTAAATAATTATTGTCTGTTAATTACCCTTTTCTTACAAATTTAAAATAGTAAATGGTAAATGTTCTGAACAAAAATGGTTCTTTTACTATGTCGAGTTTTCTATTCTATATTATTTTATCAGTCATTCGCTTTTGGTTATCGGCTTTAGCCATTGGGAGAATTTATATAGAATGAGAAATCATAAGCATTTCAAAAACCATATAGAAAACATGAAGAATTTAATAATAAGATGAAGTTTAACATCAAAAATAGATGCAACACTCCGAAGAACCAGAAAAACGGTTCTTTGCTTTAACAGGCTAAAATGACTCAGGATGTATAGAAAAAATTTTGTTTACTTAATAGTAATTTACAATAGTGCTTTCTGGCTTGTGAAATGACCACGAGCGCAACGCGCGGGCGAGTGGTCATTTAAAAATCCGACAAGCACGAATCTTTGAAAGCCGGAAATTTCCAAAATCTGCAAAGTCTCGAGGTGAATTTGACATGACAACTTAAACTAAAACTGCAATTAAAAAAAAATCACACAATTATGAATCTAGTTTTCTAAGCACGCTATTTTTATTTTAAAATTTGTGTTTCAATTGCAAGTAATAAATAAGTAATATAAAAAAGATTTTTTTATACAATCGTATCGAAATGGTACTATTTCGAATGTCATTTTCATGTTGAAATGACGTGTTTTTTTTTCACTATACTGTCACTTTTTCGCACTAGATACAAAATGTAAAATTAACTGACAAACACCTCAATTATCAATGAAATGTTGATTCGCATTTCCTAGGAAACGAAAAATTGCGCAACTAGATTTTGCAGTAAGAATGTGCAATTTTATTCTTTCTTTTTACATTTTTAACAACTCTGGCCACGATTGTATAAAAAATCTTGTATGTAGTACGTTGCAAAATTCGTGTTTTTCGCACGCGTGAAATATTTACGTCTTGGTGCGAAAAACACTTTCATATTGCAACTTACTACATAAATAGCTATTCCGGAATAGCCCGAAGGGACCGTAGTTTTCCAAGTGCATTGAGATTTCCATTAAATTGTTCTCTGATTGGTCGAAACTGCTAAATTTTATTAGTTTTGACATAGTTATGATTATGTTAGTTCAATTATTGTCATACAAATTCAATAATAATATATTCGAGGGCGCCTTCAAACAACACAATCCCGTCCACGTGCGTTTCAGTTTCAGAATTTTGAAAAACGGCCTCCGTCAGCTCTGTCACTCCGTGCTTACGACCTTACTATCCACTTTACAGCGTTGTCAAATTTCTTGGGTTACAAAATGAAGGTAGACAACCAGTTATTCAAGTGTCTCATTCCTATTGAATCCCACTGTACATGCATTTGAACGTTCTTTGGAGACTATTGGGAACGGGCCTTTCGCTCTATTTGAGGGAGTTGGTTTGCCACAGATCGTTGACGTATGATTTGCAGCTGAGACACCTGGGCTATGATGTTCAGCCACGTTCACTGAAAAAGCCCAGGGTAAAGTAAAATTCATTCCAACTTACGTTACACTTGCAACCAGGCTAGACCACGCGGTAGAGTTTGTTTGAGGACCGCACAGGTAAACTAGGATTGGTCGAAATAGAGCGGCACATTTCAGTTTCAAATTCAAAACAGCGTCAAGCACACCGCTCATGACGAGAAATTTTAGTCGCTTGGTTAGTGACGCCCATTGTCACCATTCGAGAGAGTTGGGATCAGGGGTTTGATTCCCTTATCTCCTCGTTTCTTTTATTTTATATTTATTATTTCATATGCAATTTAGTAATAATTATGACCTTAATTTGTGTTTCTGATATAATTACAAGCCTCTTTCTAGAATATTAAAATAGACAACTTTCTGAAGCAATTCCAGTAAAATATTTTCACTTATAATATTCCTAGTGCATTGATTATTTCCGGAAATTTTTTCGAAGGCATTTCCAAAACGTATTAATTACGTTTTGGAAATGCATGAGAATAAAATTTACGGATATTAATCAAAGCACGAGGGCATATTCGGTAAGAAAATCGCAACGACACAGACATTGGTCCATTATGTCATTATGATGTCATTATTAATAAATAAATGATTTTGATTGGCTGAAATAATTTCCACTTATTAATTTCATGCTAAGTGCAAAAATGTCCAGGAAATTTTTGTCGTAGAAATGACACCGAATTCTATTTTTCTATTGGCTACTTTTGTTTTTTGAACTATTGCAACAACGGGCACGAATCAATTATGGATGTGAAGAAAGAGTTAAATTCCTTTTCTTAAATTATTATTTCATATGCAATTTATTAATCACCATTAATCTCGTTCTGCAATGTTAAAATTGAAGTAAAATATTTCCGTTTAATTGAATAAGTATTCATTTTTAATTGACTTTTTGAAAAATATTATTGCAACAACGGGCTCGAATCAATTAAAGATATGAAGGACTTGAATAGGATAATGATATGTAGAAACTTTTCAACGGGATTAATTAAAACTGTAAAGAACACATTATAATAGTTTGCATACAATAATAACATTATTTATTATTATTAATTAACAAATACAAACGATCTGTGAATCCGGTGATTAAAATATCAACAACTAACAAAATATATATCTAATAATCAATAGTCAAACAAGAATACATAGACAGTAATAAGATTAATATTTGATATAATAACCATTACTATCTATGCATTCTTGCATTCTCCTTCGCATCGAAGCGACCAGTTGGTGGCAGATGTTGCCGCCTCGATAACGTGCTGCCCTCATTCTTTGCCAAGTTCCAGTCACGTGGGCGTGAAGGTTCTCTAAATTCCGCGCCCGAACGCCGCCTCCAGGGACCTCTACCTCCCTCCAGGTTCGCACCATTTCACCCCATAAGTTTTCTATGGGGTTAAGATCCGGAGATTTCGCTGGCCACTCGAGAAGCTCTATCTCCGGATGTTGTGCAAACCATTCCCGCACAATTCTTGCGGTATGGATGGGGGAGTTGTCCTGGACCATTGTGTATGGTGCGGAATTTGGAAATGCAGCACGCAAACTTGGCAGAACTTGGTTTTCTAAGAGGGCCACATATGCAGCTGCATTAAATCGAGGCGGCGTGACCCGAAATAAATCGCCAGGACCAGCTTCTGACATCCATCCCCAATACCCAGCCGTTATTCGTCCACTGTTGGTATTGGGAATAACATGCTGGCGATCATATCTGGTGCTGTTCTGCCGCCATAAAACTACCCGACTATCCTGGGCCGTCGAGAACGTCTTCTCGTCAGTGAAAACCACCCGACTCCAGTCGCGGTCCAAATTAGCTTCGCAGAACGCCATCCGAATCGCTGCATTGGCTTCAGTGATGAGCGGCTTCCTTGCAGGAGTTCGGTGGTGGAATCCCTGCTCCTTCAATCGCCTCATCACTGTCGCAGCGGAAACCTCCAGCTGAAGCTGCTCGCGAATTTGGACCGCACTCGTAAACGGGTGGTCACTGATGAGCCTGCCGATGGCTTCATCTTGGGCGACGGTGGTTTTTCTGGCCTGCCCTGGTCTAATTGTGCGCAGAGGCCTGTCCCCCAACTCTGTGGCACGATTTACCCACCGAGCCACTTGACGACGCTTAAAGAAATATGTTTATTAGGTCAATTTTTAAATAATAATAATTATTTATTTTATAATTTGTTATTATAAGTGCGTTTAGTACAAATTCGAAAATATTATTATTGAAATTAGAAGTAGAAATTTTAGATCGGGTAGGTAAAGTTATAAATTCTTACTAAAGGAATAACGGTGATGTAGGTAAAGTATAAATCGAAATCAAATTAATTTATTTCTAAGCTAAAGTGCAAATCAACAATGCTAAATACAGGGTAAAACAAGTTGCCAGCATTGTTAACTTTGATATTTTTGGAGCTACAAAGATGATTAAATGACCAAAATTATTTAAAAATAAATTTTAGTTAATGTAACAACATGTTGTATGGTAGAAAACCTAAAGAAGTGCACTTCAGATATTTAGATGTCATTAAAAACCAAAATAATGGAGTTATCAATGGTGTCTACTTCATTTGGCTCACTCAAAAAAAAATTAATCAACACATATTTTAAATGATACATATAAATAAATTATTTTATACACTTACCGATAAGTTAACCTCCCTGGATATCTGCGAAATGGACATTCCAGCTGCAGCCATACCTACAATTTGTCCCCTGAGTTCGAGACTTGACTCTTTTTGCTCCAACCGCCTAGGCATTGTCAAAAAATTTAAACAAAACGACCAACAGAAAACGACTGACAGAAAACGACCAACTTCCAAAGCGACTTGACGGGCAATGAGGAGTTTGGAGCAGAAGGGCACTACCTATGAGCTTTTATATATTTTTGAAAACATAGGCTTAGCCTCCAGCTTTGGAAAATCCCATTCAAATTTATGAAATACAGGAGAGGGGGTCACAGTGACTATTATCCCAAAGCTAAAGTAAAGTTTAACGAGTTTTGTCTGCAAATTTGGGAAAACCCTTTCGAAATTTATGAGGTGGGTCATAAATTTGGCTATCCCTTTGAAGAAGTATGCCGACGAATCTGTATGATCCATGTGTAAGAAACTCATTCTGGCCCTTCCAGTTTGGACCGGAAGTGGACCAACTTTTGATTTTTAAATACAAACATACCTTTTTTATTGCCCTATCTGATAAAAGGAGTTCTCCTGATTACAAAAATGTATTGACCTTATCGATTTTCTGGTCAAAATTAGTTCAGGTTTTCATTTCTAATGCAACTGTTTCACCAAAACGGACGGATTTCTGGTCGAGTTATTTGAAGACGTAGAGAAAAAACTCCCAATGCTTTTTGAATTGAGGAAAAATCTCCATAATCGACATGTCAAAAACTAATTCTGGCATAAAGAGTCTTCCTCAATTCAAGAAGTATTTAGAGTTTTTTCTCTACGTTTTCAAATAACTCGGGCAGAAATCCGTAAGTTTTGGAGAAACAGTTGCATTAGAAATCAAGGACTGAACCAATTTTGAGCAGAAAAGTGATAAGTGTAATGCATTTTTGTAATCAGCAGAACCTCTTCTATCAGATAGGGCAATAAAAAAGATATGTTTGTATTTAAAAATCAAAAGTTGGTTAACTTCGGTCCAAACCGGAAGTGCCAGAATTAGTTTCTTACACGTCGATCATAGAAATTTTTTATCAATTCAAGAAATATTTGGAGTTTTTTCTCTACGTCTTCAAATAACTCGATTAGAAATCCGTCCGTTTATGGTGAAACAGTCTGTATAGACTTCTCATAACTATGAAAAAAATCGACTTGTTTTATGTTTCCTTTTCATCCTTTCTCTTTCTACCTACGTAAATTCGCAGTGACACAAAGCAAGTGACTCCAGTTAGAAACCCAGGTAAACCAAATTTCAAAGACGGCAGAATGAAGGGTGCCATACTAATTGATTTTAACATTGTATCCCCCGAGAACCCACTCACTTCTCGACCCATGGGACCTCTGATGTCCTAGACATAGCTCTTTTAAAAAATGTTCCCCTACACCCTTCTATCTATGCACTGTCAGCCCTTAGCTCCGATCACAACCCTGTGATACTCCAAATGGGCACAATTCCCAACGATCGACCAAGTCCGCTACAATCGGTAGCCTGGAAAGAATTCAAAAGCAATGTTGGTAATTCACTGGGCCCCGTTCCAATTATAAATTCAATTCCGGAATTAAATTCAACCGTCGGGCAGTTAGAAAACATCATTATTCAGGCAATAAAGTCAGCAGAATTCACAAAACCCGCGCAAAACAACCGTCCAGCTCTTCCAAATTTTATAAAAAATTTAATTCGTGACAAAAATCGGGCAAAACGGCGATACCAAAGGACTTTAGCTCCTTTAGATAAAACCGAATTGAACCGACGACAAACCGAGGTGAGAGACGCGCTCTCAGTTCGCGCCAATGACTCGTGGCAAGACAAACTCACTTCTTTAAACGGGCAAAATTCGAAAGGTCTTTGGAGAATGACCCGCGTTTTTAGAAATTCCGCTCCTCGCAAAATCCCCCCGCTTAACGGACCAACGGGACCCGTGTCCGCGCCAGTTGACAAAGTCGAACTCTTTGCAGATTCACCGCAAGAGCAATTCACCACCGACACGACCCATGCCGACCTGGGCCGTGTTGGCTTCATAGAGAGATTTGTTCAACAACATTTGGAAAATCAAGTAGAAAACGACGTCGGAAACGTCAATCCGATTACCCCTCAGGAAATTTCGAGTCACATTAAATTTTTTCACAAACGTCGCGCGCCAGGCCCAGACGGAATCACCAACTTGTCAATGAAAAATCTGCCAATGTTAGCAATCATGCATCTAACCGCAATCTTTAACGCCACTCTTCGGCTAGGTCACTTCCCACAAACGTGGAAAAAGGCGGACGTCATTCTCTTTCAAAAACCCGGCAAAAGTCCGAAAGAGCCCTCAAATTACCGCCCCATAAGTCTTCTTTCGACCATCGGAAAGCTTGCGGAAAGATGCATTCTCCATAGGCTAAATATGTTTACGACGGATCATGGCGTTATCCCCGACACTCAGTTCGGTTTCCGCGCACAACACTCGACAACACAACAAATCCTTCGGGTGGTAGAGCACTGTTACACCAGCTTCGACTGGAAATACAACACCGGGGCTGTCTTTCTGGATGTCTCAAAAGCTTTTGATCGTGTCTGGCACTCTGGGCTCATATATAAGATGATCAATTTGGGCTATCCGGGCAAAATTATTAAACTCATTTATTCTTTTCTTTCGGACCGTAGCTTTCGCGTCAAAATTGATGGTATCAGATTAACCAGTCGCCCCCTGGCGGCTGGGGTACCACAAGGATCAGTACTCGCGCCACAGTTGTTCAACATTTACATCTCAGACATGCCTCAGCCAGCGACAGTTGAGTTTGCTCAGTACGCCGACGACACCGCTATACTCGCGCGCGCCAAACATGCGTTCCAGATTTCAAATAAGCTCGAAAGAGCTTTGGAAAATCTGGAAACATGGTATCGCGAATGGCTCATTAACGTCAATGCAGCCAAAAGTACTGCAGTCCTTTTCACACGTCGTAACCTAGTAACACCGGATAGAGAATTGAGCATCTTTGGTGAGCCCATCCAGTGGCAGGCATCAGCCAAATATCTGGGGGTCACCCTGGACAAGCGATTGACGTTCGCCAAGCATATTGAGACAGCCAGAAACAAGGCGCGAGGATGTATCGCCCAACTTTATCCACTGCTCTGCCGAAAGAGCAGATTGTCACCGCGAAGTAAATTACGACTTTTTACCACAATTATCAGGCCCATAATGACTTATGCGTCTCCCATCTGGAGTCACGCAGCGTTTACGCATTTAAACAAAATTCAAGTGGTGCAAAACAAGTCCCTCAGATTTGTTTTCGACGCACCCTGGTTTGTTCGAAACAACCAGCTACATAAAGACGCGAGTATTAAATACATCAATGAACATCTCAAAGATGTCGCGATAAGGTTCTTTGCAACAGCAGCTGACCACCCGAACCTCCTCGTTCGTAGAGCCGTCGACTACGGCGAGGAACCACCCTATCGATTAAAACGGCCGAAAATGGTTTTAAACGGGTAAAACCATCCGCGTCAACTCGCGAACCGCGACACACGACATTGACTTAGGTTACACACATTTCCACACCGCGAGCGCTTTCTCCAGAAGATAACGGGGTTAAGGGACAGTGTCCCGGCCCGTCCGGAGGGGTTTTAGCCGGTTCAAGTCCGGCACTACCCAGCGTGATTGAACCAAGCGCTGGGTGTCCGAAGGGATTTCCCCTCCCTAAGAAAAAAAAAAATAACATTGTATACTACCTGTTATTATTTTTATTCAAAGAATTGTCAGTTATAATACAACAAGTAGTCAAAAATTGTCGAATATTATTGTGGTGGTATCACGTAAAATAAAATATTTCAAAGGCTAGTTCGCCAATCTGTGTTACATATGATTTCATTTTCATAGCAACTGGTAGATAAAGTTTCGTAAGAAAGTAAAGTGTTAGGTAGGTGGGTAGCGTCCCAAATAAACCGTTACATTTTGTAGTTTGTTTAATGAACTTGTAACACGAGCCTCTACTTAATTCTCCGACCGACCACGCCCCCCGCTAGAGCCGCCTGTTTCGCGCGACTCAGCTGGACGATGCAGCGCCGCCAAGCGTCCGGGGACTGCATCGTCGCCTCGCTCGTTACTGCGCCCCTCCGTAGATGGCGCAGCATACAATCGCCCGCTACCCTGTCCTCGGTATAATCCTATATATGGACAGGGCCTCGATCACCAAGGCAGTCTCAACTCACGCAGTCTACAGTCACCATCCATTCGGACGACTACTAAGACGATTTCCTTGGCGGAACAACCAACCTACAAATTATGGTGCGGCCCGTGTGCCCCGACTAATACAGTAGTTTCTCTTGTAACCGCCTGATGTATTGTTTTACTACTTTACTGAATAAATCGCTTCTACAACTGACGCCCAAACGTGGAGCCCGAAACCCACGGAGTAGTGCCGCAGCCCGAGTGCTCCACTAACCCCTCCAAGGAGACGACGACCAGTGCGCAGCCCGAGTGCTCCACTAACCCCTCCAAGGAGACGACGACCAGTGCGCAGCCCGAGTGCTCCACCAACCCCTCCAAGGAGACGACGACCAGTGCGCAGCCCGAGTGCTCCACTAACCCCTCCAAGGAGACGACGACCAGTGCGCAGCCCGAGTGCTCCACTAACCCCTCCAAGGAGACGACGACCAGTGCGCAGCCCGAGTGCTCCACCAACCCCTCCAAGGAGACGACGACCAGTGCGCAGCCCGAGTGCTCCACCAACCCCTCCAAGGAGACGACGACCAGTGCGCAGCCCGAGTGCTCCACTAACCCCTCCAAGGAGACGACGACCAGTGCGCAGCCCGAGTGCTCCACTAACCCCTCCAAGGAGACGACGACCAGTGCGCAGCCCGAGTGCTCCACTAACCCCTCCAAGGAGACGACGACCAGTGCGCAGCCCGAGTGCTCCACTAACCTCTCCAAGGAGACGACGACCAGTGCGCAGCCCGAGTGCTCCACCAACCCCTCCAAGGAGACGACGACCAGTGCGCAGCCCGAGTGCTCCACTAACCCCTCCAAGGAGACGACGACCAGTGCGCAGCCCGAGTGCTCCACTAACCCCTCCAAGGAGACGACGACCAGTGCGCAGCCCGAGTGCTCCACCAACCCCTCCAAGGAGACGACGACCAGTGCGCAGCCCGAGTGCTCCACCAACCCCTCCAAGGAGACGACGACCAGTGCGCAGCCCGAGTGCTCCACCAACCCCTCCAAGGAGACGACGACCAGTGCGCAGCCCGAGTGCTCCACCAACCCCTCCAAGGAGACGACGACCAGTGCGCAGCCCGAGTGCTCCACTAACCCCTCCAAGGAGACGACGACCAGTGCGCAGCCCGAGTGCTCCACCAACCCCTCCAAGGAGACGACGACCAGTGCGCAGCCCGAGTGCTCCACTAACCCCTCCAAGGAGACGACGACCCGTGCGCAGCCCGAGTGCTCCACTAACCCCGCGCAGGAAGGTGACGAAGCGTCCCTGTCCTTAGACGAACCCGACAGTGCTCCAAGTGCAGCCAGTTCGTGTGTGCCCCAAGAGCGGCCAGTTCAGTGCGCCCCAGGTCATTTGAAGACACAATAACGTTTTAAACACCAGTGCGGCGTAGCCCCCGGTTTACCATGGCTCTCACACCAGAAGCTCTGGAACAAATCTTGCGGCGAGTGACGCCCAACCCCCGCACGTGTCACATGACACAGTGCCCAGCCCGGTTCGACGGAACCCGAGACCCTCACCTGGTGGGGGCCTTCATAAGAAGCACAACCTTCTTCAAGGAACACCATGCGAACCGACGCCAGCGGATATGCGCTCGGAGCAGTTTTCCAGCAGGGGGAGACAGACAGCGAGCACCCTATGGAGTAGGCCAGCCGCTTGTTGTTAATCGCTGTCGAGAAGAATATTCTTCGAAGTTCGCACCTCACCAGGATGGCCCCTACGTGATAACGCCTCACCGAGAGCCTACCCTACGATACGCGATACGAGATCGCGCAGCCCGATCTGCAAGACGACCATGTCTCCGCCTTACGCCCCTATCAACTTGGTACCGGCGTCTCTACTCCCTCGCCAGTAGCCCCACCCGCCGTCGAGGACGACTGCGGAAGCACCAACCCTAGGTGCAGCTCGTGTTTTTAAGATTCAGGCTTAAGGACGAGGGCGTTTCCTTAATCCTGAGGGGGAGTTTGTAACACAAGCCTCTACTTAATTCTCCGACCGACCACGCCCCCCGCTAGAGCCGCCTGTTTCGCGCGACTCAGCTGGACGATGCAGCGCCGCCAAGCGTCCGGGGACTGCATCGTCGCCTCGCTCGTTACTGCGCCCCTCCGTAGATGGCGCAGCATACAATCGCCCGCTACCCTGTCCTCGGTATAATCCTATATATGGACAGGGCCTCGATCACCAAGGCAGTCTCAACTCACGCAGTCTACAGTCACCATCCATTCGGACGACTACTAAGACGATTTCCTTGGCGGAACAACCAACCTACAAATTATGGTGCGGCCCGTGTGCCCCGACTAATACAGTAGTTTCTCTTGTAACCGCCTGATGTATTGTTTTACTACTTTACTGAATAAATCGCTCCTACAAACTTAAATAATTATACATAAGCAAAGTAATTGAGAGAGCACGCTGTCATTCGTCGAACCAAGAAGCCAGTGGCGTAGCATTATATTTCTGACAGCTCGGCGGCGCTACCATCGGGGTCGTCCTCGACATCTGTAGCAGCATCTTGACTGTCAGGGTCCTCTTCAAGCAACCGGCACCATGGTTTCATTAAATCGGTCGCAAAAACCGAGTTAAAAGCTCTCTGGGTCCGTTGAGCTCCTGGGATGTCACACAATAGGTACCGGTCGTTATCCAGTACTTTAGATACCATGTAGGGGCCCTTGTAGCGAGGGTGATGTTTCGTAGATTGACCCGTGGAGACTAGGTCTCGGCGTACAAGGACTAGGTCTCCTTCTTCATACTGTTTGGGTCGTTTGTGCTTCTTGTCAAATCTTGATTTATCTTTGATTTGTTGAGAACGTATCTTCGATGCGGCTTCTTCACGTAGGGTGGTGATGTCAATGTCGGGTTCTTCGTGGTCAGCAACAGCAAGAATAACTTGATTTTGTAAGGCGTTGCGGGGATGAAAACCAAAAAGTAATTGGTTTGCACTTTTACCGGTGGTTTTATTCTGATGTTCGTTCATTGAGAATTGGATATTTCGTAGATGTTGACTCCAGTCTCGGCCATCCTCGCGTTCGTATGTGGTTCGTAAAGCATCGAGTAAAGTTTGATTATTGCGTTCAATTTGTCCGTTAGCACGGGGAGTGGCAGTTGCATTTTGGATTAAAATAATCTGGTTATCATCGCAAAATGTCTTAAATTCACGTGAGGTGAAGGCCGTACCGCGGTCTGAAATCAGTCGAGTTGGCGTACCAAATGTTCCAAATATTTCTTTAAGAATATCGATGACAGGTTTTGTCTTCGTGTTCTTTGTTGCTCGAATAATGGTGTATTTCGTAAAATTGTCTTGGTAATTCAAGACGTAACTTTCTTTCTTGGTGCTATTTACAAACGGTCCGACGTGATCTATATTTACAGTGTGGAAAGGGATTGGTATCCTTTCAATCGGGTGTAATTCGCCTTCAGGTTTTCCTTTCTGTACTTTATGATAAGCACATCGTATGCAAGCGTTGATGTAGTTCATAACGGTTTTGCGCATTCGCGGGAACCAAAAATATCTCTGCAAATGAGTCAAGGTTCGTTCGAGACCAAAATGTCCCATTTCATCGTGGCTTCCTTGAATGACCTTCCATATGAGGGTTTTTGGCACAACCCATCGGTGAATTTTCTCAATTTTTCGGCAAAGTCTGTTATCCTTGATGACGTAATCGTTGTGAATTTGACGTTCATCATTGGTTGTGGGATTTCTTCGCAATTTTTCGACAATATTTTGTAATTTGGGGTCTTGCAGTTGCATGGTTAATAACCAATCGCTCGTATCAATTCGCAATGTGAAAATACTACAATTTGCAGTGTCCATTTCACGTCCGGGTTCGTGTGGATTTCTACTGAGTGCATCCACGTGTCTCATGCGTTCACCTGGTCGATAATCGATTTTGAAATCAAACTCTTGCAGTTTCAAAAACCAACGTCCAAGTCTTGGTGTTAAATCTCGTTTGCTCATCATCGTCTTCAGAGAGTTACAATCCGTGATGACTGTAAATGGTCTTCCAATTAGATAAACTCTGAATCGATCTAATGCTTCTACAACAGCGAGTGTTTCGAGCTCGTAACTATGGTATCTCGATTCCAAGTCGGTGGTTTGCCTGCTGAAATAACAGATGGCCTTCCATGGTTGATCGTTTCTCTTTTGCAATAAAATACCTCCCAATCCAAGTTTTGAAGCATCCGTATGAACTGATAATTCTGCATTTGGGTCGTACAGCGCCAAAACTGGTTGATTGATCAATTTTGACTTTAACTTTTCAAAAGCGTTTTGTTCTTCGTTGTCCCATTTGAATGGTTGGTCCTTTTTTGTCAATTTCGTGAGTGGTTTAGCAATCTCCGCGTGTCCTGAGACAAATCTTCTAAAAAAATTGCACAGTCCTAGAAATTGGCGTACCTCATGTACATTCGTGGGTTGTTTGAAGTTTTCAATCGCGGCAGTTTTTCTTTTTCCAGGTCGTATTCCATCAGCGTCAATTTCGTACCCAAGGTATTCAATCTGTGTATGAAGAAATTGGCATTTTGACATTTTTAGCGTAAGACCAAGTCGTTTGAGAGTTTTTAATACAATTTCAAGTTTTTCCAATCCTTCGGCCGGAGTTTTGCTCGGTATTAATATATCGTCCATATACGTAATAGCGATGTTGTTACCAATTTCCCGTACTACCATGTTCATAAGTCTAGAGAAAACGCTTGGCGCGTTGACAAGTCTAAAGGGCATCTTGTTAAATTGATATTGTCCTTCCAATGTGACAAACGATGTCAAATGACGTGCTTCTGGAGCTATCGGAACCTGCATGTAACCCATGGAAAAATCTAGCGTTGTAAAATATTTGTTACCAGCGATTCGATCCAATTTTTCGTCCATTAGGGGCATCGGGGTGTATTCCTTCTTTGTGATGGCGTTAAGACTTCGGTAGTCTACGCATAATCTTTTTCCTCCATCCTTTTTGCCAACTAGCAAAACTGGACTCAAATATTCGGAATTAGATTCACTTACAATGCCTGCGTCCAACATTTCTTGTACCATTGTTTTCACTTCTTCACGTTGTGTATACGGTACACGGTAGGGACGGTGGTTGATTACAGATTTATCGTTGGTCAATTCGATTTTTAGATTGACGAGATCGGTCGTTCCAATTTCATTCAAATTCGAAGCGAAACATGTTTTAAAAGATTCGAGTAAGGCGATCGTTTCTTTCTTTACGTTGTCGTCAAGTTCGGGGTTTATATCGTAATCTTGAGAAGGGACGTTTATCTTCATTACCTTCTCTATCGTAACTTTATCCTCTTCTGCTATGACTCTGATACCTGGCTGTCCTAGCGCGCTTCGTCCTAGAATCATGGCATCTTCCTGTGAAATATCAGGCACAATTATGACATTTGTCTCGACTTTGACGTCATCAATATCGAGTGGCAAAGTTCGTTGGCCAATAGCATTGCAGGATCCTTGACCAAATCCTCTCAATGTTACGGTACATGGACGGTAGTCGATACCCATTTCATTGGCAATTTTCTGTTGCATTGTGACAACTTCGCTTCCCAAGCCGACGTAAGCTGTGACGGGTTTTCCATCGATTCGTATTATCTTCAAAAGATCGGATTTTGTGTCGGGGTGTTGATTAATTTTCTTAACTTGAGGTGGTTTCGAATCTTCAGTCTTTGACTTAATCGTAGAAGTTGTGCAATCTTTTGCAAAGTGTCCAACTTTATTGCACTTGTCGCAGCGTTTCTTCTTTTGTGGTTTCGGGCAATTTATAGAAATATGTCCTATATCGTTACAGTTATAACATTTAATGCCTTCAGCATTCTTGTCGACCTTCGTGTCAACTTTCGTATTTGTCTCAGTTTTGGACTTTTCTGGTTTCTTTACCGTACTTTCGTAATGTAAAAGACGTCGTAACAATTCTTGGACAGACTTGATGTCACTTAGAGCTAACGTTTTACTAAGATCCCGATCAGGAAGTCCACCTAGAATATATTTAATCAATCCTAGCTCGCTAATAGTCCCTTTACTAGCAATAGCCTTCATATTATAAACGTAATTTTCGTAGGATTCCGCGGTTTTCTTCTTTTTTGTGCTTAATTCAAAATGAATATCGGCATCGTCGTATAAAACAGGAAAGTCTGTTGTAAGTTTAGCCTTAAACTGGTCCCATGTCGTCACCTCTTCATCTTCGTCTAGGCTGTCAAACCAAAATTTAGCTGCACCTTTTAATTTTCCAATAGCGTGAAATAGGATCGCATTTGAATTCCATTTGTAAATTTTCGCAAAAGATTCCACCTTCCTCAGCCATTGATCCGCTGTCAGCGACGTCTTCGATGTACCAGGATCGAATTCAGGCAGATGTTTGTTGGAATACTCCTCGTAGTGGTGAACTTCTTGGACATTTGTACGTGGGGACGAAATACGGGACTCATCCAGCACTCGGCGTTCTCGTTCCATTAGTTCTCGTTCACGTCGTATGAGTTCTCGCTCCCATAGCAACATTTCTCGTTCTCGCCTCAAATCATCGAAATTAGTACGTGCTTTTCCTACATCTAAGCTACTTGCCTCGTTAAGTAAATTCGTTGATCCGGTAGGAAAGCGTCCGATGATGGGGCTTATCGATTGGTGTTGATTTTCGACTTCATCAACCTGTTTGTTGTCGTTTTCCTCCTGATTTCCATCAGCATTAGACATTAGATTTCCCAGCCCTTGTGAAAGCTCGTTCGTTGATTCCACATTTTCGTTGGTTGGTACGTCATTATCTGAAGGAACGTTGGGAAGTTCTCGTGATTTTGCTCCATAATTTTGCTTGTTGTTAAGCTTCTTTGGCGGCATCGTGCGTACGTTGTTTTTTTTGAGGTTATGTCGTTGTAGGTTTTTAAATCACTAATTATTCACGTTTTTAGTAATTGATCCCGACGCTGCTTTGTTAGGTAGGTGGGTAGCGTCCCAAATAAACCGTTACATTTTGTAGTTTGTTTAATGAACTTAAATAATTATACATAAGCAAAGTAATTGAGAGAGCACGCTGTCATTCGTCGAACCAAGAAGCCAGTGGCGTAGCATTATATTTCTGACAAAAGTAAATATTTGCCATTTAGTAGGTAATGGTTATTACATCAAATATTAATCGAAACTATTTTTATTACTGTCTATGTATTCTTGTTTGACCATTGATTATTAGATATATATTTTGTTAATTGTTGATATTTTAATCACCGGATTCACCGATCGTTTGTATTTGTTAATTAATAATAATAAATAATGTTATTATTGTATGCAAACTATTATAATGTGTTAGTAAAATTTGGGTGTTAAAATTAAACATTATACCTACCCGTAACAACCTGCAACTTTACAGTTTTAATTAATCCCGTTGAAAAGTTTCTACATATCATTATCCTATTCAAGTCCTTCATATCTTTAATTGATTCGAGCCCGTTGTTGCAATAATATTTTTCAAAAAGTCAATTAAAAATGAATACTTATTCAATTAAACGGAGATATTTTACTTCAATTTTAACATTGCAGAACGAGATTAATGGTGATTAATAAATTGCATATGAAATAATAATTTAAGAAAAGGAATTTAACTCTTTCTTCACATCCATAATTGATTCGTGCCCGTTGTTGCAATAGTTCAAAAAACAAAAGTAGCCAATAGAAAAATAAAATTCGGTGTCATTTCTACGACAAAAATTTCCTGGAAATTTTTGCACTTAGCATGAAATTAATAAGTGGAAATTATTTCAGCCAATCAAAATCATTTATTTATTAATAATGACATCATAATGACATAATGGACCAATGTCTGTGTCGTTGCGATTTTCTTACCGAATATGCCCTCGTGCTTTGATTAATATCCGTAAATTTTATTCTCATGCATTTCCAAAACGTAATTAATACTAGGAATATTATAAGTGAAAATATTTTACTGGAATTGCTTCAGAAAGTTGTCTATTTTAATATTCTAGAAGGAGGCTTGTAATTATATCAGAAACACAAATTAAGGTCATAATTATTACTAAATTGCATATGAAATAATAAATATAAAATAAAAGAAACGATTAGATAAGGGAATCAAACCCCTGATCCCAACTCTCTCGAATGGTGACAATGGGCGTCACTAACCAAGCGACTAAAATTTCTCGTCATGAGCGGTGTGCTTGACGCTGTTTTGAATTTGGAACTGAAATGTGCCGCTCTATTTCGACCAATCCTAGTTTACCTGTGCGGTTCTCAAACAAACTCTACCGCGTGGTCTAGCCTGGTTGCAAGTGTAACGTAAGTTGGAATGAATTTTACTTTACCCTGGGCTTTTTCAGTGAACGTGGCTGTTCCTAGGCATCTGACGGTAAAGTTTGAGGGTTGCTTCTCCTGCGTAGCATCTTAGCATTGACTAATCTTAGTTACTTAACAGGTATGGTAGAGATTTAGAACAATGCGGGAAAAGTAATTTTAAAATTAAACTTAGAAGGTGTATACTTGATGTATTTATGCCTGAGGTATAATGTAGTTTTAGGTTCTGGGAAATAAACTGTTGTTTTTCGGTAGGCCGAATTGAAAAGCAACTGCTGGTGAACTCGGTCCTTTTGTATATGTATTGCATTGCTTTACTGTACAATAAACTCATCTCAATAAACAATCTCTTGAGCCAAAAATCTCGCTTAAATCTCATCGAGATTTTAGTTTCGTCGTGAATACCATATTAAAATCCCTGCAAAACCTGGTCAGATATTTATCTCATCGTGGATTCGTACCTTATCAGCATAAGTTGGATGTCGCAACACCCCCTCACCTGCAACCAGCTGAGATTGAGCAGATTTCCGGAGCTCGTCACCAAACCTCCTAAACTTCCCTCCAATGTCAAAAAACCTCTTTTTGCACTTATCTTCGCGCAAGCTAGCAAACTTGGATTGTATTTTGGAACAAAACGCAAACGCACTCCCAAGAGAGTACCAAGATTTCATCCAAACCAAGCGAAATATCTAAGGAAAGGCCGTCGCAGACGACACGAATCGTGTTAGAACGAAACCCGGAGTAAGCTACTACCGAAGAGTCGACCGGAACATTCCTCCGCAACAGATTAAAATCTCACCGAAAAAATACTCGAATCATCTGGTCATACACATAAAACGCATTGAAGGCAAAGAAAACAAAACAGATTAAAAGTTCGGTAAATTGACCCAAAACGCAGCAAAGCTTACGTTTCCTCCGTTTGGAGAAGCCCAGGCAGCAAGGCGGCAAGGGCGCCGCCGATAATCCGCAAACTTGGCTTAAAGCGCAGCGAAACTTACGCTTCCTCCACACGGAGAACCAAGAAGTCGCAGGGGCGGCGCCGATAACCATGTAAGTGGTTTTAAACGCAGCAAGGCTTACGTTTTCCCCATTGGGAGATGCCGCAAGCTGCGAAGGTGGCGCCGGTTATTTATCGACCGGTTAGGTACAGCTAAAAATTTAATCTTATCAATACGAAACCGCAGAAAATAACCATAAACACAAAACCACCGGGGTGACAAGGTGCAGATTCGCAAAGCAAGTAAATGAACTTACCCAGCGTTAAAAAACGATCTGATCGACCCCAGAAAGCCACAATAACATCCAGAAATAACCACAGAATAAGCAATAAAAGATTACTGGACTAGAAGGCGTAGCAGCATATATTGATAACATCTTAGTATCGATACACCTAAAACTTGTGGGTGATCTCACAACTCAGTCTGTTTCGGCGGCTTTGAAAAGGTTGTTTCGAGACGAGGTCATATTGCCAATCTATACTCAGACAACGCTACAAATTTTGTTGGGGCCCACCGAGAAATAAATGAGCTTGTCAATATGTTCAAGACAAATTAATTTAAAAACAATATAATTACGGTATTAGAGCAGAAAAATGTGACTTGGCATTCTATATCACCTCAAAGTCCTACATTTATTGGTCTGTGGGAGAGTAACATTAAAAGCGTTAAAACACACATGAAGAAAAAGTTATTAGGGACGCTGCAGTTACATATAAAGAAATGTACACGCTTCTGGTACAAATTGAGGTATGTCTCAATTCGCGTTCTCTTTGCCCATTATCTAACGATCCAAACGACTCAAACGCTCTCACCCCTGACCATTTCCTCATAGGTGCTTCTCTGGCAACACTGGAGTCTGATGTCACCACCCTTGCCATTAACCGGCTGTCAAAATGGCAGCGAATGGAGCAGTTACGGCAACATTTTTGGCGTTGGTCCAGAAAATACCTCCCGTATTTACATCAGAGGCCCAAATGGCGTAACAGAGTTCCTCAATCATCTGCGTTCATTGGCACCCTGGTTCCCCAGAAAAAAAGATAGCGCATCCTTGTCGCTTAAAAGAGTTCGAAAAAGGGCCATTATAGTACTAGTGCTTGTAAGGTCGTCTAGGTAACAACAAATTTACCTACGAACAATGATAAATACACAGATATGTCAGCGATGCTGATATCAATGATATGGTCAACGCCGACGCCGGTGATCACAGCGTCGACCACGACACCTCGACGTCACTGGTACCAACTTCAGATGACGTGGCGCGATAGTTAAGAGCGGGAAAAGGCAGCGGGCGTCGCCGCTGACCGGGTTCCTCCTGGCAGAATCGAGCAGAGACTGCCTTGAGTATCATGCGCACAAAGCATTAAGCGGCATCCACACTATGCGTGGTGCGCGATGCGTGATGCGTCGATTCGTGGCAGTTCGTCAAACTGACGCACTAGGTGTCCACACTATGCGTGGTTCGCGGTTCGTGATGCGTGATGCGTCGGTTCGTGGCAGTTCGTCAAACTGACGCATCAGGGTGTCCACACTATGCATGATTTGCGATGGACCACAGCTTTATATAGAATTAGAAATAGGTAATGAATGAATATTTAATAGTATGTAAAACATAGTTATAACATTATTGTGTGTAGTTATAGTGAAACGAACATGATAATGAATATGCGAAAAGAACCTTCTGGGAAATTTGAAAACTTCTGTCGCATGAGCAGCCAGGGCTTTGAACTTCTTTTGCATTATATTGGGCCACTTATCTCAAAACAAACTACACATTTTCGTTCCCCTATACCTGCGAAGGAGAGGTTAGCAAATACCACGCATCAAACTGTAGACTAAACGACAAAGCCATCCACACTATGCGCGATGATTCGTGCATCGATGCGTGTCCTTTGAGTGCGTCCAGTTTACCGACATGAACAGGAACCGCCACGCACTGATACGTACGCATCAACTTTGGCCGCATCAAACCATCCACACTATGCGCGAATCAGACGCATCACGCATAGTGTGGATGCCGCTTTAGTTTAACGTTGACTTGCTCTTATCCAGTAAATTGCCTAATATTGTGGTTGGTGTGTTTGTGAATCCATCAGATATTAATAAATATAAATAGCAACAAAACAACAACAATGCTAACCATCTCTATATCAACGATCAGTGACCGATTACTTTGAAAAGTGATTGTCAATTTACTTTTATAATTTTTAGATCGTGCTTTTAAACCCGTCGCGCGTGCTTTAAAGACTTGTTTATGCACTTGTACCATAGTATAAAGTATACTATATTTACTAAATCAGGTTCAATTTAACTTGCTCTTCACTTTTATACGTTCAATTAAATTTAATTATTCTATGGCCAAAAAAATTAATAACCGCTTTCTATGACATTATTTTTTGTAAATAAACTGTAGAATGTTTCTGAATTTAATAGTATTACACTTATCATTGCTTTGAATGCCGAGTAATAAATGAGGAATGAATTATTAATATTTTAAAAACAAAATATAGTGGCTTCAATAAACGCTCCAAAGTATAACACATTGGGTGTATTAAGATTATGGGTAAGTGTGGTGACTGGGGCATTTTCGATTCTTGAAAATAAGCCGTCTTGTTGTGACAATGATTTTTCGGCAGGTAGTCTGCAATCGCCCAATCTAGTCGTGCGGTCCGCAATGCCGCCCGATACGACAAAAGATTTTCTCCAAGCTCTACAACGATACCTCTCTTGGACCATTGGTTGTCCGAAAAGACCACTCAGGTAATAAGCTTTTTTCCAGCGTACACAAAAGACTAAACCTATAATTTACAGGAATAATTTTTTAATAACAAGGATTCTATTTTATCTACGAGTTGAAAGTTTAGAACCAAAAATAACAATTTGTACTTGGGAATTATAAAATTTTAAGTTTTCAATCTCTTCTTTTATATTTACCAGTGTGTGTCTATGAAATAAAAATAAACACCAAATGAATTGTTAATAATCTATTATGTTGGAACCATTCACAATCAATCTACAAATCATCTACTTAAAACAAGAGCTGATCAGCCACACAAAAATTAAATACAATAATAAACTATTGTACTTGAGGTAATAAATAGCAAATTAAATCACGACATAAATCTATACATATAAATAAAATTTCAAGTCGGGTTTAAATTTACACAGCTTCATAATATACAGAATAAAGGAATCGTAGGTTACCTCCTAAAAAATCTATTTTTTAATTTTAATAACGACAGAGATTTCGCCATTAACGGTGCCTTCTTCGGCTTAACTCTTGCATGATGGCTTGATCTTTCTGCCGCTCTCGCCAATAAAGATAGGCGAGCAGATGGATCCATGAGAAGTTTTGGAATCTAGAAAGCGTCAATTCAGTAAGAACAATGTTAAAAACATTCAGGTTTCAAAAAATTGGGATTAAGAAAAATGGTGATAGATTCCACTATGTTTAGTAACGAATTACTTACTGGGTCTTCGCTCCTTGTCGCAGTCTTTTCCTTGGTGAGTTTGCCGGGGACGCTGTATTCTTTTTGAGGTGAAGACTTGCTAGAAGAAGACTCACACATTCCTAGAGCTTCTGCAAAACTGAGTCCTGAATCCAAATCAATGCCATGAATCGGTTCACTTTTGCTCTTGAAACTCTTCTTCTCATCCGTATTACTGCTGGAAATTTTACTTTCCTCCTTCAACTTTACATCTTTCTCTTTGTGTTTCTTCTCACTTTCTTTAATCTTTTTGTGTTCGTGCCTTTTCATGTTCACGTCATCTTCAGAACATTCATTTTTCTTCAATCGCTTTTTAGGTTTTGATTCTTCCACACTATCACTAGCATCGGAGTTAGGCTTTCGTTTACTATGTGATGTGTGCTTACTACTGGACGACGTATCACCGTTGGGTTTGTGATTCTGTAGTTTTTTCGATTTCACCGTGTCTTTTTGATCGTTCTCAGTTTTCAAAGTGTCATTTTTGGGTGTTTTACCTCTGTCAACAGTTCTGTCGTTATCACTGTGTTTATGACTAGGGCGTTCCTTTGACTTGCTTTCTTGTGGAACTGGTATTGGCGAGTCTTGGTCAGTGTCGTTCGACTTTGAATCGCCGACCCCTTGGTCGATCTTATTGTCGGGCAATTTAGGCAGACCTGAAACCAAATAATCTCAAATCAAAAACATCAAGAAAACCGTAAGATGCTGCTGCTACGATATGAAACAACATGACAATTCTTTACAATTTTAAAGATAAATATCGAAACTAAGCAGAATCTTAATTCGTACCTAGAAGGTCTTTACTGTAACACTCATCGACATCATCATCGTCATCTTCTTCGTTCTCGTGTTTCTCTGCCACCATTTCCTTCCATTTGGCCACTAGAGATTTCGCAGCGTCACTAACTAGACCGCCAAACTTCCGCAACCTATTGACGGTACGACCGACACCGGTTTGCTCCAGATGATACACCTGAATTGGTAATTTACGTAACTTTTCGATGTACTGCAACCCCTGGAAGAAAAAATTAGTACCGCAGTAACGATATTACTTGTTGAAAGTGTACCTTAAAGTCGTTCTGGACTTCCGTGTATTTATGAAGAAATTCCTGATAATGCCTGATGGCTTTCAGTAGACTTTCATCGGCGGCGCTCATTTTTATCGAATTATCACTACTAGAATTTACAAATGTTCCCTCGCGGTTCGAAAAATCGTAATGAACAGATGGTTAGGCACTTCCACACACAGCACAGAGAGTAATCACGGTGAGTTTATGAATTATGTGTATTTAACAAGTATTTAACCGCAATTTCGACCACGTGCCTTTTTTGCCTTTTGGCGCACTTTCAACAACGCAACAAGCTGCACCAACCACCTGCGATCACCATCAGCACTGTCACTAGACTAAAGCTTAAACGAAAACGAAGATCACACTGCGCAGCAGCTGTGCCATTGCGGAGCATGCGCGAAACTGCCAACGTTCGCGCAGTAATATCAACGGCATGTTCAGAGCAGTGGCGGCTAGTCAGGGGAGACAAGTACGGCCCTGCCGTACCAGAGAATTCAGAGAGAAAACTGTTTCTTTTTAATTTTTACTTTAAAGTTGTAATATTTGAAAATTTGAAAACCTCGCGTCGCGGAATGTAGATACAGGATTCGTGGCGGCTCGGAATAATTCGCTTCATTTTCGGAAACGCTCTATCCACGCTACGGCGCGTCGATGTTTGGCCGATGCTGAGCGTCAAGAACACGCGTACGTCTTTGACCCAGCTCCGTGTGTTTGAGCAGCACGTATGTCGAAGAATACTCCCCAGAGTCGGCCAGGGCCGGGAGTGCCGGCTTAGGTCACGTGTTTTCCATTTGTTTTAACGATAAAATAACAACAGGATTTTAACTGCATCCAAGTTCACCCGAAATCAAGTCTCCATCAAAGGGAATTTCAAAAGGACATCCCAGAATTCCAGAACTTTTTAACAGTAATAAATTAATGAATTTTCTGAATCAACGATTTTAGCAGCTAGGTCCGGCACGGCGTCTTACATTTAAACTTACCGCAACTTCTGGAAATTTATTTGATTGGTCATTGAGTTCACCAAATGTGTGATTGATATTGGGAAATGACAATCCTGGCAAGAAAACTCTAGACCTCCCCGGTCGTTCTTGCTGGACAACTTGAATTTTTGGTAATTGTTTACAATGCTGACTATTCGCTTTTTGCGGTGTTTTTTTTTTTGGAAATCATCGTGAAACATCATTATAATGCCATTTTAAGCAATAAAATGTACAAACGATAAATAATTTTATACAATATTTATAGATGTACCTAGATGTGCTAGGGCAAGGAAAATAAGAGTAAAAATAGAAGTGATTTGCACAAAAAAAAGATTTTGATTTTGGTAATGTATACATGGTGAGGAATGCGTTGGTGTAATTAGTTTTTTGAAAATTGAAGAGTGGGTAAAGTAAACAATGACCGAACTTTTTCGCATAATAGAAAATTCAAGTTGACAAACTAGAGAGAAAATAGGGGTATTATTATTACATATTATTATTATTGGCCGCCTCAACTCTGAGGGCCACGGGCCGCCACTGGTTCAGAGGTCCCGTTAAAATTTCAAACATGAACATAAACAGCGAACCGGCTAGCGGTGATACGCAATACCAATTTCGTAAACATAACATCAACTTGAGAAAACGCCCCATGTTAAGCCCAACATCTTGGATACGCAATAGAGGTAAGTGTCCAACCAAAACTAAATAAAATAACCAAAATTGCTGCCAACACGATTGGTGCTAACCTGAAGAATCAACAGTCACTACCTTAATTGGTAACCAATGATCAGTATTTCAATTTCATGGGCAATACATTTGTCCAGTACCTATTGTATTTTAAACGGACAGTATTACACAATATGGGAAGTAAAAACAATGAATGGTCCGTAAAATAATTATTGGTAAGTAAAATTATTAAAAAAATCAGTAAATTTTATAAACGGTTGGTAAAATAAACTACGGTCAAATCCAATTAATAATCGGTCAGTAAAGTATCGGCCATATTGTACGCGTGTCGAAGCAAAAACGCACGGGCGAACGGTGGCGATAGTAAAAGTAGTAATTTTAAAAACAGGAGTAATTATCTTTCGTCAAAGAAGAAGATTTGTATTAGTAATGTTCCCATTGAAATGGAGTTAGATACGTGTGCAGGTTTATCGGCAATATCAACCAAAACGTACGACAAATTTTTTCGAAATTTGAAATTAGATAAAACCAGTGTCATTTTGACTTGCTACGATGGCACTCAAATTTACCCGGTGGGAGTAATGAAGGCATGTGTCACTCTGAACGGCGTTACTAAAAGCGCCGATATTTTAATTGTTAAAGGACGTGAACCGTCATTATTGAGTCGCGATTTCATTTAGTTGTTCGGCGTTGACATCGGCAATCTTATTTCGATAAACAAAACCGAGCAGAGCGATCTTAACGAATTACTCAATCGGTATGCAGATTTATTTAAGCTTGAGTTAGGTAGGCTAGTAGGTAAGAAGATCCAATTGTATTTGAACTCTTAGCGTATAAAGCTCTGGTAAAAGAGGAACTTGACAGGTTGGAAAGTGTTGGAGTAATTACCCCTGTAGACGATGCAGAGTGGGGTACGCCCTTAGTATCGGTGTTAAAAAAAGATGGTAAAATAAGATTATGCGCGGGTTATAAAGTCACAGTCAATTCACAGATAGAAGATGTTACGTCTGAAGTCCCGTTTAGGCTGCTACGAAGTTTCAGGTAACGAACCAACGATTCCTTCGGTTCTGACAGAACCATAAAAGAAAGATTATATCGGAAGGGAAGGTTTTAACAAAACGGCTAATAACCATTGTAGTACCGTTTCTTCGAATGAAGTACCTGAGGCCCTGGGGACCGATTTCTGTGTAGAAATTTTTGGAAAAGGTTTGTATGTACAGTCGCCGTCATTGAGGAAGCCCAGGGTGAAGCGAAATTCATTCTAACATACGTTACATTTGCAACCAGGCTAAACCACGGGGTACAGTTTGTTTGAGAACCGCACAGGTGAACTAAAATTAGTCGAAATAGAGCGGTACATTTCAGTTTTAAATTATAAACAGCTTCAAGCACACCGTCAGTTAGAATGAATTTCACTTCACCCTGGGCTTCTTCAATGTGTAAGTAAATCTGAAGTGGTGACTATGAATTTCATCCTAAGTCTGTACAAGAGGATTCCCGGCGAGTCTCCCTCCAAGGGTTCAATATAAGCAACACGACAGTCTATCAATCTAGTCGTGCAGCTTGCAACGACTCTCGATACGACATTGCTTTCTCGGCAAGCTGTACCTACTGGGCGCAAATTTGTTTGAGGAAAACGGGTAAATTTTTCAATGATATGAAGGTAGATGCTACGTGGCGGCAATTAGTGTCAATACTAAAGGTCAATTTTTACAGTTTATTATTTATAATGGACTAATAGGGCAGTATACTTTAAACATTTCACAAAATCTTTAAAAAAAAACTTGCATAGAAAAAATACATAAAAACCAATAGAGATACGCACGCGGGTCCCGATTTAGATTACGGAGTCGAGGAAGAAGATATAAGCCCAGCAGAATTTGAAACTTTAAAGAACAACTTTTTAGAAAATACACTGCAAAAAAAGAAGGTAATTTTACCATGGTCTGATGTAATATTTACACATCATTTAATGGTATATTTACCCGTATACTGGATGTAGAAATACATTCCCCTCAAATTTGGAGTAATTTTACCGGAAAAGTCACTTTTGAAGTAAAATTGTCTTCAAAATTGTAGTTTTACCCTAAACATCTGGTTTTCTACCCAAATTTTAGCAGCAAATTTAACCAACATTTAGAAATTTTATACACATATGGTATATTTTTAGACAATGCAATGTAAATTTACATTATGTAACGAATATTAAGTACCGCAGAGTAATGTTCTCCCTATTGATTGGGGATTATTACTTACCCATCTCGATATATTATGGTAATTGATGGGTGCTTTAATTCAATAGAAAACTTTTGAGGTAAATGAACAAAAATCGGGGTAGGTACTCAACAAACTGTACCTACTTTTTAATCAGTTTCAGTGATCTGCGTCAAAAGGTAAGTATACCTGATAACGACCATTGAACCAGAGAAAAATGTGAATCGCCGACGGTGGGGTTCGAACCTCCGTCCGGTTCGGACCCGACCCTTCGAATTCGGATCGCTAACCACTGCGACTACGGGACCCACGTTCTTGCTCTGTGTTCAATCTCGGTCTCAACTCTCTCGAGTTTCCAATCGTCTACCTAACGATTATAACAGCTCGGCCATAGCTGACAACCTCAGCCGTCCTCGGCTGTGTTCTCCCTGACACACCTTAAAACTACTCTGTGTTATCGGCCCTCAACTACTACCACCAATCGCTACTTGCCACTATATGACCCAAGCGGACCAAGCACGTGGTGAATCCCACTTCTGAAATTGATAACGACCATTGAACCAGAGAAAAATGTGAATCGCCGACGGTGGGGTTCGAACCTCCGTCCGGTTCGGACCCGACCCTTCGAATTCGGATCGCTAACCACTGCGACTACGGGACCCACGTTCTTGCCCTGTGTTCAATCTCGGTCTCAACTCTCTCGAGTTCCCAATCGTCTACCTAACGATTATAACATACCTATATACTTATATAAATAATTTGCAAAACATTATTTGCGTCATAATTTAATTGAGCGTACGTAGTGTGAGTGTGATCACCCTTGAGAAACGCTGACCTTATTGCTGAATGGCGGCGACATCCAGTCGAGCACCAGGTCCGATCGACAAGTTGGCTGATACGTGGCATCGGCCGAAAGCCACGATCATGACATCATGGGGATCGGATTTCACCCACAGCCAGGGGACTCGACTGAGATTGCAACACTTGCGTGTAGACCAGAGGCTAAATAAACTACAGACAATGAGTTTAATGAATAATATTTGTAAATCCCGTCTTTTTCAAAATTTATTGGAAATTTTACAGAATTACCCAAAGTGATTTTGGAACTGTTTGGAAATAGGTTAATTGATTTATCGATTGGACTGTAGAAATTGCAAATTGATTAAATTTTTGAATATTTTCATTTAACTTCTGATCATTTGCTTTTAACGACTGAGCTGATTTATTGTAATTATTAATTGCTTCAAATATGATGTGAATTTGTTGCTTCATTGATAACTGAATATCGTGATTTTGATGAACCACGTTATTAATTGCTTCAGTATAATATTTAGCATCATCGGCATCAGGTACACCAAATAATCATTTGAAAGCATAACTTGCACCATCAAAAATTCCACGCTTTTGTCGTTCAAGGAAATTTTTGAAGTTTCCGTGTTTTTTGAGTGTTTGCAAATATTAATTGATTTTGAATAGATTGCTTCAATAAAATTAAGTTTCGTGTGATGTGTGATAGAAACTTAAATTAGTGTACGACAACAATATAAAATAAGCTCGGTCAAGTTGGCCCCCCATTTTCGAATTTTTATTTTTTTCTTCTTCTCATCAATTGTGCTCGTTTTGTGCTCAATTGTGCTACTTTTCTTTTCAATTGTGCTCATTTCTAAATGACTAAAAAACTCAAATCAAATCCGGGGGCCAAGTTGACCGCCAGCCCCCCATTTTTTTAAGTTATTTGCAATATTTTCGGCTTATTCAATTGTGCTCGTTTTGTGCTCAATTGTGCCGATGTTTTTTTCAATTGTGCTCATTTGTAAATGACTAAAAACTCATATCAAGTCCGGGGGCCAAGTTGACCGCCAGCCCCCCATTTTTTTAAAGTTATTTACAATATTTTTGGCTTATTCAATTGTGCTCGTTTTGTGCTCAATTGTGCCGATGTTTTTTTCAATTGTGCTCATTTGTAAATGACTAAAAAACTCAAATCAAATCCGGGTGCCAAGTTTACCGCCAGCCCCTCATTTTTTACAGTTATTTACAATATTTTTGGCTTATTCAATTTTGCTCGTTTTGTGCTCAATTGTGCCGATGTTTTTTTCAATTGTGCTAATTCGTAAATAACTAAAAATCTGAAATCCAATCCGGGAGCCAAGTTTACCGCCAGCCCCCCATTTTTTAAGGCAATATTTCTGGTCTATTTAATTGTGCTCGTTCTGTGCTCAATTGAGCCGATGTTTTTTTTAATTGTGCTCGTTTCTAAAGGACAACAAAGTAAAATTTACTTCGCACGTTAACTTGACTGCCGGCCGCTCATTTGATAGTTAGCTTATTCAATTGTGGTCATTTTGAAAAGACAAAAAATTAAAATTAGTTTATTTTATTTATTTTCTAAAGATCAAATAAAGAAGCAGAAAAAAGTTGAAATGCAGTTGCATAAAATTAGGGCAGAGCACGCCAAACTTTATGTTTTTTTTTTTTATTCATTTTATTGCTTCCTGAATTGACTTGCATTAGGTCTCCACAACTTCCAATTCGGCACATGTTAAATATGGAAATGGAATAGAAACGAATCCTGTAATTAATTTTTCTTTTTTTGTAATACTCAATTGTGTCGAATTTTTTCTTATTGTGCTCGTATTTAAACTACAGAAAATTTAAATTTACTTTGCGAGGTAAATGACCACCAGCGCCACGTTTTCTAACATTATTTGTCAAATTTTCAATTTATTCAATTATGCTCGTTTTGTGCTCAATTGTACCGACATAAAACTAAAGTTTATTTACTTATGTTTCCTACATCAAATTAAACACAGAGAAAAAAGTTCGAATGCAGCTGTATCGCCGACAGAGCGCGGCAGTCTTGTAAGTTTTTTTTTACTTTTATTGCTTCCTGAATTGACTTACATTGGACCTCCAGAACTTTAAATTCGACACATCTTAAATATGGAAAAGAGGGTAGAAAGGGATTAGTTGATTTTCAGTTTGCTGACGACCATATTAATGCCTAATCAGTTCAGTTCTTCAGTTCAGCTTGCTTCTGTTTGAGTCTCCGATCGCGTTTTAGTTAATTTAAATAAGGGTGACCTTTAGTGAGTGCAGATATTATATACTTTTTAAATATACAAACTTTGAAGTTGGTGTATTTTATAGTTTTCTTGTGCAATTCTTCAGTGTGGCAAAGGTTAGTAAAGTTTAAGATTTAGATTTTTAGAATAAACCAGAACTAATTTATTGTTCTAAGTGGGCTTCCTAAGAGTTTCTCCAATAAAGTGTTTTTCTAATTACAGTTAAGATGACACGACCAAAGTCTACAAAAATTTCGTCACTTTATACTAATTTTGAAACACATAAACAAGAACTATTTGGCAAAAACGAAAAGGTCAATCCACCAAGTCATCCAATTTGGAAAACTATTTCTGAAGAGACTAATTACGTTTTTACAAGTAAATATTTATTCACCATTATTTTGTGTAATCGGCATGGAATGAAAGATAAGTTATTAACAAACCCCTTAAATGAGGTTGAGAACGTACTTAAAACTCCAACGAAAACACCATCTTACTCTTCACCAAGTTTACTTGCATCAACATCAAGCGACTCAAGTGAGGAGAAAAATGACGTTATATCATTCACCATTATTTTATCTTGTCAAGAATGGTTAAACATACGCCCAGATAATAAGATATATAAAGATGGCAGAACATACTCGGTATTAAGACCTGGCCGATGGACTGATATTATTGCTTCTCATTTTTGGGATCACACTAAATTACCTTGTGCCTTAATTTTTAAAAGAGTCAATGTATGTGAAAGCGGTTGCTTTCTCAAAATATTTGGTACGTGTAAAAGTTGCAAATCACAATTAAATGGAGAGTTGACCAAGAAACCTGCTGATAACCATAGAGTTATAATTCCCTTTAGGTACCAGGGTAGCTTTAAGTTTTGCGAATGTGATTTAAAAAGGCAATTAAAAGGGGATAACCGACTGGCGCCTAGTGCTTATAGAAAGCAAATGGCCGATGTGTTAAGGTGGCGAAGGAGACATTTTGCCAAATTTTGCTCGACTTTATACCACTGTAATATGAAAACTTATAGCGTTAGAAAAATACATTTTATTAAATATTATAAAGGAATCTTTCAGTTACATATTACCGTAAAATTGAAGTATGCACCTCAATTAACAAAGTGGTAATAGTTAATTTAGAATACGTTTGCAGCAATCTTTTGATCGTTATATCGCGGTTACAACTGAAGATTTTGAGGACTTGATCATTTCCTTGTATACAAAAAATTGTAATCTAAAAAATAACGAGCTCAAAATCCGGCTAAAGTTTGAAATTTTGATTTTATGATTAATTAATCAACGTTGCCATTATTTTTTTCTATGCGGTTATATGTTAATAGCTAGATTTTAAAGCGCTATTAACAAAAGTTAAAAAAATTTTAAGAAAAGTTAATTAGTCTACTGTCTATCTTAATCGACAACCTACGGTCCTATGCTTGCCATGTTAAATTTAGTTCGGTGTAGAGCCACCACGTGGCGCTTCAAAGTTTGAGCTGTCACGGACCTGTCACCGTCGATCAGGGGTGCACTTGCGGTCAGTTTTATGATCCCTTATCTGTTACTTTGCTAATGTACCATAAATAAACTGAAATGATGGGGAACGAAAGCAACCACGACAAACATAATAGTTTATTTTCGTTGTCCGGCGGTTACGGTGGTAATGAAGAAAACAAAATCGGCATGGAGATTCTTTGATAAATAGATTATTTTCCTCAAACTCATTGTACCCAATAAAATAACATTTCACTGCATTAGTGATCCTCAATTGCCCCTGAACTTGAAATTAATAATTGTGTGTTTTTTTAAGGGTTAGTTGGTCACATTCTTAAGAAAGACAAAAACTACGTCTTTTTGAAACAACAGCTTTTCTCATGGTTAGTTGGAGTTGGTCTGTACCAATAATGGAAACGTCTTTATTATTCAATAATGTTTCCGTCATCTAATATTCCTAAGAAACAATTGCAGCAACATTCAACCAATCCTTTCTTCTAAAGACTTGAACAGAAAATTAATAAAACTACGAAAATCAAAGTGAATGTAATGCGACTCTTTGTTGATTGTCTTACTCAAAACTGACATTAAATGTCATCTAACCAGTATTAAAATCAAAATGAGGTATCTCAATGAGATGGAAATTGCACGCGGTGTTGCTCTAATTGAAAATGGAACTTCTATTCGGCAAGTTGCAAGAGATGTTGGTGTGAGCCCATCGGGCATCCAGCGGTTGTGGAATCGCTATAGGACATAGGTCTCTATAAAAGACGCCGCGGACAAGGTTGTAAGAGACAGACGTTCCACGGAGCTCTTGCTCCTGAAACATGCGCATTATGGGTGATTGTTTACAATGTCCACTTCTTGGTTTTTGAGATGTAGATGTGCTAAGGCAAAGAAAATAAGAGTAAAAATAAAAGTGGTTTGCACAAAAAAAGATATTGATTTCCGTAATATATAAATGTTAAGGAATGCTTTGCTGTAATTGGCTTTTTGAAAATCCAGAAGTGGGTAAAGTAAACAATGACCGCATTATGTAAAACGTAAAACATCTTTTAGTGGTAATTTCTAATCGTGCTTTAAAAAAAAATTACAGGGCCCAGAACTGACCTTGTACAAAACTTTTTCGCGTACCTCTAAAAAAATGGAAAAAAATTCTTGTCCTGGGCCAAGAACCGAACCTACGACCTCGACCGTCCACTTTCACCCACTATCCCATGCGGCTACCTTACCAACAACCCTCGAGTGCTCTATCTTTAAAGTCTTTTGTCTCCATGCGCGAAGTACATAATGCGCATGTTTCAGGAGCAATAACTCGGTGAACGTCTGTCTGTAGACGTAAATTTCGAAAACCAACTCGCCGACAACCTCGTCACAGGCCTCGTGGCAGTTACCAGATGGCATGTATTGTGATAAGAGAACCTTTTCACGGAAGGTAGTCGACCAAAGTTTATTGCCGATTAGGGCCCAGTAAATCTTCTTTTCCATGAGGTTGTGTCATAAATTATTTTGGGCCAAGAAACAGCGCCATCTGTAGAGTCAGAAACACAACTTGAGGGGTACATCGTCGCGTTAATGCAGCACGGTGATCATGAACCTAGCATGCTACCTACTAAAAGCGTACTAAAAAACGCCAAATACGAGGAAAGAAAAGGAAATTATTGTAGGATCGGCGAAAATTAAGCGCGCCGGTACCGCTATTTTCCCCAGCGTTCCAGAAGCCGAAGGAGTCGCGCGCATCGCCGTGCCTAACCGGGCGCGGCAGTGAACAACGAGAGCGCGGCGAAGAAGGTTGTTGCTCCAGCACGGTTCAAATTTCATTTATTCATTCTTAATTTTAATGTATTAACATCCAATATACTTATTTCAAACAACACTCGTGAAATTCACTTGTCAACCCTACAATTAATAGGGGCTCAACCGGGATTGACAAGAGCCGTCAGGAGAATATTTGAAAGTTGAACTGCACGACGTAAAAGAAGCGAATTAAGTGTGCGTACGCGCCGTGTCGAAAAGTCGGGCAAGTTACGTGTGTGTGAGTACGTGCGTTGCTGCAAAAGTTGGACAGCCGTGCGATTATTGACCTTTGACCGCGTTCGTGCTGCAATAATGGAGTCTTTGGGCCAAGTCGACAAGATTGCAAAAAACATTACGGCGGCTTCGACCAAGGCCATTAAAGCACTACACAAATTGATATTTGAAAATGAATTCAGTGAGGAAAAATTCGCCAGGACGAACAGACGACGTTTAAGAGAGTTTACCGGATTTGACTTCGCTGAAGGTTCACCCGAATTTCAACAGAAGGTACTGTACGTGCAAAATACATTTAAGACTTGTGATTTGGTGGCAATTTCAAACATATTGGCCATCGACTATGACGACAACGCGGACGCCATGACAAAAAACATTTTGCTGAAATTAATGAATTTAACTAACGACGACGAAGAGGACCACGACGCTGAAGATGATGACGCAATTGATGAAGATAGAGACGACAACTGCGTTGAAAACGACGATGACGACAACGACGAAGGCAACAATGATGAAAACGACGATAACAACGAAAGCTATGACGAAGTACCACCACGACGAGAAATACGTGTTAAAACCAGGCCCGCCACGACGAATAATTCAGTGCAAAACGATTTAAGATTTTCAGTCACATTCCGCGACCTTGAAGATTCAATCCGACCATTTTCTGGCAGTGATGACTACCGTATAGAAACATGGCTTGAAGATTTTGACGAACTGGCGACCTTGATGAACTGGAACGATCTCCAGCGACTTCTCTTCGCCAAGAAATCACTGAAAGGGCTAGCGCAACTTTTTATAAGAGGTGAAAAGGGCATAACGACGTATGGAAAACTGCAAAAGGCACTCCGACGCGAATTTAAAAGCCAGACGAACAGCGCTCTTTTACACAAGAAGTTGAGTAATCGAACAATGAAGAAGAACGAGTCACCTCAAGAATGTTATCTGACTATGAAGGAAATCGCCGCTCAAGGTCAAATTGAAGATGACGCTTTGATTCAATATGTGATTGACGGCATCCAAGACGAACCACACTTTAAGTCTATACTGTATGGTTCAAGGTCACTGCATGATTTCAAGGTCAAACTTAAAATTTACTCCAAAATGCCCAAAAAGCATAACGCCAAAGAAAAAAACAAGACTGACGTCAAGACGACCGACTCCAAGGACATGCGATGCTTCAACTGCGGTGACAGAGGACATCGTTCGAATGACTGCACCCACAAAGCCAAGGGAACGAAATGCTTCAAGTGTAACCAGTTTGGCCATAAGTCAAATACTTGTTCCTCGAACGTCCAAAAGAAGACTGATCCCAAAGGAAACAAGACTGCCGAAGTGAAAGCGGTCGACGCGTTCGACAAAAAACCACGTAAGCTAATTTTGATTGGAAATGTTGAATTGTTAGCACTGATTGACACCGGCTCGGATGTGAACCTCATGAATGCAGATACCTACGAAACGATAGGCCGACCAAAATTGACAGAGAATGGCATGACTTTTACCGGATTTGGTTCGAAAGAAGCAAGTGTCTCCCCAATTGGATACTTTGAAACCAAGATCAAAATTGATGATGACCTTTTTGACGTAATTGTTTATGTCGTGCCAAGTCGAGCCATGTCTGATCAATTCATAGTTGGTACTAATCTGATCCATCAAGCTGAGCTAACGATGAAAGATGGTGAGATTACAATCCGAAAGACGACTTTCCCAGCCCAGCTAATGAGGATCGACATCCATAACGACGAAAATGACGAAATTATTGACGAAAGTGTTCAAAAAATGCTCGATGACTACCGACCGAAGAAAATAAAAGATGTAGACGTGGAGATGAAAATCACCCTGCTGAAAGAGGATCCAATCTACTCAAAGCCCAGACGATTGCCGTTTGCTGAACGCGATTTCGTGGAGAAACAAATCGCTGAATGGATCCAAGCCGACGTAATTGAACCCTGCTACTCCGACTACACAAGTGCAGTAGTCGTTGCGAAGAAAAAAGACGGCTCGTTTAGACTCTGTGTCGACTACAGACAGCTCAACCGAGTAACGTTGAAGGATAGATATCCACTACCAGTGATTGAGGATCTTTTGGACTCTCTGCAGAAAGCTCGCATTTTCAGTGTCATCGACCTGAAGAACGGATTCCTCCACGTTCCGGTGGAACAAAAGAGCAAGAAGTTTACCTCATTTATTGTTCACAATGGACAATACCAGTTTAAGAAGATGCCGTTCGGACTCTGCAACAGCCCATCCGTTTTCCAGAGGTACATAAATTGTATTTTTAGACCGCTTGTCAACGACGGTCAAGCACTGATATACATGGACGACATTATTGTACCGGGCAAAGACCAACAAGAAGCGACAGAAAACCTGCAAGCCGTGCTGAATGTCGCAAAAGACTACGGACTAGAAGTCAACAAAGCAAAGTCCCGATTTTTGCAAGCTAAAGTAGAATTTCTCGGGCACATCGTGGAAAATGGGAAAATTTACCCCTCTTCAACGAAGATTAAAGCCGTCAGCGCCTACCCTAAGCCGAAAAGTACCAGAGATATCCAAAGTTTTTTGGGGTTGACCGGGTACTTCAGGAAATTCATCCAGAACTATTCGATCACCGCCAGGCCACTAAGTGATCTGCTGAAAAAAGATGCCCCATTCGTATTTGATACTCCCCAGGAGATTGCATTTGCAACACTGAAGAAAATGCTGAGCGACAATCCGGTTCTAGCCATCTATAATCGAGATTTCGTTACTGAACTCCATACTGACGCCAGCGCAGAAGGTTACGGTGCCATCTTGCTTCAAAAAAACCCAGATGACGAGCAGATTCATCCCACCTACTACGCCAGTAGAAAGACGACTGACACAGAGAGAAACTACAGCAGCTATGAGTTGGAAGTTTTGGCAATAATCCGAGCACTCGAAAAATTCCGTGTTTACCTGTTGGGTATAAAGTTTACGATTTACACAGACTGCTCCGCGTTCCAGAAAACGATGTCCAAGCGAGATCTTCCGACCAAAATCGCTAGATGGGCGTTACTACTCGAAGAATTTGACTACGAGATCCGCCACCGCACTGGAAATCAGATGAAGCATGTAGACGCGCTAAGCCGCCACCCAGTTATGATAATTGATACTGCTGATTCGTTAGCGACAAGAATAATCAGAGGACAAGAAAAGGACGCAGAGGTGCAAGCGATAAGAGAACTTCTCAAGCATCAACCTCACGAAGACTATCTGTTGCAAAACGACGTGCTATACAAGTTTGTCCAAGGAAAAGAACTTTTGGTGGTGCCAAAGCAATTCCAGAACGAAATCATCAAGAATTGCCACGAGGTTGGCCACTACGCCGCCAAAGTTACCGAACAAAGACTGTCACAAGGCTATTACATCCCGAAGATTGCCGATAAGATTAAGAAGACGATTGGAAACTGCATCCCGTGCATACTTGCCAATAGGAAACAAGGGAAAAGAGAAGCTACACTGCATCCGTTGTCAAAAGGCGATGTACCTCTCCACACGTACCATCTTGATCATTTGGGACCGTTGCCATCCACGAACAAAAACTACAATCACATCCTGGCCATAATCGATGGTTTTTCCAAATTTGTTTGGTTGTACCCAGTGAAGTCAACGACCTCCAAAGAAGTGATTGCCAAGCTGGAACAGCAAAAGAAAAACTTCGGTAACCCCTTTCAAATGATAACAGACAAAGGTACGGCTTTCACGTCGACTGAATTTCAAGATTATTGCGCCGAAGAGAACATCAGGCATCACGCTGTCACCACAGGACTGCCACGAGCAAATGGGCAGATCGAAAGGTTGAATCGAGTGATAATCAGCGTCCTGTCCAAGTTAAGCATTGATGAGCCGTCCAAGTGGTTCAAATACGTCGATCGACTCCAGATGATAATTAATTCGACCTACCATCGAAGCATTGACACTACGCCGTTCGAATTGTTGTTTGGGACCAGAATGCGCTCCAAAGATGAGGAAAAAATTGTTTAGCTGATCCAAGAGGAAACGATTGAATGTTTCAACGAGCAACGTGATCAACAGCGTAACGAATCAAAACAACAGATAGCCAAAGTTCAAGACGAGAATCGACGAAATTTTAACAGAAAAGGACGCAAACCAACAAAATACCACCAAGGAGACATGGTAGCGATCAAAAGAAGTTAATTCGGTCCAGTAGCCGGATCCTGGAAAAAGCGATTGCGACCGAGTCGCTTCTAAGCAACCGAAAACGGTTGCTTTGGATAGATATCAACCGAGTCGCAATCGGTTAAACAGAGAGTTCCGAGAGGCTATCGCATTTTTTGGTGTGCCGAAGGTGCATCCCTATGAATGGCATTGGTAGATGACGGCTTAGGGGCTGGATTTTCAAATATTTTCAGGTACAAGTGGAAGGGTTATAGCCTCCGGCACCCAAGTTTACCTGTTCTTAGTGGAAATCGTTTCTACAACTCCAAAGGTGCTGCTTTAAAAGCGATTCTTCGGATATTGCATATTTATCGTTATTTGGAGATTAACAAGGGGTTTTTAAATAATCTTTATCTTGTTGTTCATAATATGTACCAATATTATAACGTTTGTAGGTAAAAAATAACAATTTTTATTTCCGAAACCACTTTTAAATGATCT
Source organism: Schizotus pectinicornis (assembly GCA_951805265.1). Lineage (NCBI taxonomy): Eukaryota > Metazoa > Arthropoda > Insecta > Coleoptera > Pyrochroidae > Schizotus > Schizotus pectinicornis. Next base: position 12,060,230 of record OX638208.1, read on the forward strand.
CTAGATTATTTGAATTTTTTCTTCAAAACGTGCTTGCAAATTTTACAAAATCATAATGTCGACAAACATTTTAATTATTTCCTTGAATAAACGTTAGGTATATCCCAGTCAACTTGGACATTTGTAATTACATTCAGAAAAAATATCTGTAAACAAAAGTCCTAGGTACAATCGTACCATAAAGTATGTTTCTATACCAAAATAATATCCTCCACAAATTTTGTTACATTTATAATAATTTGTTGGATTCATAATATACAGTAGCTTATATTCTAACTCTGTCAGATTGAAACGCAAGTTTGAATTCATACGCATATCTCAATTTTTGTATACATAGTGTCCCGGAATAACTGTTACAAACTTAAGAAGCGGATATAAAATCAAAAAATTAAACGGCTTTTCTTAATAAACATGTTCTCGAAAACGGTTGATAACGGAGGAAGAGTTCTTGAAAATTGTCGTAACTCTTGACTCTTATGATCAATTTTTCCGAATGTTTGTTGGTATCCATTTTGATGAAAATCGCACGACACCGAAAAGTAGCCAATAGAAAAATAGAATTCGATGTCGTTTCTATGACAATGTAAAAATTTCCTGGAAATTTTTGCACCTTGCATGAAATTAATAAGTGGAAATTATTTCAGCCAATCAAAATTATTTATTTATTAATAATGACATCATAATGATATAATAGACCAATGTCTCTGTCGTTGCGATTTTCACTTATAATATCCCTAGTGCGTTGATTACTTCCGGAAATTTTATTCTCATGCATGTTCCACTCGAGCTAATTAATACGTTTTAAAAATGCATTCGAAAAAATAAGACTTGTGGTCCACGAGGTTTACGTTCACGATACTTAGGTTAGGTAGTTTGAAAATTCAGTCTTTTCACCTTAACAAATTGCTGAAAAGTGATTGGTTTCGCATTTTTGAAAAGATCCTCCCCTAAACCCCTTCCCTCCAAAGCGACCGAAATCGTAAAGATATCGACTCGATCGCAATCGCTTTTTCCAGGATCCCTACACAGGGCTGAAGTTGAAAGCTAAATTTTTAGGCCCATACCGAATCACAAAAGTCAAACCCAACGACACCTATGATGTAGAAAAGATCGGTCAGCATGAAGGCCCCAGGGTAACCACATCATGTGCTGAATATTTAAAGCCATGGATCCCATACTCAGAAAGCAGTTCATCCGAGGCGGATGAACCGCAGGATGGCCGAAGTGTAGGATCGGCGAAAATTAAGCGCGAATTATAATTCCCGAACTCAGAACTTAGTTTTTTAAAAACTATTTATTTTTAAATTTCACAAATATTTATGGTAATGTTAACTATACAGAATACATGTCAAGACTGCCAGCGGACGGGAGGCGTCCGATATTTATAGGAGATGATAAGGGTCTTCTTATCATCTAGTGGCATACATAATTCCTCCATCCTTAGAAGGAAGCGTATTTTTAAGGATTAAAAAATGCTTTGGCGTCCTTCTGAGAGGATTCCTCTGGGGATTGTTCGTCAGGTGTTGGTTGTGGAGATTCTACTCGGTTGGTTCGTGTCTTCGTGAAGTAACTGTAACCAAAATAAAGACCCGTAGAGATGATAATTAGATATATTGGCAGTGTCCAATAATGTATTGAAGATGGGTCTGCGTTGATTGAATGGATTGGTCCTAGGCGTTTCTGTTCTCTTTGAAGTTGATGGATATCGTCAAGAGGTACGTTTTCTAGCGTGAGTTTTGGAACGTCGTTCGGTATTTCTTGGTGGGGAATCTTGACTTCAGGTAACAGCATGGGTTGGCCTTTGATGGTCTCCTTTTCGTTACGGTAGGTGTAATTGGATGTTTCGAATTGACAGCCATACGGAAGGGTGATTAGGTATGTGCCGATTAAGGTGGTGAGGTCTGTTCTTCCACATATGGTTCGGATTTTTGTGTGAGTTGGAAAAATGGCGATGTAGTGTGCTTCGTCGATTTCTTCTATTATTTCTTCATTAATTTGGACAGGTGTTAATTGGCAGTTTACTTCGGATGTCTTGAGTTGTAGTAGTTGATGTAGGCAATCTTCCTTCTTAGTGCTCTCAACTAAATTGTCTTGTGTGCAATAGTAAAGCGGATGCAGTTCTATGCAAGGTGTCGATGCATATTGGTAAAAATTTTCATTCATGGTCAAGTAGATGTTGGGTGGTATAACAATTGATTGGTTTCTTGTAGGGACAGCATACAGGTGATAGTAGGAGTAAAGTGTTGGGTAAACTATTGGGAACTGGATGACAAACACGATTTTATTTCCGGAATAATAGGTGGCTACTTCAAGTACCTCGTAATATTTAATAATGTTCTCAATGTTATTTGGGAATAGCAGGTGCTCAGGTGGGTAGTGATTTAATACGGTATTTACGACTGATTCTAATTCTTCAATTTTTATTATGCTGTTGTGGGCAATTCTAAGTCGTGCAAATGTTAATGCGTTTTCTATGTCATTTAAAATTTGTAATATTATGTTTAAAACTATGTTTATTTGATCAAGGGCATCTTTGGTTTGTAAGTAGTGGTGGAAGTCAAAAACAAACTTGCTGAGATGATTATTGATTTGATTGATCTTGTCTGCTATTACATCCTGATTATGTTTTACCAGGCTAATTGTTTTGTTATAATTTTTTAAAATTCGAGTGGTAAGAGATATTTCCTTATTTAACTCGGTTACGATGTTTCCTTGATTTGTTTGTAAATTCTTAATGGCTTGATCGTAACGGGCAGCATCGTTTGCGTCTAGATTTCCTGAGATGCTTTTAATAATTGAACCTAAACCATCTATAAGTCCACGTTTTGATCTTGTAATTGGAATTAATGAGTTGAATTTTTGTTTAGCTGAATTTAACTGGTATTGTAATGCTTGGTCAAAGTTTTGAAGTTCCCGAAAATAAGGATAACTAAGGCCACTTTGTATTGCTTTTGTTACATTCTGATATTGATTCTCTAAAATTTTAATTTCATTTTTCATAGGGTCTAAATCGAAGAAGTGTAAAAAGGTATGGTAATGGGATTTGATTTTTGCGTCACCTAGTTTAAAGGGAAGTATGCCAGGATTCTGTTCCATGTTAGTTATTGATATTTCTTGACATGCCGTCGCACTCAGGAGGGTTAACCTGTAATGTTTCGTTGCGATTAGGTCTTTTGAAGCTTTGTTTGTGGTAGGTTTTTTGTGGTGTGGTTATAGTTATTTCATTATTTTTTATGACAGTTTCTTTTTGAAATTTGGGGTGTAGTTTGTTTCTATTATTGGATGTGATTTTACGATATGCATTAGTGTTGGCGGTGTAAGGGATGGGTTCTTGTCGTGGTTTGTTGTGTTTATCTATAACATTGGCCTTTTTTGCTGTTAATTGTTCATTTAGCTTCTTATAAATTTCTTTAGTGGTTTCGCGGTGTTGTTGCACGTAATTGTTTATAAATGTTGCGTTGATATTGATATCAAAAGGGTCTTTGGTGTCAAGATGTCCATTTATAATGTCGATTGGTTTTTGGTTTGTCACAGAGTGAATAGAATGATTGTATCCGAGGATTGCATATGGCATTTGATTTAGGATGTCTAATTTAGCATGTGTGATTCTTATAATTCTCAGGTGTTCGATGAGGGTTGAGTGAAAACGTTCTATGGCACCGTTGGATTGGGGATTATTGGGTGTAATGTAGTGGAGGTTTATATTGTGAGTTTTTGCAAATTCTTGTACTACGCTATTTTTCAGTTCGGATCCATTATCCATTGTTATGGTGGTAGGTAACCCATGGTGGGTCATAAAAATTATTAAGGCTTTTATTACGTTTAATGCATTCAGTCCGGTAAGGGGGTAAGATTGTGCGTATTTTGAAAATGTGTCTATCATAGTTAGAAATTTCTGTCCTTGCGTAGCGAAAGTGTCAACATGAATAATTTCGAATGGTTTTATTGGGGTAGGTGTTATCATGAGTTTTTGATTTGGTGGCTTTCGGTCGTATTTAGTGGTCTGGCAAATGTCGCAGTGGTTGATATAGTTAGTTACATCAGTTTTCATTCCAGGCCAATAATATGTTCTCCTTATCCGTGTTTCTGTTTCAATTACTCCGCGATGGTTGGTTTTGCCTTCGTGGTAATTCTTTATAATTTCAGTCTGTCTTTCCATCTTATTCACGTCTTCTAATATCGTGTTGCATTTAACTAATTTGTATGATAAATGCTTGAAGGTTTTTCTTATGGTTTCGCATACTTCAGCCATGTGGGAGTCATCAGAAAGGTATATGGCATACGTGTAGTTAGGTTGAATGTGATCTTTGAATAACGAGATTATGTCTTTCTCTATGTTGTTAATAGATATCTGGGCGTGTATCCTGGTTTTATTTGGAAATGCTCGTTCTGTAACTGGTGGTCTTGGTGAATGCAAGGTGAACGAAATTTTTAATTGATGATCGTATGCGTTAAGAGCTTTTTCTGATATTGGTATTATCATAAGGGGTTCTTCAGCATTGGTGTGCACCGTTTCGTCATTTGTTTCGTTAATCTGGTTAATTGGGTCATCGTCAACATCAGTTATTGCTGGGGTTTCGTCAATATTGCCGATCATTGACGTAATGTCATCTGCTTGGATTCGTTGATTAGTTGATAGAGAGTTATTAAATTCCTCCATGTATTCGTGGAGCTCTTTTGTGTGTATTTCTATCCGGGAGAGAGCGTCGGCATTAGTGTTCTGTTTTCCTTTTTTGTATTGGACTTCATAGTCAAATTCTTCCAATTTCAAACGCCAACGCACTAGTCGTGAGTTTGGTTCTTTCAGGGACATAAGCCACTGCAAAGGCTTGTGATCTGTTAAAATTTTGAATTTTCTTCCGTACAGGTATGGTCGAAAGTATTTGGTCGCCCATACAATCGCTAAAAGTTCCTTCTCGATTGTACTGTAGTTTTGTTCAGAATCATTCAGTGTTCTTGATGCGTAGGCTATAGGTTTGTCGCTTCCTACAGGACCTTGGGATAATATGGCACCTACAGCAAAGTTGCTCGCATCTGTTGTCAAGTTAAACGACTTGGTAAAATCGGGATATTGTAAAATTGGTTCGTTTGTTAGTAGAGATTTACATTCTTCGAAGCACTGAATGAATTGGGGATTGTGTTCTATCTTGGCGTCTTTCTTGAGGCAGAGGGTTAATGGTTTTGTAATTTTGGCAAAGTCTCGAATGAATTTACGATAGTAGCCTAGTAATCCAAGAAATCCTTTAATTTCTTTCGTTGTTTTTGGAATTGGATACTTCTGGATTGCCGAGATTTTGTCTGGGTTAGGTTTTACACCATCTGGAGTAACTATGTGTCCCAGGTAAGCTACTTCCCTTTTTAAGAATTCTGATTTATCAAGTTGTATTTTAAAATTAGTCTCTCGTAATCTTCGGAAAACTTTAGTAAGATTTACAATATGTTCTTGTAGTGATGTAGAATATATAATAATGTCGTCGAGATATACGAGGCATGTTTCGTTTTGTAACCCTCTTAAGATGTTGTCCATCACGCGTTGAAACGTCGCTGGGGCGTTTTTTAATCCGAATGGCATTCTTAAATATTCGTAATGGCCATTCTCTACGTTGAATGCGGTCTTTGAGATGTCTTCTGGACTCATTTCAATTTGGTGAAATCCGCTTGCTAAATCGAGGGTGGTAAAATAATTACATCGACCTAGTTTGTCTAGCACGTCTGTGATGTTAGGCAAGGGGTATCGGTCATCGATAGTTTTCTCGTTTACTTTCCGATAGTCTACCACGATACGCCATTTCTTCTTGCCTGATGCATCAGCTTTTTTTGGCACTATCCAAATTGGAGATGACCAAGGTGAGTTACTGGGTCTGATTATTTTTTCTTTTAACATTGATTTTATTTGTCTGTCTACTTCAGGTTTATGTATGAACGGGTATCTGTAAGTTTTTGTGTATACTGGTATTTCGTCTTTGGTTTTAATTGAATGTTTTACTTGATTGGTAAATGAAAGTGGTTGGTTTTCGGTGTGAAAGATATCGGAATACTGTCTGCAAAGTTTTGTTATCTCTTCGCGTTCTTCGGGGTTCATATGTGCGGTCCTGATTAGGGATGTGATGTCGATTTCCTGTTTACTGCTTGGACGGGAAGCATCCACATGATATAGTTCGTAATCGCTAGTAAATGGTATCACTTTAAACGGATGCAAGATTGTCAGGGTAGTTCCGGTGTTTGTTTTGTTGGAGATTTCGACGGATGCTATGCCGTTGATAGCGGTTGATAGTGTTTCCGGGATCTCACAATTTTGAATGATTTGTTCCGGGATGATAATGTCGCCTTTAGTTATGTTTACTGGGATTTTAGTGATAATTCTGGTGTGAGGTTCTATTCTAGTTTGGAAGAGTATTTGTGGACATGATGGTTGATATAAAATGGGATTGATTGCATTTCGAGTGATTAGTTTGGCATTTGAAAAATCAAGATGGGCTTGCAAGAGTTGAATATTGTCGATTCCAATCAGACCATCGTAAATATTATGGAATTTATATAGGTAGAATTTTAGATTTATGTTTTCTTTAAGCTCGGAGAATGCTGGGATTTCTATTGAATATTTGTGGGAAGATGTGGCAAATACTGTAGACACCGTAAAGGGGTCGTGGGTGATTTTGTCATGAAAATACCGAGAAGCAATTTCAGGGTCGATAAACGATTTTGTGGCTCCTGTATCGATCAACAATTTTAAAGGTGGATTTTTAATCGACAAGTAGGGAAGTTCTCGTTTACCGAAGGAATTGTTAAACTCTATTACGTCGTATCGTAAGGGTTGGCAATTTCTGGAAAATTTTGTTCTTGCGAGTCGTTAATTTGATATTCTTGTGAATTTTCCTGAAATTGATCTTGTTCCGGATCTATTTCAGGCTGATATTCGTTTACATATTCTGAAGTTTCAGTATCAAAGTGTTCGGTATTGAACAATTCTTCTGATACAAAATTACGGTTTTGGAAATTATTTTGTGGAGAGTGTTGAAAGAATTTTTTAAATTGAGGGTTGGTGTTACGTGTAGAAGTGCTCATGGGAGTGGGCTTACTTTGAAGTGTATTATAGTTTTTCTTCCAGACATTTTGGGGTTTGCCAAATACTTGTGAATTGGTGTGGAATTTTGGGGGTTGTTGAACAAGTTTTTGTTGCACATTTATTGGTCCGCGTGGGAAGTTAGGTGCGTGATTATTATGAGGTTGAGCGTGGAACGGTGTTGCAAAATGATTTTGTCGTGATTGATAGAAAGGTTGGGCCATTGGTTTTTTGTTGGCGTTATATTGGTGGACGTTATTTGAATGTTGATTTGATTTCTGTAAATATTTAATATTGTCCTCTTCAGCAATGTACTGCATAGCAAGTGTAAGTGAGGTGGGTCTCATTGCGCGAATGATTGGACCTAAAGGGTCCCTAAGTCCTGCAAGGAATGTTTTAAGCGTTTGTTTCGTAAAGAAATCTATGGAACGCCGTTGTACTATTTATTTCCTAATTTTATAAAGAAACATTATATAGAAAAACATTTGTTTTAAAATCAATTCTAATGTTTCTTGAATATTTTATGTACAATATGACTGTTTGATTGACAAATTTTGCAAATATAATATGTTTGTCGAATAAAATTGATTCATGTATACATTAACATTCACTACAAACATGTAAAAGCAACGAATTTGGATGGATGAATGAAATTTTTAACATGGCATTTTAATTCATGCAACGCTTTATTTCATGAAACATTTTTATGTTACACTGTCAAGCCGCAAACTAACGTGCATCACACCAATATGACCCTTATTATCACATGCAATAAGGCGGTAAGCGATTGTGGCTCACTTTTATTAATGTGAATGATGAATTCAAATGTTACATGAATTAATATGTTTGTTGATAATTTTAATTCTTTCATTTAAATTCGGTAATTTCAAATGTTTGTAGTAAATTTTCATGCAAACAAATCATTTCAAGAAAAGTTCTAATACAGCAATCAATTTAAACCATCAAGTTTGTTAAAACAAACATTTTTAAAAGAACAAAATTAAAGAAATTGCAATAGAAATTACAGAATTTTTACGACAATAAATAAAACGTTTGTATAAAATTTTGAAGTGAATGGCCAAAATCACATTGATATAAAATGAAAAGAAAATATCATAAGAAATCTGGTATTTTAAATATTTATTTGCCACTAATGGCGTATTTAAGGGGTTTGTTTAACAAATGACCTGGTTCAAATAGTTTGTTGTGTTAAAGTGATCCGTGAAATAAATTGTTTGAATAAAAATTTACTACAAACATTTGAAAGCAGCGAATATTGAAGGATGACTCGAAAAAATCAACAAACGTTTCAATTTATGCGACATTTTAAATCATCAAACAAACATAGTAAGTTCAGTGAACGAAATAATTTCTCCTAAGTATTTCTCACTGTTTACATGTTTAGCGCAACTGATATTATCAACAATCATTGTAATTAAAGTATCATTTTAATTCGTTAAACATAAAAATGGCATGTATTTAAATTAATAAATTAAAATGTTTGTCGATGAAGGCGTTCAGTTATCATCAACCATTTTAATTATTTATTGACTGCTATTTACATGTTTAATGAACAAAAATGTTATATTTGATACAAGTTCCCGATGCAATTTAGTTGATTTAGAATGTTTGACAAAAAATTTTCACCAAACGTTTCATTTGGGCGAATTCTCAATACAACTTGATTGATTTATAATGTTCGACGAATTAAATTGTTTGACAAAAATATTTTACCAAACAATGAATTGGGCAACTTCTAGTTACAATTTAGTTGATTTAAAATGTTTGACGAAAATATTTCATATTATGTTGGTTTATAATGTTTGACGAATTAAATTGTTTGACGAAAATATTTCACCAAACGTTATAATTGGACAACCTCCAGTTACAATTTAGTTGGTTTAAAATGTCTGACGAATTAAATTGTTTGAAGAAAATATTTCACCAAACGTTATAATTGGACAACTTTTAGTTACAATTTAGTTGATTTAAAATGTTTGACGAAAAATTTTCACCAAACAATTTAATTAAGTAAGTTCTCCATTCAATTACGTTGATTTAGAATGTTTGACGAATTAAATTGTTTGACGAAAATATTTTAACAAACAATTTAATTGGGCGAGTTTTCGATACAACTTAGTTGATTTAAAAAGACGAATTAAATTGTTTGGCAAAAAATTTTTACCAAACAATTTAATTGAGCGAGTTTTTGATGCAACTTAGTTGATTTAAAATGGTTGACAAAAATATTTCACCAAACAATTTAATTAGGCGAGTTCTTCATACAATTAAGTTGATTTAGAATGTTTGACGAATTAAATTGTTTGACGAAAATATTTCGCCAAACAATTTAATTGAAACTGTTCTCGATACAACTTAGTTGATTTAAAATGTTTGACGAATTAAATTGTTTGACGAAAATTTTTCATCAAACAATTTAATTGGGCGCTTCGAAGTGCGGTGTTCTAACGTACTACATTATCGTGCTGTGTAAGTGGTGCTTCAAAATTTGGCGCCTGGTCTGGTCACGCACGGCGCACGGAGCAGCACGGAGTGTCATCTGTAACCTTACTTTTCTGTGCTGCTATTTCCACCACGTGCGATTCAAGCAAAAGCTGCTGGTAAGTTTTGTTTTTTTGTCGATATTTCAGCAGTTTGAATTAAAGGCTCTCTAATGTATTAAAATCATGCAGGGTCCCAGTGGTCCCACGTCGAAAATTACCATGAGTGGTTTGCTTGAAAAGATAACAACAACCAATGCGTATTTGTTTTTAGTTTAACAATGGCGACAGGGGCGGCATCAAGCAACTCAAGTCGGTTACGAGGACTTATTTCTTCTGCGGTAAATGCTGCAATAGCGTCTGATGATGATGATGATGACGATTTTGAAAATATTCTACAAACTACCAGACGATCTTTTCGGCCCAATCGCATTCCAAGTAGAGGTCGAAGAGCTGCAGCAAATTTCGCAAAAAAAACCTTCCTTCTCCGAAGGGGCAATGCAGAGTATTTGCCCATAAAGGGTGAATGTGAGCATTTAACTAAAGTTGGGCTGGGTGAGTAGATCACAAGAAGAATAGGTCATTGTTATGTTTGTGTCCTTGATGCATTTCAATTTTTCTATCTTGTTCTATGCTCTCTTCTTAAGTCCATCGCACACCACGAGATCGTGTGCAAATGCGTGTAAACTCGGCAAATTTCAATTTTTACTTTACCAACACTATAAAGTAGCGCATCATTTTGCGTTCATTCGATTCCTATTCAAAGACAATCACGTCACGATTATGATGAGCATGGTTATAACGTGGTCAGGTCGAGTCAAACGTTATCATTGTCAAAAGATACCAAATGAAAAGTGCCCACATATTCACTGGTAATTTCATAAGCATCGTGCAAGCAATCAAGAATCTTTGTCCTTCATAAACTTTTAACGTAGTTTCCCTTGTTCGCTTCCAATTCAACTTTTACGAACATTGCGACATAAAAGGGCTTTTCTATCTCACTTCATTGAAAACGTGTTTTATCAACAATTTCTATTTAATAAGAGAACTAATATTTTTGGTGTTTATAGGATATTCAAGAGAACAAGCAAAATACTGCTTACATTGGACACTGGAACAAATTGAAAATTATGTATGCTCCCTTTATCCCAGCGTTCCATTGGATTTGGTGGGTTTCAAAATTTGTAAAACAGATCGGGCAAAGAAAATTACTGTATTGACAAATGTCAGTGGGGGTGAAGATCTCAAGGAGCAATTGGCTCAATCCCAGATGATTATAATACCAAATAGAGATCTACCTTTGAGAGCTGCCACAGAATCAGCTCAAGCAACACCTACAAGAATATCTACTCAGCAGCGACACACAGCAGGAATCAATACTCCTTTTACAAGCCGAGGCACAATAGATGTAGTGAGTGTTAATCCCACTGTAGATGTGGTAACCTCAAACCACACAACAGATCTGAGAGTAAATGCGGTTTCTCAGAATTATGCCAATATTTTAGGTAAGATTAACATTGTAGCCTAGTGTAGTACATATTAAATTTCCACTTGAAAATTCAAATTTCACACTTGTATTCAGTTGTCATTGAATCGTTAAAGAATCAAGCTTTATACAGTCAATATACTCAATAAATTGTTGATATTTTATTACTATTTGCTCACGGTATTCTTTTCACATCTTTCAGATACTCTGCATGTATTAGACCCAGCTGCACAACTGGTTTAACGAACTGTTGTGCAACTGGGCCTCGGTATTTTCAAAATGTGGTTTTTGTTACAAAAATAATAAAAAAAAGTTTGGCACACTTCCCCAATTTAGTCACTTTTCTATGAAAATAATTGTCATTAACGATTATTTAGATTTGGACCATTTTGAGGATTTTGAATATGAGAGGCAGAATTATGATGCCAATAACAATTCCGCCATAGAGCTCCCCGTTAATTTAATTGGTAGCGAAATTCACGAGGAAATCCTTATAGAAATAGACCGAAACAATGTCGTCAACCAATTATTGGAAATTTACAATGGAGACAGTTCTATTCTGCAGAAAACGTTAAAAGTTCACTTCAGGAATGAAGAAGGGGATGATTTTGGAGGGCTTACTAAGGAACTCTTTACTATTTTTTGGGAGGTTAGTATTTTTTATTTATGTATGCACATTTTAAAGATTGAAGAATCAAATCTACACTTCTGTGGTGATACATTTGTTGCGCCACATGTGTACCTAACGGCCAGTTGTACCAAGCGAGTTCAGCACATGTTCAGTTGAACTTGGTACAGTTGCTAGGTACAGCCAATCAAATCGCGTATACCTTAGCAACTCTATCGGGTTCAGCTGAACTTGCGTTGAACTCGCTTGGTACAACTGACCCTTAGGTGTGCGGGCCCGTCTTACGGTCCGATTTCAAGTGGACTCTGCACCAGGTGTCACTATGGGCGCAACCCTAGTTGACCAATCACAGAGAAGCTAATTTGCGCTCCGGTGCAAATAATTGAAAGCGGACCGCAATTTAGCTCTCTCTGATTGATCAATTTGGATTTCGCCGACGTGCAAGTTACACCTCTTATCTTGAAATCGGGATTACAGTGGCGTGAGGAACTGCATGGGACGTTTCACACCCAACGGCAACCCCACGGCGTTGCGATCGTGCCGATCAGCAGCCGTCCATTGTCACTGGAATCGATGGCGATCATGTGTGTGACGGGAGCGTAAATTGATAATTATAAAAAAATTTGGTCAGTTACACAGCTGAAAATTCATAATTCACATCCCATTAAACTAATTTTATTGACTATTGCTTGACGACGATAAACAATAATTTGTAGCTCTTTCTAACGTTTATTTTTTTGTAGGGATGTAAGGATATATTCTTCCATGGTGATTCATTGTGTGTACCACACTTGGAATTGCACAGAAAAAACAAGGATATTAAAAAGTTTGCAGCGCTTGGAAAGATTTTGACCCATATGATGATTTTGACAAAAAACCATCCCAAATTTTATCGCGAGAAGCACTTACCTACGATTTGGCAATCTTGACTTCAATGTTTCAAAAGAAACTGTTAAGGAAGATTTTATGTATTTTATAACACATGGTGAGAGAGAACTGCTGAAAAAAACACAGTCGTCGTTTAATACGCTGGAATCTTTTGAACGAACACTTTTAGAAGAATTTTTCACCACTAACAATTTTTTCGATACTCCTAAGATGGAAGAAATTAACGATCAAATTGAGATAATTGCGGAGAATACGATGACTATCAAACCAACTGAATTTATAAAGGCTATGAAAGAGGGGATTCCCTTACTTTTTGAAGATTTCTGGGGTACATTAACTCTCGACAAATTGAATCAAATCATGAGTGTCCAATCACCGACTCCTAATAAAGTAGTTCAGTGCCTCGAAACTACTGAAGATGATCTGACGTCACATCAATCTTCTGCTTTATATTATCTGAAAACCTATATCAGAAATTTAGATAGAGAAGAATTGTCCAAGCTATTGTACTTTGTTACTGGCTCTTGCCATATGCCACTGAATATTAAAATATCATTTTCCAATCTCAGTGGTGCTAGCCGCCGACCAATAGTACATACGTGTTCCAATGTCCTAGAACTGCCCACTACTTACACAGGTTTTCAAGATTTATCTCGAGAATTTGATGCTATTTTAAAGAATGATATGTCGTTTCAATATACTCAAGTTTAAATGATATCTCAAATAGAATATTGTTGTTACGTTGCTGCGAATTAAGATTCTATATTTTAGTAGCTTGTGAGTTTTTTTAATAAAGTTTTCTAAATATTCTCCATTATTTAAGTATAAACTATTTTTTGTTCTAATCCTTTTGTCCTTGTTCCACATGCCCTCTTCCTCTTCAATAAACTTAGGTGGCCCGTTCTTCGTGCCTGTGATTACATTGAATAAAACAGTCTGCAAATTGAGTTCCCGAATCTAATGGAGCTTTGGGCTGCTGCCATTAGAAGAATTGAACTTTGCATTCTGTATAAAAACTCAATAAAGCTAAATATCATTTCTGAAAGATTTATTACATGTCTGCAAGGGTTATTACATTCCAAATATGTTATTCAAATAGTTATATATGCTACTGGTAAAAAAAAACAAGCGCGCATAACGTGCGCTGTCATTTTGCATTCCGCATTGTGAATCTGTATGTGACATCCTAACGTTTAGATCGTTGTACCGCGATCTTCTTCAGAGGAATGGTGTCTTGCAATATGTCACCTGTGAAGAAGATCGTAATACGACTAGGATGCTACATACAGAATCACAACACGGATGCAACCCGACAGCGCATGTTATTCAAACTAATGACCGCGAGAAAGCTTACACACTAAATTAAAAGCAAATGTGCTTGCATTAATACATCATCACAAATGTCTTAAATAATTAATTCCACTCAAATATTTATCAACTGGATCTTGCGTGCTTGCTTTTATTTGGTTAAGCATTATTTTTTGATCTTCATTCAGAACCATCTCGGCAGCGAAGCGTGAAACATATTCTTCTTCAAAAGTCATCACATTTTCTTGAACATTTCTTCCAAAAACTTGGTTGACACGTTCTCTTAAATGAACCGATTGTTCGTGAAAAACTTCAGTTGTTGCAGTGTGGTTTGAATGCATGTTTCTTAGCATTCCACTTAACCATAATTGGCGGGGTGTATTTCTTTCAGCAGTTCTAATACGATGGTGATTCCAAGCATTAACAAAGGTATTTAAGGTATCATTTATTACATCAAGGAAAAAGTGCTGCAATACAAAAATATTCATCTCGTTTTCCACATTCAAGTGCCCATTATTTTCAAGACTATAGAATAGTTCGTGAAACACTGACAAAACCTGAGTATGTATGTCACGCCATAGCCTTTCAATGCGTTGGTTATGGACTGAACGTCCTGTTATATGGCTTCCTCGTCCAAGTCCTCTGATGCAGTTCATTAATAAGGCCACAAAAATGTTCTCATATCCATGATCAGACCTCATCCTAGATGGTAACCCGTATTGTTTTACACTTGGCACAAATTCGTTCAAGACAGTTTCTGCAGTCATTGATGTGGTGCATTTTGCATACGTAATAATTCTGGAATAGCCATCAATACATGCATGCGTTGCAAATCCCCATCTAAAAAATTTAAAAAAATTGGTCCCACTTTATTTTAAGAAATAATAGTTTAGTACAATATACACATACACAGGTTCTAATTGCTAATAATTAGCAATTATGCAAACAAATATTGTCATCATAGAAAATCCCAAGAGTTAGGCATATTGCCGAAAATTTGCCTGAGGGGTTGAAGCAATAGTTGTAACAAAAACTGCCCAAAAGGCGGACAGTTTTCAAGGGGCAACCAGCACGCATGAGACAGGAAAGGCAAATTTTCAACATCTCTGCCTGAACGGGGGATATTTCTTTCACACTGGGGTCTAAACGACCGCAAAAAATAATTTACCAAAAAATTTTATGTGGTCGTCGTTCCTGCCAAAAATTTACTACTGACCTTCAACTCTCTATTGTTGATAAGAAGAAAAAATTACCTGGCTAGTTTCAAATGCGCGTCCATATGCCACAACGCATTTGGTGTTGGGACTGAGTATGTTCTTCTCTGAACAGTATTACCCCAACGAACAGCTGTTCCTTCAGGATTGACTGCAGATAATGCTTCACGAACTCGTTTTCTCTGCACATAAAACCCTCGTGCTTTTAAAAGACCAAACATCATCTGCAAATTTAAGAATGTAATGCAACACATTTACACTGCTTCGCAAAAAAAAAAACAAATACAACATAGAACAGCTTGAGATCAGATCTACACCCATTAAAAATTAAGAAAATATGAAAAAAGAAAAACACACCTTCAGGTATTTATCATTTGAGAAAAAAATTTACTTGAGAAAATGGTTGAGAACATGAATGTTTGGCCCTTTATAAAAATCAAGATCAATTTTTCAGACCATCAACAAGAGGTAGGTTCAATAGCTATGTGTAGAACATGATGGCAGTTATTTTGAAGACTTGAACTATAAAATTTTAAACATCTATTGTCTTTTATTAATAAGCATTGGTTTTAGTTAATGCTTCCGGCAAAATAATGGTGTCATAAAGTAAGCTAATCTTTTTAAAGTTACTAACCTCACTTCCACTTTTTGGATAAGTCTTACACAAATCTTCAACCTTGTGACGCAGTTCTTCATCGCTGAAATCGCAATATTTATCTCTAAATCTTATTCCTTCTTCATGACATCTACGATAGACTAGTGCTTTAGAACACTTCAATAAAGCAGCAATTCTTGTTCCAGTATATCCTTCGTTTCGACAAAATAATAATTGTTCCCTTGATATTATGACTGCTGGACGTCCCCTTCCTAAAATTATTACATTTTACATAATATTATATATTAATATGACATAACACTGTTCAATTATTACTTCCAGATTGGTATCGTTCAGCAGAATATCCATCATTGTTTTCTCTATGAGTAGACTCTTCTTCACAATATTGATTAAGATTTTGCAAGGAAGATTTCAATTCATTGTGTCTGTTGACACTAATATTATGTCTTATTCTGTCAAGATTAACAAGACAACTATTGATCAGCCGTTTACTTTCTTCGTATTTTTCGTTCTCCAATAAACGCCCAATTTGCTGTATTGTTTGTTTAATTCTTCTTATAACAGATACATAACGTGGTTGTGCTAACATTTCTTGAACTATTCATTCACATCACATCACAATATTTTAAAATCCCTTCTCGCGAAGAAATCTAAGGTTAGGAGACTGACACCGGGTGTCAAACTCAAACCGTCGCCTTCCCGCCACTTCCCGCCTTTGTCGTCATTGGTCGTCATCCCCCGTCGTCCGTTGTCGCCGTTTGAAGCACCACTTACACAGCACGATAATGTAGTACGTTGGAACACCGCACTTCGAAGCGCCCAATTAAATTGTTTGATGAAAAATTTTCGTCAAACAATTTAATTCGTCAAACATTTTAAATCAACTAAGTTGTATCGAGAACTCTTCCAATTAAATTGTTTGGCGAAATATTTTTGTCAAACAATTTAATTCGTCAAACATTCTAAATCAACTTAATTGTATGAAGAACTCGCCTAATTAAATTGTTTGGTGAAATATTTTTGTCAAACATTTTAAAACAACTAAGTTGTATCGAAAACTCGCTCAATTAAATTGTTTTGTAAAAAATTTTTGCCAAACAATTTAATTCGTCATTTTAAATCAACTAAGTTGTATCGAGAACTCTTCCAATTAAATTGTTTGGTGAAATATTTTCGTCAAACAATTTAATTTGTCGAACATTCTAAATCAACTTAATTGAATGGAGAACTCACCTAATTAAATTATTTGGTAAAAATTTTTTATCAAACATTTTAAATCAACTAAATTGTAACTAAAAGTCGTCCAATTATAACGTTTGGTGAAATATTTTCTTCAAACAATTTAATTCGTCAGACATTTTAAATCAACTAAATTGTAACTGGAAGTTGTTCAATTATAACGTTTGGTGAAATATTTTCGTCAAACAATTTAATTCGTCAAACATTATAAACCAACATAATATGAAATATTTTTGTCAAACATTCTAAATCAACTAAATTGTAACTAGAAGTTGCCTAATAAATTGTTTGGTAAAATATTTTTGTCAAACAATTTAATTCGTCGAACATTATAAATCAACCAAGTTGTATTGAGAATTCACCCAAATAAAACATTTGGTGAAAAGTTTTCGTCAAACATTCTAAATCAACTAAATTGCATCGGAAACTTGAATTCAAATATAACATTTTTGTTCAATAAACATGTAAATAGCAGTCAATAAATAATTAAAATGGTTGATGATAACTGAACGCCTTCATCGACAAACATTTTAATTCATTAATTTAAATATATGCTATTTTTATGTTTGGCGATTAAAACGTCGCATGAATTTCAATGATTGTTGATAATTTTCATTTCCGAATATAAATTGGGCAATATTGAGCAATTATTTTAATAATTAAATTTAAGTGTTTCTTATTTTTATGGTTGATGACTTACTACGTTACATGAATTAAAATGCCTTTTTAAAAATTTCATTCTTCCATCCAAATTCGTTGCTTTTACATGTTTGTAGTGAATGTTAATGTATACATGAATCAATTTTATTCGACAAACATATTATATTTGCAAAATTTGTCAATCAAACAGTCATATTGTACATAAGATATTCAAGAAACATTAGAATTGATTTTAAAACAAATGTTTTTCTATATTATGTTTCTTTATAAAATTAGGAAATAAATAGTACAACGGCGTTCCATAGAAATCTCTCTTATTTGCGCGGTTTGCGACATCGTCAATATGTAAATCTATGTAATTGCAGATTGTATTAAGTAAATGAATACAACGTTCGTGGTATTGATACGGTGTTTCATTTGGTTTTTGCCTTAAATTTACTAGATCCTGGTTTAAACAATTTTCATCTCTTTGATCACCAAAGTTTTTGATGAGTGTGTCCTTGATTTCGGCCCAGGTTTTTACACCATGAATCGCGATTGATTCTTCAGCACGTCCATCAAGTTTGTTTAACACACCGTTAAGCAAAAGTACATTTTGAAAGTTATTAGGATTAGTTGCATCATAATAGTGAGTTAAAATTGATTCAGCCGCATTAATAAATCGAAACAGTTTGTTCGGATTACCGTCAAAATTTGGGATTACGCTTAAATTTTTGATATCCAGAACGGGTACAGAGGGTAAAGCCATTATTGTTTGATTTACCGGGTTATCTATATTATCAGAGGTAATGGAAATATTTAATTTAGCAAATTTGTTAACTAAAGTTGACTCTAAATCGTTTTTGTTTTCCAAAATGGATTCAAGTGGATTAGAGGAGCTTGACATGAACAAAAATTAATACACTTACAGTATGATCGACAGCTTCATCAGGTCGTCTTGATTTCTTCGCTTCGGAGCTCTAGGGTAGTGGGATGACCTGGACGTCTTCCACAATGGATTACGTTGGTTCTTCTTTGATGAATAGTCGTTTAACGATTAATATCGAAAAGATTTCAAAAAAAAAGATTCTTTACGACTATCCTACCGACTGCGCCAATTATAATTCCCGAACTCAGAACTTAGTTTTTTAAAAACTATTTACTTTTAAATTTCACAAATATTTATGGTAATGTTAACTATACAGAATACATGTCAAGACTGCCAGCGGACGGGAGGCGTCCGATATTTATAGGAGATGATAAGGGTCTTCTTATCATCTAGTGGCATACATAATTCGCGCCGGTACCGCTATTTTCCCCAGCGTTCCAGAAGCCGAAGGAGTCGCGCGCATCGCCGTGCCTAACCGGGCGCGGCAGTGTACAACGAGAGCGCGGCGAAGAAGGTTGTTGCTCCAGCACGGTTCAAATTTCATTTATTCATTCTTAATTTTAATGTATTAACATCCAATATACTTATTTCAAACAACACTCGTGAAATTCACTTGTCAACCCTACATTATGTTCATAAAGATCCTTTAAAAGCCGTTCATTTGTTGAAATATAAATATCCATTTAACGACTACGTAAAGGATATTGGCATGGATAGGTTCTATGTGCATTATTGGTCTACACCACAAATTCACGTATACAATAATTATTGCAAATATTCGTCTTAGTGTTCGCTTATCTGCCGATGAGTGAGGACGCGTTCTTTATCTCTCGTACGAGTGCGGAAGCAAAAAAAGTGACCACAGATAAAAAAACAATAACATTAACATAAATACACCAGTGGCGTACCAATTGTGCTTTGCGGTGAACAGTTTCATTTGCAGCGGAGCTCCAGGTAGGCAGCGGGCTTGCTGCCGGCAATATCTGGGAGCATGTTCCCAACAAATCAATTTATTTTTCCAAACCAATCACAACCAGTCTCTATGTCATCTCAGCCTGCTGATTCTTTTCCAAATCAATCACAACCACCCTCTATGCTATCTCAACCTGCTGATTGTAGCTCGGTTAACCCACCCCCTCCAGCGCGGGCCGCAAATCCCGCTCAGCTAGGGCTTAAAATCGGACCCCCAGTTAACATGGATGCAGACTCTAGCGAAACCGACGATGAAGTAATCCAAAATAAAAACACATGGCAGGTAGTCAAAAAACGAAAATTTGTTAAACAAAACAATGAAACTGGATCTCCAAACTCCACCACCAACCAAAATACAAAATCGCTATAATGCACTGTCAAACGCCGATGGCAGTGAACAGGATGAAGCTGGCAAACAGCAAAAACCAGCAAGGCCACCTCCAATATTCATATATGGCGTCAAAAGCTTTAATGATATGGTTGACAACTTTTCCAAAGTAGTGGAAGAAGAAACGTATTACACTAGAACTCTGCCAAACGACACAGTTAAAATTATAACGCACACAACGGATACGTACCGAAAGTTAACACAACACTTAAGAGAAGAAAACATTGTTCACCACACATATCAAATCAACTTTACCTTTAACTTTAACTTTACCTATGTATTTTTAGAAGTTTCTGATAAATCCCCTGACCATCCAAAATTATTACACACAAAACTCTGCGATATCCCTAAAGAGGTAACAATTGAAAATATAAAATACAGACTAGGAGGTTTAATAGCATACTCGGGCTGTCAAGTTGAGGACAAAAATATACTAGGGCATTTTAAAACTTACAGCTGCAGAATAAACAATAAATGGGAAATCTATGATAATCTTCATACTAAAAAAGCTGATTGTAGTAATTTGGAACTAGTGTTGCCTCATTTACTTTTTTATCGAATATAGAATTATGTAGTTTGTAATTGCTTTTTAAGTTAAGAATCTCTCTTCCTAAGAATTTATTTTCTCCATTAAGTCTATAATTAATAATTAATGAAATAATATAGTTTAAGAACGTATTTATTTACATCTATAAGTATCCTGTTATGTACTTTAAATTTTTATTATTAGTTAGTTAGTTTGTTTGCTTGCATATGTTATGATTTGTATTGTAGTAAAACCAATGTTATTTCTTTTATTATTCCGTTTTATGTTGTATATATTTTTTGAAGTAAATTAGCCTACTTTAACTTCTTATTAAATTGCTTATTATTTGTATTTTACTCATTTCATTAGGACTATTTAATTTAATTTTACTACTTCTTCAAAGAAATTGTAGTTTCTATTAAAGAAACAAAGTTGTTGTCATTTCCAGCGTAAACCGCCAGTATAAGAAAAAATTGCTTTTCCTTTAAGTTTCTCCATTTTCGACTTTAGAAATTGGTGATTGAAGTAAAAATATAAGTTTTTTAATCATTTACAAATAAGCACCATTAAAAAAAACATCGGCACAATAGAGCACAATTGAATAACCCAGAAATATTGTCTTAAAAAATGGGGGGCAGGCCGTCAACTTGACTCCCGGACTTGATTTGAGTTTTTTAGTCATTTACAAATGAGCACAATTGAAAAAAACATCGGCACAATTGAGCACAAAACGAGCACAATTGAATAAGCCAAAAATATTGTGTTAAAAAATGAGGGGCTGGCGGTAAGCTTGGCCCCCGGACTTGATTTGAGTTTTTTAGTCATTTCTAAATAAGCACAATTGAAAAAAACATCGGCACAATTAAGCACAAAACGAGCACAATTGAATAAGCCAAAAATATTGTAAATAACTTAAAAAAAATGGGGGGCTGGCGGTCAACTTGGCCCCCGGATTTGATTTGAGTTTTTTAGTCATTTAGAAATGAGCACAATTGAAAACAAAAGCAGCACAATTGAGCACAAAATGAGCACAATTGATGAGAAGAAGAAAAAAATAAAAATTCAAAAATGGGGGGCTAACTTGACCGAGCTTATAAAATAATCATCTGAAAGTTTAACTCGTCCCAAGTCTTGATAAAAGATACCAGCTTTTTCATTAATGATCGAAATGTTGTAAGGCAATCGGGCTAAAGAGAATTGCAGTAAGGAGGCAACTAATAGGAGGGTTAAGGAAACCATTTCCTGAAACAAAAAATTTCTGAAGTGCCATATGTCGCTGTTTTTAAAGAGGAGTTTTTATCTTATTTATGTGACCTTATTTATGTGACTTCGAGAGGCACTTAGATACGTCGATGGTTTTTAAGGGTTGACTATTGACTGCTTAAACAAGTTAAGTGTTAGGTAATAAATTTAAGTGTCAAAATTCACGCGAGTAGGGTTTTGGTCAAATTTCAAAATAACTGTTAAATTTTGGTTCCAAGTTAGATTTGAACGGTGTTCGACGTTGTTCGTTTTGTCATTTGTGAAAAGAAAATCATTATTACTGTTCGGTACCGGTCATAGTTAGTTTAATTTTAATTGTTAATCATAGTTGATAAGTTAACTTTAAACGTTCATTCAATAGTGGTAATTGCATAGTTCTTAAATACGCGTGGTTGTTCCCCATAACTTCCACAATATGCACACTCGTTGGTTGAACCCAGTAGGGGTGTAACCCATGTGGCGTTACCCCAAAGCTTGGACTCTGGGACAAACACTTGCAAATCAGACATCGCGCCGAGAAGTAGTTCGTTTTCGTTATAGTTATCGTGCGACATTGTTTCTCGGGTGTTGCGAACAATATAAGTGGAGCCAAGCAGTGCACCTGATGATCATCACCTAGGTAAGACCTCATGTGCACGAATTGTGGAAGCCCCCCTTATTGTCGATTTGTTAAGTCACGTCCTTCCAAGAGTTAATCCTTTTGATTAATTCAGATGGACACAGGTACTCTCGTGTGCCGAAAACATGGTCCTTCGAGCCGGATTGTATCTCGTTGTTGACATAATAATTAGTCACACCTATGCAATTACCACTTTATTACTTTTGTCGTAAAATTAACGAAATATTCGATTTCGTTCATTCGTCACTTGGTCGCTGTTTCGTATACATAGTTGTAGTTGCGCCTTGTGTTTCGTGGATTAATTAGGAACATTCGGTTCTTGATTATTTCCACTTGTCGTTGTCGCCAAAAGTGTACTGCATATCGTTTATTTGTTTGTTGATTTATTTAGTTAGGGCACTCGGTTCTAATTAAGTAAGTTAAATAGTCGTGAATTAATTGAGAGCAATCGGTTCTTAGTTAATTCAAATTTTCGTCGTCGTCGTTGTTGTGCACCTTTGCAGATTTGTTTAGTTGAAGTAATTAGAGCACTCGGTTCTAATTACTTAAATCTTATAGTCGTTTCGTGTAGTTAACTCAACAATCGGTTCTAGTTAACTACTTCGTCTAGTTTCGTCTAGATTTGCGGATTAATTAGGAACATTCGGTTCGTAATCAATTCCATCGTCGTTGTGCATATTGTTTGCTTCGTTGTTTAGTTTAAGTAATTCGAACACTCGGTTCTAATTACTTAAATCTTATAGTCGTTTCGTGTAGTTAACTTAACATTCGGTTCAGTTAATTACTTTGTCTAGTTTAGTTTCGTTTTGTAGCGCGGAATAGTTTAGAACAATATCGGTTCTAGACAATTTCTTTGTATTTTCGTCGAATTTGTATTTGCTCAGCAAGCGGTCACCCGAAAGAAGGGAAGTAATAATTCAGTAACATCTGGTCTAGGTCTTTTGAAATCGGTAGGCCTATTAGTTTTTGCCAGTCGTTAATTTGTCGTTGTTACGCCCTTTATTTTCGAGTGTCGTTTAGCCATTATTGTCGGAGCTTTAGGTTCAGAGTTATTGTATTACAACTAGAAACTGACCATGGCAACCAAATACAAAGAAAATCGGGCCGTTCGCGAAAGTTTGGTAAACCAGTTGAAAGAGACTTTTGATCTCGCGGAAAGCGCCAAGGAAGAACCATCGATGAGAGCTTTGTTCAAACGAAGATTTGCTCGCGCGCAGGTAGCATTCGATAAATTCGAAACGGTTCATGGGGCCATCCTGGCACATATATCGGGATCGACAGAGCCGGATTTTGCCGCCGAAGAAGAGATCCGCAGGTCGTTTGACAAATGTTTTTCGGAGATCGAACTTTGCTTTACAACTTGGTTTCCGGAGACCACCCGCGAGGCTCTAGTCAATACTCCTAACTCGTCGCTATCGTCCATTTCGAATTTGAAATTGCCAAAGCTTGTATTGAAATCGTTTGACGGTAATTTCGCAGAATGGACTGCTTTTAAGCAATTTTTCGACAACGCGGTTCACGATCAAGCACACCTCGCGAATATTGAAAAATATCAGTACTTGATAAGCTCGCTAAAAGGTGAACCGCTGAGTCTGATCAATTCGCTTACGCTTTCCGACGCGAATTACCCCATAGCGTACAAGACGCTAACTGAACGCTACGAGAACAAGCGTAAGTTAGCGTCATACTTTTGGTCCAATATACAGAATATCCCGCGAAATAAATTCGAGTCCGCGAAACAGCTGCGAGATACCCTCGACAAGTTTAGGGAAAATCGGTCGGCTTTGAAGGCGTTAAAGCTCGCGGACGTCGAAGATTTTATGTGGGTTAATTGTCTGTTGGACAAATTGGACCAGGACACTCGACGGGCATTCGAGTCCGACTTTCGCAATACAGAGGCTGCGAAGGTACCGACCTTCAATGATTTGTCGTCGTTCATTGAAGGACAGTGTCAGGTACTGGATTCGGTCAATTCCGGTAGCTATGGTTCAAATTCGCGTGGCCATCCCATGGCTTCAAAACCAAATAACTCAAAACCAAACAACCCTAATCGCGCTGCATTTTTTGTTAAATCGTCTCCATGCGTCAACGAAGAATGTAGCTTTTGTAAGAGTTCGCATTTTGTTGCAAATTGTCCCAAGTTTATCGGAAAGACACCACGCGAACGTTTCGACATCGCAAAGGACAGCAACTTGTGCATAAATTGCTTAAAATCGTCGCATCGAATTCGCGATTGTGATGCAAGGCATTCTTGTGGGGACTGTACCGGCAAGCACCATAAGTTGTTACATTTCCGTAAGGTCCCTCAGGTCAAAACTGGAGACGGTCCGGTGGTCGTGTTGAAAAGCACAATAGTTGACCCCCCGTCAACAGTTTTACTGCCAACCGCTTATGTACGAATACAAGACATAAGCGGTACTTACCATGACATTCGTGCCCTCTTAGACACTTGTGCAGAGGGCAGCTTTATAACAAAAAATTGCCTTAATCGTTTGGGTATTTGTTACAAACCATCAAAAGTAACCGTACACGGGATGGACACCAGTTCTGTCGGCATGACGTCCCCTGGAGAAGCCTTGTGCACAATACGTGCTGGCAATGATGCAAGCACAAAAAGGGTTGTAAATTGTCATGTTGTGCCCAAAATTGCAAGCGCTACCCCTGCGATTGGTGTCGATCATTCGAATTGGAAACACCTGACGGGTTTGAACTTAGCGGACGCAGGCTACTTTGAATCGGGGCCAGTCCAAATGCTTCTCGGCGGTGATGTTTATGCTAGCTTGTTGCTACCGGGGTTGGTGCAAGGGCACTTGGGAAACGAACCATCCGCGTTTAATACGATCTTCGGATGGGTCGTTAGCGGACCCTCTGGCGGCCGGGCTAGCAGAAGAATCACAACGTGCCTCACACGTGTGGAGGAGGCTGAGGTTCAAATAGACAATACCCTCAAGCGTTTCTGGGAAATAGAAGAGGTGCCTCACGCTGAGCTTCAGTCGCCAGCTGATGTAGATTGCGAAAGACAGTTTGTGTCGTCGGTCAATAGGGACGAAACAGGCCGCTACGTGGTTCGGCTACCCTTTAAAGATCCGCTACCCGTTACTTTTCCCGGATCGCGAGATATCGCTTTGAAGAGGTTTCTGCTGCTTGAAAAACGATTGACGCGCAACTTAGAGCTTCGTGATCAATATAATGATTTCATGCAAGACTATTTAGACTCGGGCCACATGTCGGTGGTCAAAAGGTCGGACGTTAAGGTTGACCCATATTTTATTCCACACCATTGTGTGATAAGGCTTGACAGTCCGACAACCAAGCTGCGAGTAGTCTTCGACGCGAGTTGTAAGGCTTATCACCGCGTCTCACTTAATGAGACTTTACACTCGGGCCCCGTTCTTTTGAAGGACTTGACCGAAATCCTTTTTAAATTTCGTTTACACAACATAGTGTTTATGGCTGACATTCGTCAAATGTTTCGGCAAATCAGCATTCACCCGGAACATCGTCAGTTCCAAAGGATTTTGTGGAGATTCACTCCGGAAAATCCTATTGAGGAATATTCGCTAAATACTGTGGCTTTCGGCGTTACTTGCGCCCCGTATCTGGCCATTCGCACTCTGCATCAGCTGGCCGACGATGAGGGTGCTCGTTATCCTTTGGCAGCGGAGATTTTGAAAACGGACATTTACTGTGACGACATCGTGTCAGGATCAGATACTGTCGTTAATGCACTTGAATTGCAAAGGCAATTAATCGAATTGCTAAAACTCGGTCGATTTGAATTACGGAAATGGGCTTGCAACAGACCGGAACTTCTCGAAGGTCTCGACCCAGCTTGCCGTCTTGACGCGTTGGAATTTGATTCGGAACAGCCAAACTCCCCAATTAAGGTTCTCGGGTTGCGTTGGTTGCCTAGGGAAGATGCGTTTTCTTTTAAGGTGCAACCGAGTAAGCGACTTTGTACCAAGCGTAACTTGTTGTCAGAATTGGCGCGCATTTTTGACCCTTTGGGCTTTCTAGCCCCGTTGACGTTCTTTGCGAAGCGCTTAATTCAAACGTTGTGGTGTCTTGGATTGTCATGGGATGAGCTAGCCCCCCCGGATATTGTGCGACAATGGTTGGAGTATAGTTCACAGCTGGAGGACGTTTCTAAGCTGAGAATCGGTCGGCATTGTTTGTTGAACGCGTACATCTCTTGCGAATTGCACGCATTTTGTGATGCCTCGGAGGCAGGGTACGCGGCGGTCGTCTATCTGCGGGTTGTCGCGGCGGACGGCGTATACGTTCATCTGCTAACCAGCAAAACAAAACTGGCGCCGCTAAAAAGGAGACCATTGCCGCAACTAGAGCTTTGCGGGGCTCAGCTTCTTGCCAAATTGATAAGCACTGTAAAACACGCATACGCGTCAAAATTGCATTTTTCGTCGGTTACTGCATGGTGTGACTCGACCATTACTCTTTGCTGGATTCGCTCGCAACCCGTTAGGTTAAAGACCTTTGTGTCAAACCGAGTTGCATATATTCAAGAGCGTGTCCCAGCCTCCAGCTGGAGACACGTGCCATCAAAGGACAATGCGGCCGATCCTGCGTCGAGGGGCCTTCTGCCGTCCGCACTCGTAGAAAGCCATTTGTGGTTAACCGGACCTTCGTGGCTTAAAGAACCGGAAGATCAGTGGCCAAATTTGAAACTTTTTCCCTCATACCAGGAGCAAGAACTTATAAATGAAGCTGAACGGAAACTCGTGTTGGTAGCTAAAATTGCCTCAGAGGAAAATTTAATCGCTAAATTAATTAATAATTCGTCGTCGCTAACCAAGCTACAAAGGGTAGCATCGTACATGCTGCGCTTCGTTAATAAATGTCGCAAACGTCATTATAACACGGGTCCAATAATGCGAAGTGAACTGGACAATGCGCTAATCGTCTTGGTCAGGGTAGTGCAGTCGTCGGTTTTTTGTCGTGAAATCGCGCAACTTGCGGCCCACCAGCCAGTCGAAAAATCGCTCCAGAAACTGTCGTGCTTTTTGGATCAAGAGGGTATTGTCAGAGTTGGCGGTCGCTTGGCCAACTCGAACCTACCGTTTAGCGCAAGACACCCGGCACTTCTACCTCGAAGCCACAATTTGACAGTGCTAATAATTAGGTCCACGCATTTGACGTACTTGCATTCGGGTCATAAAACGACGCAGTATTTGGTTTCCCAAAATTTTTGGATTTTGTCTGCTAGTCGAAGTATTCGGTCGGTTCTAGCGAAATGCGTTACTTGCTTCAAAAATAAGCCAATCGCAACTACGCCGCTCATGGGAAACTTACCCTCAAGTCGCGTTCAACAAGTCAAGTCGTTTGAACGCGTGGGCGTCGATTTTGGAGGTCCTTTTACGATCACCATGAACAAGACCAGGGGTGGTAAGAGCACCAAGGCGTATTTGTGCTTATTTGTTTGTTGCGCCACCAAAGCCGTTCACTTGGAAGTCGTGTCGGCATTGTCCACAGAAGCTTTTCTGGCCGCCCTGCGACGATTCATGGCCCGTAGGGGGCGATGTGTGACAATTCTGAGCGATCGCGGTACCAACTTTGTCGGCGCGGCGCGTCAACTTCACAAATTATTTGCAGAGGCCACTGATCTCGAAGCCATCGAATGGCAATTTAACCCCCCTTCAGCACCACATTTCGGTGGGCTGTGGGAAGCGGGTATTAAGTCGGTAAAAACACATTTAAGAAGAGTTGTGGGCCTTCAGGTTCTTACCTTCAAAGAGTTCACCACCGTCATTACTCAAATAGAGGCGGTGCTAAACTCGAGACCGCTTTGCTCACTAAGTTCGGACCCTTCAGACATGTCGGTGCTAACACCAGGTCACTTCTTGACCTTAGCACCACTAACCTGCTTACCCGACCCGAACTTAGATCACCTTGCTCTAAATCGGCTATCGCGTTGGCAATTGCTCCAGAGGATGCACCAATCTTTTTGGAAAAGATGGCAAGTGGAGTACTTGCACACTTTGCAACAGCGAGCTAAATGGCATAAACCGTTGAACAATTTGTCTGTGGGACAACTGGTGCTCGTTAAAGGGGAGGATCTTTTGCCATTGCACTGGCCTGTAGCTAGGATTGAGGCCGTGCATCCCGGTAAAGACGGCGTCGTTCGCGTAGCCACCGTTCGGACCGCAAAGGGTAGCTATGAGAGACCCGTTGCGAAACTATGCCCTCTCCCGATTGAGTAAGGTGAAAAATGCATCGCATTTTTGGCGGCCGGGATGTTCGGTACCGGTCATAGTTAGTTTAATTTTAATTGTTAATCATAGTTGATAAGTTAACTTTAAACGTTCATTCAATAGTGGTAATTGCATAGTTCTTAAATACGCGTGGTTGTTCCCCATAACTTCCACAATATGCACACTCGTTGGTTGAACCCAGTAGGGGTGTAACCCATGTGGCGTTACCCCAAAGCTTGGACTCTGGGACAAACACTTGCAAATCAGACATCGCGCCGAGAAGTAGTTCGTTTTCGTTATAGTTATCGTGCGACATTGTTTCTCGGGTGTTGCGAACAATATAAGTGGAGCCAAGCAGTGCACCTGATGATCATCACCTAGGTAAGACCTCATGTGCACGAATTGTGGAAGCCCCCCTTATTGTCGATTTGTTAAGTCACGTCCTTCCAAGAGTTAATCCTTTTGATTAATTCAGATGGACACAGGTACTCTCGTGTGCCGAAAACAATTACGAAAAAATGGAAAACAAGTGGGCCGTTTCAGAAAAGGGTAAGTTTTATTATTATATTTTTTTTATTAAACTTTGATTCCAAATAGATATTATTATATCTAATAATATTTTTTTTTATTTATTTAGCATTAGTCAAGTTTCTTCGCCCGATAATGGACTGGATAACTTTACCTTTTTGTACTTGTTCTTATTTATTTAATTTTTATCCTTTTAGCCCACAACAATCAACCAAATTAATGGATCCCGTCAGGTTCCAGCGGGATCTATCAAATTATTTTGTGGGCAGTAGTATGGGTCTTCCATAAGATCATGGCTTAATCCGCATGATGAGTACGACATTTATGTCATCATAACAAGGTAAAAATTTAATAATTTATGATTATTTATTTATTTACTTTGTTTCTTTTTTCAGGCTTGTAGAAATCCAGAAGGATGGGTAGTGTTAAATATATCAGTTAAGATAATTTTTTCTTTTTTATTAATTGTAAAATTATTTTTGTTTGTATTAATATGTAAGTTAATTTTTTTTATTGTAATTTTTATGAATATAACTATCCTTAAAATTTATCTATTGTTTTTCTTCTCTATTATAAAGTTTGAGTAAATTATGATGATAAGTTTGAATTTTATTTTTTAATTGTAAATCATAAGTATTATTATTACTATAATCAAAATATCAACAAAATGTCGATATTATTACCTATCTTGTATATTATATCAAATGGCTCGAAACAATTAAAGTACAAGTAACTTTGCGTGTATACCATACTATTGATGGTAATTTATTTAAACTAGATATTAAATTTTGTCCATCGGCTGTAATTATTTCAATAAAAATGTAATTTGCTTTAAATATGCTCCTACCGACACACTCAGCTTTGCAGGATCTGCATCTTTTGTTATAATTAGCCTTAATATATGTTTCAATATTATTTAGAGTTTCAGATGATGTTATAGTTATGGCAGAACCATTACGCTGATAATTATAAGAACATTCGGTGCACGAAATATTTTCTCTAACAGAACAATTTAGTAAATAATAAATTTTAAAGT
This sequence comes from Schizotus pectinicornis, assembly GCA_951805265.1. Classification (NCBI taxonomy): domain Eukaryota; kingdom Metazoa; phylum Arthropoda; class Insecta; order Coleoptera; family Pyrochroidae; genus Schizotus; species Schizotus pectinicornis. Next base: position 12,090,242 of record OX638208.1, read on the forward strand.
TAATAATAATTTAATAATAATGATTTTAAATTAATAAATTTTGATGAATAAACTTGTCTATTAACGATATTAGATTACATTCCGTTTAGAGAATCCGGATATTGTTTTTTTGTCCACTATATTCAAATATCTTGCATAATATTTCTGCCCTTGTCTTCTAAACCAAACGATTAATTTTTTTTATTACACTTGTAACCATATAGTATACAATGGATTAATGTTATTTACTACAAATTTCTTGAAATGAACGCCATTACAGTAGGTAGCTGCCAATTTTTGGTTTTAATTTAGTTAAATCTCCATTTTTGAGCACATTTATTAGAATTATGTTACCTTTTTTGCTTAAACTGACTTCTATCCATTCATCATTTGGAGTCAAATATGACGTTCTTAACCTTTTAACGCATACATCGTCAAGAAGTTTTGATTGTATGAAGATAAAAGACATTTCACAACCACCAAGCTTTCCGTAATACAAATTAAATAAATTAACAGTCTTCTTTTGCACACCATATTCCATTTAAAAAAATGTCACTTGCCCCTGTATAGTTGTTTTGGCTCCCCCTGTATGTTCAAAAATAATTTCCTGTTATAGACTTTTTTCTTTAGTTCATTTGTGTTTTTAAATCAAGTTTCTACCTATCATAGAACTCTAGCTATCTAAGTCGGACGCACTATTGCCCCACCCTGTATACAAACAAAAGTTCACAATATCAATCATGTGATTATTACTGCTGATGTTTGGACAGATACGATGCAAGCGAGAAGCTTCTTAGGAATTACAGCTCATTTTGCAGAAGGTGTTGAACTTTAGTCCGCAACATTGGGAGTGGAACAGTCAGAGAAGCGCCATACGGCAGTTTACTTGTCTGAAACTTTATTAAAAGTTCTTAATTTATGGAACATTAATATTGAAAATATTACCGCAATAGTAACTAATAAAGGAGCGAATATGGTTTCGGCTGTTCAAATAGGGTTCACTAAAAATAAACATTTACCATGCTTCGCCCATACTTTGAATTTGGTTGCGAAAAAGCAATAGACTCCGTACCAGAACTGGTACCAATTTTTAGTAAAGTTAAGCAAATTGTTACATGGTTTAAAAATAGCGTAACTGTTAACGATGAAATACAAAAAGCAAACAAATAGTGAAACCAAATTGATTCAAGATTGTCCCACTAGGTGGAACTCTAAATTTTACATGATTGAGCGGTTTGTACAGCTTGGAGAAAATGTTTTGTCATATCGAGCGGCGTTGCGGGCCGCACGACTAGATTGGGCGACTGTCGTGTTGCTTATATTGAACTCTTGGAGAGAGGCTAGCAGGCAATCTCCTTGTGCAGACTCAAGAAAATAATTTCGGGCTAGCCTTCCTTAAAGGGTTCAAAATCAGCCAACAGGACAATCGGAACAGTCGCCCAATCTAGTCGTGCGGCCCGCAATTGCGCCCGATACGACAAAACATTTTCTCCAAGCTGTACAACAATAAATGGCATGGTAATTCACCATATCACTGCCCCGCTAATGATCAGTGCTTTAAAAATTATTCAATTAAGTAAAATACTAGAAATTTTACGACCATTGGAAGTAGTTACAAAGAAAATATGCGGAGAAAAATACTTAACCACAAGCAGTATTATTCCGATGGTTCACTGTTTAATTGACAAACTTTCAACGAGAAACAGTATTGATCCACTTGCTCTTTTACCTAAAAATACTGTTCTTAACGAATGCCAAAGAAGATTTGGACAAATAGTGAACGTTCATTTACTGGCTCTTAGTACGTTACTAGACCCTAGATTCAAGAAAATACACTTTAAAGATCAAAAGCTGTAAAACAATTCAAGCAGCTTGCCGAAGAAATTACGTCAAGTGCGAAAACTACAACACCTTTAGCCTCGGCAGCAACCATCGCATCAAGTTCGAAGAAAGAATTTTCAATTTGGTCAAGACATCATGACCTCGTACAACAGCAGCAGCAAACATCTGGTACTTCGATGCATGAAGATGAAGTGTCCTTGTACTTAAAAACTCCACTTTGTGAATTTACGAGAAATCCATTAGAAATATGGCAGCAATTAGCTCCTGCATATCCAGCCGTCTTCAAGCTTGCCCAAAAATATTTAACAACAGTGGCAACATCAGTACCATCAGAGCGGCTTTTTTCCAAAGCAAGTCAAACTTTGACCCAACAACGAAACCGAATGAAAGGCAGCAGAATATCGAAACTTTTATTTCTGCAAAGTGTGGACAAGAAAACTTGGAATATGGTTTAAAACTTGTATTACTTTTTATATTATTACTTTTACATAGTAGGATATATTATGTTAAATTGGTATATTAAATTACCGACTCTTATATGCTTCATTACCAAATAAATTTTTCCTATTAAACTTTGTCATTATTGGTAATTTGAAATTTAAATTTGTTTTTAAATGATAATCATACATTCATGTTTCCGAACATCAATGTTCTTGTTACGATATATCACTTACATCGATTGGGCCAAGCGATGTTGACCATTGATGGCAACTTCGATGTTTTTAATACAATGCGCATCTCTAGACCTTACCCACCATATCAAAAATTCACAAGCTACATGGCTTCACCTAATGATGATCACTTAAAGCAACATAAATAACATTTAATGTGTGAAGAAAGATTATCAAAGTATTGCTTTTGATGCATAGGTACTGTAGCAGAGTGGTATTGACTAAATTCAAAAATTTTTTTCAATTTTCCTGACTTTTAGAACTTAATTGTAGGTAAATACAATAGGCCTTTATACTTTATAACAATAGTACAATATAACTAAGTAATTTCCATAGTACAGAAGCTTTCCTTATGACCATAATAATTGTAAAGTAAGACATTAACACCATCGCATCAACTTTATCAATACATATTAATGAACTTGCTTGATGGTGGATTTGCTCTTATTAACATTGTTTTGCTACCAACAGGTAGAATGGTGCATAGACATATGAACAGACTCCCATTGCATTTAGCTGATTTCAAGCTACAGTAAAGTTATCTAAAACGTCTCAATGTGATGTTTGTCTGATGTTAACTGGACTTGATTAGATATTGGTTGATACACAAAGCGACTTGACTCACCCCTCGAGCAGGTTCACATTTTTCTCCAAATCCACCTGTAAACAAATAGAAACTTAGCGTTGAGCTAATACTAATCACAAACAAAATACCTACGTAGGGTAGAGCCCTGGTAAAGAACAAGAACATCTATTTCTCTTCCTGACTTCCTTGTGTCCCTTCTTGGCTCTTTCAGTTCCAATCAATGCCAAACAACTTACACTCACATTTTCTAAAATACAAAGAAAAAACATTCACTAACAATAATAATTACTGTTACATTAAAACTTTGAAAAACACGTTGCCTCATACACGCCAAAAGAGAAGCTAACCTCAAATTCGGCAAAATTAAAAAAAAGCTTACTAAATTGCAATTGCACATGAGCGCATGCGCACAACCCAGCAAGAGGTAAGACAGGACCGGCTTCCAAATAAGTACCTAGTTATCTTGGAAAATTATTATTTTTTTTATTTAGTAATGTAGAAGTCCGATTACATCTCCATCACCACAACTCGTAGCTCATTAGTCAGAGCCAGAACCTGCCAGGACAAGAAGCAACTCGCAAATAACTCAGTCCGCTGTGAATTAAAGAAAAGAATATGTATGTAATGTGAAAAGGTGAAATTCAATGTTGACAATAAGTAAACATTAAGTAATAATTTAGGAGGTCTAATTCGCAATTTCGACTACCGATGAGGGCGCTAGTGTAGCGCGATCAGCTGTTTGCTTAAATCATACTTGTTGTTTTTGTGTGGTTTACCGCAATCGTGTTACTGTGTTTTTAAGTGATTTATAAACAATAAAGCGAAGTGAAACCAACAAATTTTTTTTTTAATTGTGAGACATCCTGTATAGTATACATAAATACATTCATATTTATGAACAGCCCGTTTGTGAAAGTTTACATACTTATGCCCGGTTTCACAAACTTAATTAACTTAACTAACTTAATTAACTAAAAAATCAGTGGCGTAGGGTGGCTTAAAGGGCGGAGGCGGCAGCATTTTTAAAAACGCTGTTTTTTAAAGAAAGAATAAGATAGTAAAATTGTTCACAAACGTAGTGGAAAAAACAAAAACTAAAGACAACGATATTAAATTGCAATTATTAAAAATTTACAGCAATAACTTTTTATGTTTCGAGTTTTTAAACGCATCAAGAACTTTTTCAAAATCTAAAAGTAAAATTTAATATCGCAAAAATTACTAGTGTCTTTGAAATAGGCGAAGAATTACAGGTCTACTAATTAACATTTAGGATTAGTAACAAGACATAAAATTCATCAAAAATGCTTCATATTTATGGGGCGCTAAGTGTAAAGCTCGACTTTTATTAAATTTCCTACCAATTTTGCGATATTTCTTAATTAGTTCCAAAATACATTAGGTATTTCTAAAAGTCTACAACATTTATAAATGTCGCGGAACTTTTATTAAATAATTACGATATTTGTAAAAGTTGCACGTTTTTGAAGTCTTTTTTAAATGTTTATCAAATTTCTGTAACATTTATAACTGCGCATCAAATTTATAAAAGTTTCAAACATTTATAAATGTCGACTTACTTTTATAAATGTCGCGACATTTAGGATAAATGTCGCGACATTTAGGATACGTTTATCAAACATTTAGACTAGACGATCCTGTATATACTCGCGTCGACGTGTGAGCACGCCGATCGCGTACTGCCGCTAGTTCGGCACGTGGAGTGAATTGAAGTGCCATGTGCCATTGGAAAAATTCAACAACGAAGAATACAGGTAATTGCCTAATCGAAACCTGTCACTATTGTATCTCTTTGATGATTATAGTGATACGATACGATTTTTATGCATGTCATGTTTTTCACTCTCGCAATATAGTTTTAAACAGCGACGTAAACAAAACGTCCCCTAACATAACCTCAAATTTGCATGCGTTGTTTGGTTTTATTGTTTATTCATCACAACATCATTCTAGAAATTAAATTAATATGGATGCCAGTAACCACAACAACGCAGAGGAACTGCTGAGAGCAATTGCTGCTTTGGTCGGGGCTGCTAGAGGACCTGCTTTGACAGAAACTGTAAATGACTTTTTTACTCAATCTGCGTAATAAGAAATCTGATAATTATTGTTATTTTAGATTTCCAGACCTGCTGATGTCTTGCCAGACCATGATTTTGAAACGGTAAAATTATTATTACGCCATTGGTTTAGATAGATAGTTACTGTAGTCTAGGTTCTTTAATGATTTAATGATAATTTTAAAGAGTTGCAATTATGAGTAATTAAATTAATAGTGAGGATCATTGTTTAATTGAGACAGAAAGAGACAGCCTGTATGTAATATTCTACAAGCATTCACAATTTTAGCCAACTCTGAGTACAAGTAGAAACAGATTTCTGCTACCAACTCTATCTGTGTCGTCAATGAGACCCAGTTCAACAAACAGTGAAAATAGACGACGATCTTCTGATAAGCTTCTTAACCTTGGGCAAAAGCGGAAACCTCCCATTAAATCAAAAAGTATTGACATTATATGTCTAATGCACCAAGAAGGGAATTGTTTTGCTTTCCCCCGTGGATCAACTAGGGAGAAATTGGCCTCATACAATCTAATTGGAAAAGTCATTATAAATAATTTCATGGATGAAACTGAAGTAAAGGAAGAGATCAGCTCGTTGTTCGCAGCGTGTTTTCAAAATCCTGAAAGTTTCCAATTTAATTATTTGTGGTAAGTTTGTTAATGTAATAAAATTTGAATAGGTGGTTCAGTCGTTGGGTGGTTCGCATTGTTAATAGTGTTTAGATTAGACAGATTAAATTTTACACACAGGCAAATATTTTGTTACTTGTGGCTGGATGTTACAAATGCCATTTCAGTATTTGATTCAGGTCTTTTAGATTCGAAGTGAGCAAGGGAAGTTAAATTATGGCGCCTTAACCCACCCCAAATTCTGAAAATAACTGGTTTGGTCACAATTAGAAATAGTATTAATTTGAAAAATGTATTATTTTGCTAGATTTCACTATATTAAATTAGAAAAATTAAAATGCGTAGTTACCATAGTTGCACAATTGCAACTAGGAATCTTAAGTTCTCATTGATATTAGTTCAACTTAGGTAGGGTCCATTCGGGCATGATGAATTTTTTTTTTTGTATGTTTTAGCTCTATGCCTGGAGCAAAAAAATTGAGATGCCCAAGTGTGAGTCAGAATTATACCTGGTCTGGTGAAGAAGTACTCTTAGGTAGGTGGGTAGCGTCCCAAATAAACCGTTACATTTTGTAGTTTGTTTAATGAACTTAAATAATTATACATAAGCAAAAGTAATTGAGTGAGCACGCTGTCATTCGTCGAACCAAGAAGCCAGTGGCGTAGCATTATATTTCTGACAGCTCGGCGGCGCTACCATCGGGGTCGTCCTCGACATCTGTAGCAGCATCTTGACTGTCAGGGTCCTCTTCAAGCAACCGGCACCATGGTTTCATTAAATCGGTCGCAAAAACCGAGTTAAAAGCTCTCTGGGTCCGTTGAGCTCCTGGAATGTCACACAAGAGGTACCGGTCGTTATCCAGTACTTTAGATACCATGTAGGGGCCCTTGTAGCGAGGGTGATGTTTCGTAGATTGACCCGTGGAGACGGGGTCTCGGCGTACAAGGACTAGGTCTCCTTCTTCATACTGTTTGGGTCGTTTGTGCTTCTTGTCAAATCTTGATTTATCTTTGATTTGTTGAGAACGTATCTTCGATGCGGCTTCTTCACGTAGGGTGGTGATGTCAATGTCGGGTTCTTCGTGGTCAGCAACAGCAAGAATAACTTGATTTTGTAAGGCGTTGCGGGGATGAAAACCAAAAAGTAATTGGTTTGCACTTTTACCGGTGGTTTTATTCTGATGTTCGTTCATTGAGAATTGGATATTTCGTAGATGTTGACTCCAGTCTCGGCCATCCTCGCGTTCGTATGTGGTTCGTAAAGCATCGAGTAAAGTTTGATTATTGCGTTCAATTTGTCCGTTAGCACGGGGAGTGGCAGTTGCATTTTGGATTAAAATAATCTGGTTATCTTCACAAAATGTCTTAAATTCACGTGAGGTGAAGGCCGTACCGCGGTCTGAAATCAGTCGAGTTGGCGTACCAAATGTTCCAAATATTTCTTTAAGAATATCGATGACAGGTTTTGTCTTCGTGTTCTTTGTTGCTCGAATAATGGTGTATTTCGTAAAATTGTCTTGGTAATTCAAGACGTAACTTTCTTTCTTGGTGCTATTTACAAACGGTCCGACGTGATCTATATTTACAGTGTGGAAAGGGATTGGTATCCTTTCAATCGGGTGTAATTCGCCTTCAGGTTTTCCTTTCTGTACTTTATGATAAGCACATCGTATGCAAGCGTTGATGTAGTTCATAACGGTTTTGCGCATTCGCGGGAACCAAAAATATCTCTGCAAATGAGTCAAGGTTCGTTCGAGACCAAAATGTCCCATTTCATCGTGGCTTCCTTGAATGACCTTCCATATGAGGGTTTTTGGCACAACCCATCGGTGAATTTTCTCAATTTTTCGGCAAAGTCTGTTATCCTTGATGACGTAATCGTTGTGAATTTGACGTTCATCATTGGTTGTGGGATTTCTTCGCAATTTTTCGACAATATTTTGTAATTTGGGGTCTTGCAGTTGCATGGTTAATAACCAATCGCTCGTATCAATTCGCAATGTGAAAATACTACAATTTGCAGTGTCCATTTCACGTCCGGGTTCGTGTGGATTTCTACTGAGTGCATCCACGTGTCTCATGCGTTCACCTGGTCGATAATCGATTTTGAAATCAAACTCTTGCAGTTTCAAAAACCAACGTCCAAGTCTTGGTGTTAAATCTCGTTTGCTCATCATCGTCTTCAGAGAGTTACAATCCGTGATGACTGTAAATGGTCTTCCAATTAGATAAACTCTGAATCGATCTAATGCTTCTACAACAGCGAGTGTTTCGAGCTCGTAACTATGGTATCTCGATTCCAAGTCGGTGGTTTGCCTGCTGAAATAACAGATGGCCTTCCATGGTTGATCGTTTCTCTTTTGCAATAAAATACCTCCCAATCCAAGTTTTGAAGCATCCGTATGAACTGATAATTCTGCATTTGGGTCGTACAGCGCCAAAACTGGTTGATTGATCAATTTTGACTTTAACTTTTCGAAAGCGTTTTGTTCTTCGTTGTCCCATTTGAATGGTTGGTCCTTTTTTGTCAATTTCGTGAGTGGTTTAGCAATCTCCGCGTGTCCTGAGACAAATCTTCTAAAAAAATTGCACAGTCCTAGAAATTGGCGTACCTCATGTACATTCGTGGGTTGTTTGAAGTTTTCAATCGCGGCAGTTTTTCTTTTTCCAAGTCGTATTCCATCAGCGTCAATTTCGTACCCAAGGTATTCAATCTGTGTATGAAGAAATTGGCATTTTGACATTTTTAGCGTAAGACCAAGTCGTTTGAGAGTTTTTAATACAATTTCAAGTTTTTCCAATCCTTCGGCCGGAGTTTTGCTCGGTATTAATATATCGTCCATATACGTAATAGCGATGTTGTTACCAATTTCCCGTACTACCATGTTCATAAGTCTAGAGAAAACGCTTGGCGCGTTGACAAGTCCAAAGGGCATCTTGTTAAATTGATATTGTCCTTCCAATGTGACAAACGATGTCAAATGACGTGCTTCTGGAGCTATCGGAACCTGCATGTAACCCATGGAAAAATCTAGCGTTGTAAAATATTTGTTACCAGCGATTCGATCCAATTTTTCGTCCATTAGGGGCATCGGGGTGTATTCCTTCTTTGTGATGGCGTTAAGACTTCGGTAGTCTACGCATAATCTTTTTCCTCCATCCTTTTTGCCAACTAGCAAAACTGGACTCGAATATTCGGAATTAGATTCACTTACAATGCCTGCGTCCAACATTTCTTGTACCATTGTTTTCACTTCTTCACGTTGTGTATACGGTACACGGTACGGACGGTGGTTGATTACAGATTTATCGTTGGTCAATTCGATTTTTAGATTGACGAGATCGGTCGTTCCAATTTCATTCAAATTCGAAGCGAAACATGTTTTAAAAAATTCGAGTAAGGCGATCGTTTCTTTCTTTACGTTGTCGTCAAGTTCGGGGTTTATATCGTAATCTTGAGAAGGGACGTTTATCTTCATTACCTTCTCTATCGTAACTTTATCCTCTTCTGCTATGACTCTGATACCTGGCTGTCCTAGCGCGCTTCGTCCTAGAATCATGGCATCTTCCTGTGAAATATCAGGCACAATTATGACATTTGTCTCGACCTTGACGTCATCAATATCGAGTAGCAAAGTTCGTTGGCCAATAGCATTGCAGGATCCTTGACCAAATCCTCTCAATGTTACGGTACATGGACGGTAGTCGATACCCATTTCATTGGCAATTTTCTGTTGCATTGTGACAACTTCGCTTCCCAAGTCGACGTAAGCTGTGACGGGTTTTCCATCGATTCGTATTATCTTCAAAAGATCGGATTTTGTGTCGGGGTGTTGATTAATTTTCTTAACTTGAGGTGGTTTCGAATCTTCGGTCTTTGACTTAATCGTAGAAGTTGTGCAATCTTTTGCAAAGTGTCCAACTTTATTGCACTTGTCGCAGCGTTTCTTCTTTTGTGGTTTCGGGCAATTTATAGAAATATGTCCTATATCGTTACAGTTATAACATTTAATGCCTTCAGCATTCTTGTCGACCTTCGTGTCAACTTTCGTATTTGTCTCAGTTTTGGACTTTTCTGGTTTCTTTACCGTACTTTCGTAATGTAAAAGACGTCGTAACAATTCTTGGACAGACTTGATGTCACTTAGAGCTAACGTTTTACTAAGATCCCGATCAGGAAGTCCACCTAGAATATATTTAATCAATCCTAGCTCACTAATAGTCCCTTTACTAGCAATAGCCTTCATATTATAAACGTAATTTTCGTAGGATTCCGCGGTTTTCTTCTTTTTTGTGCTTAATTCAAAATGAATATCGGCATCGTCGTATAAAACAGGGAAGTCTGTTGTAAGTTTAGCCTTAAACTGGTCCCATGTCGTCACCTCTTCATCTTCGTCTAGGCTGTCAAACCAAAATTTAGCTGCACCTTTTAATTTTCCAATAGCGTGAAATAGGATCGCATTTGAACTCCATTTGTAAATTTTCGCAAAAGATTCCACCTTCCTCAGCCATTGATCCGCTGTCAGCGACGTCTTCGATGTACCAGGATCGAATTCAGGCAGATGTTTGTTGGAATACTCCTCGTAGTGGTGAACTTCTTGGACATTTGTACGTGGGGACGAAATACGGGACTCATCCAGCACTCGGCGTTCTCGTTCCATTAGTTCTCGTTCACGTCGTATGAGTTCTCGCTCCCATAGCAACATTTCTCGTTCTCGCCTCAAATCATCGAAATTAGTACGTGCTTTTCCTACATCTAAGCTACTTGCCTCGTTAAGTAGATTCGTTGATCCGGTAGGAAAGCGTCCGATGATGGGGCTTATCGATTGGTGTTGATTTTCGACTTCATCAACCTGTTTGTTGTCGTTTTCCTCCTGATTTCCATCAGCATTAGACATTAGATTTCCCAGCCCTTGTGAAAGCTCGTTCGTTGATTCCACATTTTCGTTGGTTGGTACGTCATTATCTGAAGGAACGTTGGGAAGTTCTCGTGATTTTGCTCCATAATTTTGCTTGTTGTTAAGCTTCTTTGGCGGCATCGTGCGTACGTTGTTTTTTTTTTGAGGTTATGTCGTTGTAGGTTTTTAAATCACTAATTATTCACGTTTTTAGTAATTGATCCCGACGCTGCTTTGTTAGGTAGGTGGGTAGCGTCCCAAATAAACCGTTACATTTTGTAGTTTGTTTAATGAACTTAAATAATTATACATAAGCAAAAGTAATTGAGTGAGCACGCTGTCATTCGTCGAACCAAGAAGCCAGTGGCGTAGCATTATATTTCTGACAGTACTAAAAATAGTAATTAAAAATTCATTATATATAATGCACCAGAGTTGACAGTACATGATTGTGAAGATGCAAGTGAAGACAATATTTTTAATTACAACTTGAGAACCACAAACTTAAACAATGAGACATTACCAACTTGAGGTATCACCAGTTCACCTTCAAGAATCACAAATCGTGAAGACAGATCAACGCTGCGAGAGAGGTAATGTATAGAATTATTAATGTAACTTTACTTTACACATTTGGATTTTAGATTATATGATCAAATTGAAACAAATGATGATTATATTCTTCCTGACAAAGTGGATGATGAACAAAATGAAGAGTAAGAATTTTCTATTTAGTTTCAGATTAATACGTGATCAAAATTTATTTTAGTCTTGACAAAATTATTTCACCAAAAGAATTGTTAGAAAGCCATCTACTAATTGATGTAACCAGTACATTCAGATTGTATGTTAGGAGGAATTATGTTTTGGATGACTTTAAAAGAGCATGCCTCAAGAAAACGTTCCAAGCAAACAAAAAACTGCACATAGTTTTTGTTGGAGAGGCAGGTGTAGATGCAGGTGGACTAACTAAGGAATTCTTGGACATCTTAAGCAGAAAACTTCCCAATTGGCATGCTTTTACTGGAATCGTTGGCAATTTAACGCTTAGTAGCAGCCTAACGTCCTTAACTCAGAACCTGCCATATGTTGCTGGAGTGGCCGTCGGAATGATCTTGTCGCATATAAAATTACCTGTCCCAATTTTTTCAGAATCCTTGATAAGGCATATTGCAGGCGAAGATATCTTTTCAACTGATGATCTGCCAAATGAGTACTCTATAAAGAATGTTCTCCTGGAGGTAATTTTTATTTTAAAGTAAATAGTGGAGGAACTAAATTTTTGTTTGTAGTTGGATAGAGGTGAAGACGTCATTAATCATGACGAGATTATGGAATTGAAAAACGACCTAGAATATTTCAAGGATTTAAGGGATGAAGAAAATAAAAAGGAATTTATATCATTGGCTTGTAAATATTATTGCTCTGTGAAGAATGGCGCGCATATATTGCATTTCATCAAAGGATTGCAAAAAACCAACACTGCTGATTTGATTACGAAGTATCCAGGTAATGATGTTTTTAAAAAAATCGATTGAAGTTTTAAACATGATATTGTAACATTTTCAATTAGTAGTAACTTAATTATCAATAGGTACCTAATTGCCTATAATACTTAAAAAAATGATTGAATTTAGCTGACTGTTGTGCATATAATCGCAGTTGCAAAAAATAAGGAATTTTCTAGTAAGATTTTCGTTGCTAGTAATATTACCTACGTATTTTCAACTAAACATTATTGTTTTGAATACTTACTTGCCAAATAAAAGTCAATGGACTAAGAAATAATTATTTTGTAAAAGATTTTTAGTAAATGATGGTAACGGGAACAGTTGTGTTAGTGTAAATCAAAAGGCGCCAAAGGACTTCTTTATAAAGCTAATAATAGGTAATGTTGATAAGGATAATAGGCAAATAGTGGTGGAGGTTGTGATATTAATTTTAAGACGTAACAAATCGGGGAACAGTTTATAGATAAACGGCAACACATTTGACTTCAGCCGTATTGTACTTTCAATAATATATAAATTTCATATAAAACTTTTAAAAAATTTCGTGGTATTAACTTTCACTTCAATTATGGAACGTTTGCTTGACAACTAGGAATGGATTTCACAATCGATTATCGATTTTTACGATTAAATGGATTAATTATTTTTCACCACTAATCGTTTTTTTATTTCCGCATATAGATAATGGTGAAGTTGCTCACAGGCGCTCATCACGAGAAGATTGTTTTGGATGCTAACGTCTTGTATGACATGTTCAATTTCAATTACTCAGAAGAGGGCACGAATAACTATCTACAAGAACAGAATACCTCGTTTTATGTTCTACAATTCTTGGCAGACTGTTGTTATGCCAATGGCAAACATGCACCTGATCGTAAGCGATGTTATTTACTTTTGTTAATGATAAAGTGAACCAATTTTGATCCTTCGTCCTCATTCAGTAATTAAAGAGAACATTATTTAACTACCTTTCACACAACTCAAAAATGATGAATTATAAAAACTCTCATAAATGCGGTGAAATGCAAGGGTGCTCCATCATTGGCAACGCTAATTATTTTTCTTTCAGAATCCATTATTAAGTGTTGCATCAAAGATGTCTGGCAGTTTATAACGGGTTTTTCCGAAATTCCAATCGTGTATGAGTCGCCAAACATAGATTTCGATAATGAACCATATCCACGGGCAAATGTTTGCACCTGTACCGCAACCTTACCAAGAAATTTAACAGAAACAATCTTTAGGAACAGATTGTTTGAGGCCATATTGGGGTCCCCGGATTTTGGAAAAGTTTGAAGATTTAAAAAAGTTTTATGTATCATAGTTAAGAATAGTTTTTATTTGTTACTGAAGTAAAATTTTTAAGTTGGAGCAGTTTTTAATTCGTCTTAATGATGGTGATTAATTCCTAACAGGTAATGGGAGGAATGCAAAAATATTCTATTCGCCACGTTCAGTCATGCTTCTAGCAACAAAATTGACAGTTTCTCTATATGCAACTGTAGGGTCTGTGTACGTTTCCGGTATTACAGTTGCAGTTAGAATGTCAAACTGATCTACAGTTATGGGGCTGCAAATTGCTGGTACATCAACATGTGGTAAAGCTCCATTTAGAGCATCTGGGGGTATTCCTAAACCTATAGATGCTTCATCTTGATTCTGAAGTTCGTTTCTTCTGCCAAGGTAAAACAATTGTAGAGGAGTAAAATTTCTTTCCGACGCAAGCTTATGATTATTATACGCCAAAACAAATTCTTGTAAGCGCTTGTTTATTAAAGGAATGAAGACGTAGTGTTGTATTTTCTGCATTTAACATATTCGATGATTCCATGCTGCGGAATAAATTGTAAAAATAATTAATGACTTGATGGTTTACATCTCGGTGTAGTCTTTCAACTCTTTGATTATGTACAGAGTTGCCTACTATAACTGAATGGTGACTTATAGGATACAACTGTCGCATTTTTTCCCATATTCGGACATTTTCCCCTCCATGGTCAGTTCTAATTTTAAGAGGGTTGCCATATTTCAGTCTCCCCTCTTCAAATAGGGTCATAACTGTAGAAGATTTATTATTATTAGAACACTGTCCAAAAATTATCATTCGGCTAAATCCATCAATTGCCATGTGTACAACTAGCCTCCACCTGATTAACTTGTGTGTTCCATCTATATGCCACATAAAGTTGGACCATGGGACACAATATTTTCTTCTTTTAATTGTTTTCAATGAACGACTTGCAATTCCTTCTCCATCAACACGATGTAAACAATCTCTTACACGTTTTCGCTGTACTTTTATTCCTCTAACTAATAAATGACCTTGAACCATAACTTCTCCTGCTGAAGGGTGTCCAGTTTTTATTTCACAAATGACTTCTTCAAGTTCATCATCAGATATGTCACTGAAACTGGAAGAAAAAAATTGTATATTTGAAGTTGTAACGGATGATACACATGACTGATAAAAAACAAGCTTTGTTAAATTTTAATATTACACTCCAACTTGTTAGTCGCAAAATCCCACAAAAAAAAAACTCAGAGTTTCTTCTCAGGTGTAGCCGCTGAACTGAAAAATGCATGGTGGGTCATCTACTTTATAATTGAAGAGTTTACAACTACTGTCTTACTTTTTCAACTAAAATATTAACACAAACCTGAATTTTTTGTTGCCTGCCAGATTTGCCTTCAGCAATTTTTTGTCTAAAGTTGGTCTGGAAATACATAGCTGACGTGCCATGTCACTTTTATTCAAATTTAAATTCATTAGAAGCTGCAACAAAACCAGATAAGTTTAAGGGAGATATTAAGGGCACAATTAACTACACATTCTGAGTTTCCACTTCGAAATCTCATCTTTAGTTTAAAATTCTGAGATTTACCTTCAAATATTCAATGTCTGTAATTGCCTAAAAATAATGACAATCCAATTATTGATACAGGTAGGATCCAACCAAAACACACTTACTGTTACACAACCGTTGTTGCTTCTTGTTGTAGGTCCTCTAGCAGCCTCGACCAAAGCAGCAATTGCTCTCAGCAGTTCATCTGCGTTGTTAGAGTTACTGGCATCCATATTAATTTAATTTCTAGAATGATGTTGTGATGAATAAACAATAAAACCAAACAACGCATGCAAATTTGAGGTTATGTTAGGGGACGTTTTGTTTACGTCGCTGTTTACAACTATATTGCGAAAGTGAAAAACATGACATGCATAAAAATCGTATCGTATCACTATAATCATCAAAGAGATATAATAGTGACAGATTTCGATTAGGCAATTACCTGTAATCTTCGTTGAATTTCTCCAATGGCACTTTAACTCATTCCACAAATTTCCCGCCGTTAACGCTGTTCTTCTCTATGCCGAACTAACGGCAGTACGCGATCGGCGTGCCATACGCCGATGCCAGCATATACGGGATCGTCTAGTCTAAATGTTTGATGAACGTATACTAAATGTCGCGACATTTATAAAAGTAAGTCGACATTTATAAATGTTTGAAACTTTTATAAATTTGATGCGCATTTATAAATGTTACAGAAACTTGATAAACATTTAGAAAAGACTTCAAAAACGTGCAACTTTTACAAATATCGTGATTATTTAATAAAAGTGTCGCGACATTTATAAATGTTGTAGACTTTTAGAAATACCTAATGTATTTTGGAACTAATTAAGAAATATCGCAAAATTGGTAGGAAATTTAATAAAAGTCGTGCTTTACACTTGGCGCCCCATATAAAAATACTATTTGTTGATCAAAAATACACAAGCAATAAAATGTTGTGCAAATGGTAAATAATTTTATGCAAAATTAAAGATGTAGATGTGCTAGAGCAAGGAAAATAAGAGTAAAAATAGAAATGGTTTTCACAAAAAAAGATATTGATTTCCGTAATATACATATAAATGCTTTGCTGTAATTGGCTTGCATTATGTAAAACTTCTTTTAGTGGTAATTTCTAATCGTGCTTTTAAAAAAAAAATTACAAGGCCCTGAACTGACCTTGTACAAAACTTCTTTCGCGTGCCTCTTGTCTGGAAGCGCAAGCGGCAAGGAGAGATGCGCGAGCATATTTCATTTTTGAAGTAATAGAATAATTATTTGACGCACAAATAGTTTTTTTGAGAAACACTAAATATAAATGGATAGCGCGAATATTTATTATGTACAGCACGGACCCGTAACTTCAGCGTTCTAAATTTGGTGAACATTTAGTAAAATTGATAGACATATAGAATTTAAAATGTAAGCAATGGTAAAACAATACGCAGCATAGTTATTTTAGTGATGATGTTTTCATTTTCTGATGTATAATTATTTGAGTTTTATTTAGATGATCATTTGATGCTCATTAAATTTTCTGGTGGACAGTGCAAAGGATGTATGGTTTAATTTGGTGTACATTATATTTCTTCCCCATAACAAACTCAACGTGTTTCTGTTAACTGTTGCTAAGGTTTTAACTTTTTAGCTACGTAAAATTTTTCAGAAAAATTTGATGTAGGTATCTCGTAAAATACTGATTTTAGGTATTGTGGTATTCCATTTGAAATAACAAAGTTGATGTCAACTTCCGGTATAAGCGGAAGTGCCACCATTTTGAAAGTATTTTTAGTGAATAGATCTTACCTTGCTATAAGACTATGACCACACTTTAAGGTCAGTAACTTATTTCTTTCTCGAGATACTTCTAATAATATCTCTGACCTTATCAGACTTCACCGCTATTGACTCAATTTTAAGTTAAAAGTTACGTCAGCCATTATTCGTGACTAAAACAAATTATTAAAATACTGTTGAAATTTTTTTGTACGGTTATCCGCGGGTTTTAGTTTTTAGAAATATGAAAGGTTGCAATGTTAATGGTCATTATACACCTTACGAATTGCAACAATGAATTATGGCCAATCAAAGTAATAAAAAAGTTAGAAAAAAGTTAATCAACCGTTAATGAACCGGGCATAGAGTATGCAAACTTTTACAAACGGACTGTTCTGGATTCTGAACTTCTGGGGTAGAAGAGACAGCTTGTCGCTAAAGCCGAGCACATAAATTGCAAAAAGTAGCCAACGACACGCGGTGTTCCCAAGCGGTCACCCATCCAAGTACTGACCGCGCCCGACATTGCTTAGTTTCCGTGATCGGACGAGAACGGACATTTTCAATGTGGTATGGCCGTTGCCCGAAATATGGGAACTTTTGCTCATAAAAGAACAATATAAATGACGTCATAGGTAGTGCACTCACTGTGAATCACCATGTGTACCATAATAAGTATAAAATTAGTAATAACTTTCATAGGAGTTAAGGAACGAGAATCCCTTGACACCGCGCGATCTCCCCGGTGTCAGCACTTTAGTAATAGGGAACAATATAAATAACATTACTCCTAATTTTAAGTAGCTTTTTATTGTGAATCTTCGTCGAGTACGTTGATGTTAATAAATTGTTCAAAATCGTGTTTTTTAAAAAGAGATTTTCCTTCGTCGAACCTAAAACTGGCGCAGTCGGTAGGATTTGCCAAACGGTCCGCAAAAACATCAATTTTGTGATTAAATTCGCGATCGGTCTGTTTCAACAGTTTACTGGCAACCAACAAAAATTAGTGCGCGAAGGAGAAGAACGAAAACACACCCCTTGAGATCGAGGATAAGCATCGCCAACATCTTAAGAAACCTGGTGGAGAACAAAAATCGTCGAAACCAGCTTAGAATTACGAAGCCCAGGGACAGAGGACAAACTTCGCCGAAATCCTATTGGCACTAGATTAAGAAATCAAGAAGAAGAAATGAAAATAATCCTCATCATTCTGTAAGTCACAATCCCAAAAAACCTTAATAGAGTTTAAGTAATAGTATTTATGTCTGATTCTGACATAGAGATCGAACTTTTAACAAAGCAACTAAGTAAATCAACCCTAAACGATACAGCAATGGCTACCAGCGGTACCAACGCTAATGTACAAATAGCAACACCAAACTATCAGCTGTTAAAACTGTATGTAGATACAATCCCCCATTTCGACGGAAATCCCATACTTTAGGAATCTTCATTGACAACTGTGAAAATTTATTTACCTCATTTGCTGACCCAAATAACCTCATTTTAAATTCATTTTTATTGCGATCTGTCATAGGAAAACTCACCGGCAGAGCTTTAAGTTTAATTGGTTCAAGACTAGAACTAAGAAGTTGGGAAGAAATCAAAGACGCATTAAAATTAAGTTTTGGTGACCAAAGAAATATTGATTGTTTGTTGCAAGATTTGCTTGTTTTGCGACCACAAAAAAATGAATCCCCATACAATTTTGGTATGCGTTGCCAAGATTTAAGAAGTCTTATTTTTTCAAAATTAAATAGTTTAACCATCCCAGCAGCAGAAAAAACAATTAGAATTAAAACTTATGACAATTTAACCCTTAAAACATTTATACGAGGACTCCCCAATCACCTTCAAAACAACGTTCGCTTAAGAAATCCCGATAGCTTAGAAAAAGCCATGTCATTAGTCATAGAAGAAGAAAATTTCCTCTACAGTCAAAACAAAAGTAATAATCTAAATTACCAAAATTCATTCAGACCAACTCAAAGAGTCACACCAACAGGTCCACCAGCTAAACCAAATTATTATCAACCCCAGAGACAATTCCAAAATTTTCAACCCGGTAATCAAAACATACAATTTAGACCCTTTACTCCAAATGCATCATTTCAAAATAGACCCCACTTCCAACCAAATGTGCAATGGAAACCGAACAATAATTTTCCCACTCGGAAACATCCATTCTTTTCACAAAGACCAAGTCAGATTTACCGTAATCAACAAAGATTTCCTTTAAATCAAAACTTTCAAAATCAAAGACCAGAACCGCCAGAACCCATGGACACTTCATCAAGTAACTCCGTGCAAAAGCCCAATAAAACTTTCACTCACACTAAATTATTTCAACAAGGCATAAATCAATTCGAAAATCCGTTTCATAATCAAAATTACGATGAAAATGTAGAGTACGGTCCTGAGTATGATGACACAGAACAATATTTCAACAATGGCATCTCAGATTATACAGACAACAATGCAGGTCAGTATCCCCCGCATCATTGGAAAACACAGATAACATTCAAGAAGAATCTTTCGCTGAAAACTCAAATTTTCAGGAAACCGACTATTCAACGAATGCGACGTAATAAATTTAAATCTTGTCAAAGCTAATTTACCATACATTTTTATTCCCGAATTAAATGCAAACTTTCTCATCGAT
Source organism: Schizotus pectinicornis (assembly GCA_951805265.1). Classification (NCBI taxonomy): domain Eukaryota; kingdom Metazoa; phylum Arthropoda; class Insecta; order Coleoptera; family Pyrochroidae; genus Schizotus; species Schizotus pectinicornis. Next base: position 12,109,715 of record OX638208.1, read on the forward strand.
ACAGGCAGCACTCGTAGTCTTATGAACCCGGAATTAGCATATAAATTTTATAGAAATTCAATTTTTAAAGAAGAATTTAACATCCAAACAGCTCACAATATAAGTTATCACGACGAAGTCATGATAATACCAATTTTCAAAATTTTTAAAGTTTCGGATACTCATAAATTTTATTTATTTAAATTTAACGAAAAGTACAACGGACTTATTGGTATAGACTTCCTTAAACAAATTAAAGCCTCCGTTAATCTCTCTAACAAATCAATTATTACCTCATTTGCAAAAATTCCTATCATTTACGAAGCAGAAGAATTGACGAAGCTAAAAGCCGAATTAAAAATAAAAACTTTTACATTAATTATACCACCACGGTCAAAACAGGTTGTAAAACTACCCGTAAACCTTAAAGAAAGCATAGGAATCTTAAACTTCATAAAATACGGACCATTAGTAGAATCACCCCGTGCAATAGTAAATATAAAAAATTACTTTGCAATAACAACAATAACAAACTCAAATGATTACGACGCCAAAATTACGATAAATGCCCCTTTTCAGATCGAAATTTTAAATATTAGCGAACTCAATTTGATTGAAAAAATGGAAACTGATGAAGAATTAAATGAAACTCAAGATAATATTTTAAAATCAAACCTTAAAAATCTCCTTTTACAACATTGCAACATTGAAGAAAAAGAAGCTATTAGAAAACTATGTTTAGAATATCGTGATATATTTTATTCTGATGAAATCCCCTTAACTTTTACCAACAAAATACAGCATAAAATTAACTTAAAAGACGAATCCCCTATCTTTACAAAAACTTACCGTTATCCCGAGGTACATAAAAATGAAGTTAAACATCAAATAAAAAAAATGTTAAATCAAGGGATAATCCAAAATTCAACATCACCTTGGTCCAGCCCAATCTGGGTAGTTCCAAAAAAGTCAGACGCCTCAGACAAACGAAAATGGCGATTGGTAATAGATTATCGTAAATTGAATGATAAAACAATAGATGACAAATACCCCCTGCCGAACATTACAGAAATTCTTGACAAACTAGGTAAAAGTCAGTATTTTACTACCCTTGAACTTGCGAACGGATTCCATCAAATTGAAATGGATCCAAACGACATCCAAAAAACAGCATTTTCAACTGAAAATGGACATTACGAGTTTTCACGTATGCCCTTCGGTTTGAAAAACGCCCCATCCACATTCCAACGTGTGATGGATAACGTATTGAGAGGACTTCAAAACGAAACTTGTCTTGTATATTTGGACGATATTGTAATTTTTAGTACTTCATTGCAAGAACACATTAATCGATTAAAATTAGTTTTTGAACGTTTGCGACAATCAAATTTCAAAATTCAATTGGACAAATCCGAGTTTCTTCGAAAAGAAGTTGCTTATTTAGGACACGTGATCACACCCGAAGGAGTCAAGCCAAACCCCGACAAAATTCGAGCCATTAAAAATTTCCCCATTCCAAAGACCCCTAAAGAAATAAAAAGTTTTTTAGGATTAATAGGTTACTATAGGAAATTTATAAAAGACTTTGCAAAGATAACCAAACCACTAACTCAGTGCCTAAAAAAGAATTCAAAAGTCATTCACGATCAGAATTTCATCTCAGCCTTCAGCATTTGCAAAAACTTATTAATCAATGCTCCAATCCTACAGTATCCAGATTTTTCGAAACAGTTCATTTTAACAACGGACGCATCAAATGTTGCTCTAGGAGCAGTAGTAGGACAAATTGGTTCCGTTAAACCTGTAGCATTCGCCTCACAAACTTTAAATGAATCAGAGCAAAAATATAGTACTATTGAAAAAGAGCTTCTTGCCATAGTATGGGCTTGTAAGTACTTCAGACCTTATCTCTTCGGAAGGAGATTTACGATCTACACTGACCATCGTCCCCTAATCTGGCTTTTCAAATTACGCGAACCAAATTCAAAATTAATCCGATGGAGACTCAAACTAGAAGAATTCGATTATGACATTGTGTACAAAAAGGGTAAATCAAATACAAATGCAGACGCCCTTTCACGTATTACCATCAATGCTTTAGAGAATGAATCGACAATCAATAATCCAGGCGATATAAACACCGAAATTTTAGACTTTGACTATTTACGACACCTAGCAGAAAATCCAATTCAAAACGATCCAATACCATCCACCAGTCGATTAACAGAAGCTTCCGAACCAAAAATCAAAATTTTATCCGACATTCAAATTTGCAAACCTCAAACAGAAAGTAATTACGATACTGGAATGACCACACAACACACGACTTTTAATGAAACCACTAATAATGGCATAAAAATACTGGATAAAATAGTTAACAACAAAATGAATCAAATTTTAGTCTTTCTACAACCCTATTTTAAATTAGAAGTTAATCAAGAAACCGATAATGATAATCATAAAATAACAATAGTGTTTTCGGCACACGAGAGTACCTGTGTCCATCTGAATTAATCAAAAGGATTAACTCTTGGAAGGACGTGACTTAACAAATCGACAATAAGGGGGGCTTCCACAATTCGTGCACATGAGGTCTTACCTAGGTGATGATCATCAGGTGCACTGCTTGGCTCCACTTATATTGTTCGCAACACCCGAGAAACAATGTCGCACGATAACTATAACGAAAACGAACTACTTCTCGGCGCGATGTCTGATTTGCAAGTGTTTGTCCCAGAGTTCAAGCTTTGGGGTAACGCCACATGGGTTACACCCCTACTGGGTTCGACCAACGAGTGTGCATATTGTGGAAGTTATGGGGAACAACCACGCGTATTTAAGAACTATGCAATTACCACTATTGAATGAACGTTTAAAGTTAATTTATCAACTATGATTAACAATTAAAATTAAACTAACTATGACCGGTACCGAACATCCCGGCCGCCAAAAATGCGATGCATTTTTCACCTTAGTCAATCGGGAGAGGGCATAGTTTTGCAACGGGTCTCTCATAGCTACCCTTTGCGGTCCGGACGGTAGCTACGCGAACGACGCCGTCTTTACCGGGGTGCACGGCCTCAATTCTAGCTACAGGCCAGTGCAATGGCAAAAGATTATCCGCTTTGACTAATACCATTTGTCCCACAGACAAGTTGTTTATAGGTTTATGCCATTTAGCCCGCTGTCGCAAAGTGTGCAAATACTCCATTTGGTGCATCCTTTGGAGCAATTGCCAACGCGATAACCGATTTAAAGCCCTATTGACCGACGGCACAAATGGTTTTTCGCGATTTACATCAGCTGTCGATTGAGACTCAGCTTGAGGCACCATTTGTATTTCTTCTGTTCGAACCTCAGCCTTCACACGTGTGAAGCACGTTGAGATTCTTTTGCTAGCCCGGCCACCAGAAGGTCCGCTAACGACCCATCCGAAAATCGTATTAAACGCGGATGGTTCCTTTCCCAAGTGCCCTTGCACCAACCCCGGTAGCAACAAACTAGCGTAAACGTCACCGCCGAGAAGCATTTGAATTGGCCCCGATTCAAAGTAGTCAGGGTCCGCCAAGTGCAAACCCGTCAGGTGCTTCCAATTCGAATGATCGACACCAATCGCAGGGGTAGCGCTTGCAATTTTGGGCACAACATGACAATTTACAACCCTTTTTGTGCTTGCATCATTGCCAGCACGTATTGTGCACAAAGCTTCTCCAGGGGACGTCATACCGGCAGAACTGGTGTCCATCCCGTGTATGGTCACTTTCGATGGCTTATAACAAATACCCAAACGATTAAGGCAATTTTTTGTTATGAAGCTGCCCTCTGCACAAGTGTCTAAGAGGGCACGAATGTCATGGTAAGTACCGCTTATGTCTTGTATTCGTACATAAGCGGTTGGCAATAAAACTGTTGACGGGGGGTCCACTATTGTGCTTTTCAGCACGACCACCGGGTCTCCAGTTTCGACCTGAGGGGTCTTACGAAAGTGCAACAACTTATGATGTCTTCCGGTACACGCCCCCTCGCAAGATTGCCTCGCATCACAATCGCGAATTCGATGCGATGATTTTAAGCAATTTATGCACAAGTTGCTGTCCTTTGCGATGTCGAAACGTTCGCGTGGTGTCTTTCCGATAAAGTCAGAACAATTTGCAACAAAATGCGAACCCTTGCAAAAGCTGCATTCTTCATTGACGCATGGAGACGATTTACTAAAAAATGCAGCGCGATTAGGGTTGTTTGGTTTTGAGTTATTTGGTTTTGAAGCCATGGGATGGCCACGCGAGTTTGAGCCATAGCTACCGGAATTGACCGAATCCAGTACCTGACACTGTCCTTCAATGAACGACGACAAATCATTGAAGGTCGGTACCTTCGCAGCCTCTGTATTGCGAAAGTCGGATTCGAATGCCCGTCGAGTGTCCTGGTCCAATTTGTCCAACAGACAATTAACCCACATAAAATCTTCGACGTCCGCGAGCTTTAACGCCTTCAAAGCCGACCGATTTTCCCTAAACTTGTCGAGGGTATCTCGCAGCTGTTTCGCGGACTCGAATTTATTTCGCGGGATATTCTGTATATTGGACCAAAAGTATGACGCTAACTTACGCTTGTTCTCGTAGCGTTCAGTTAGCGTCTTGTACGCTATGGGGTAATTCGCGTCGGAAAGCGTAAGCGAATTGATCAGACTCAGCGGTTCACCTTTTAGCGAGCTTATCAAGTACTGATATTTTTCAATATTCGCGAGGTGTGCTTGATCGTGAACCGCGTTGTCGAAAAATTGCTTAAAAGCAGTCCATTCTGCGAAATTACCGTCAAACGATTTCAATACAAGCTTTGGCAATTTCAAATTCGAAATGGACGATAGCGACGAGTTAGGAGTATTGACTAGAGCCTCGCGGGTGGTCTCCGGAAACCAAGTTGTAAAGCAAAGTTCGATCTCCGAAAAACATTTGTCAAACGACCTGCGGATCTCTTCTTCGGCGGCAAAATCCGGCTCTGCCGATCCCGATATATGTGCCAGGATGGCCCCATGAACCGTTTCGAATTTATCGAATGCTACCTGCGCGCGAGCAAATCTTCGTTTGAACAAAGCTCTCATCGATGGTTCTTTCTTGGCGCTTTCCGCGAGATCAAAAGTCTCTTTCAACTGGTTTACCAAACTTTCGCGAACGGCCCGATTTTCTTTGTATTTGGTTGCCATGGTCAGTTTCTAGTTGTAATACAATAACTCTGAACCTAAAGCTCCGACAATAATGGCTAAACGACACTCGAAAATAAAGGGCGTAACAACGACAAATTAACGACTGGCAAAAACTAATAGGCCTACCGATTTCAAAAGACCTAGACCAGATGTTACTGAATTATTACTTCCCTTCTTTCGGGTGACCGCTTGCTGAGCAAATACAAATTCGACGAAAATACAAAGAAATTGTCTAGAACCGATATTGTTCTAAACTATTCCGCGCTACAAAACGAAACTAAACTAGACAAAGTAATTAACTGAACCGAATGTTAAGTTAACTACACGAAACGACTATAAGATTTAAGTAATTAGAACCGAGTGTTCGAATTACTTAAACTAAACAACGAAGCAAACAATATGCACAACGACGATGGAATTGATTACGAACCGAATGTTCCTAATTAATCCGCAAATCTAGACGAAACTAGACGAAGTAGTTAACTAGAACCGATTGTTGAGTTAACTACACGAAACGACTATAAGATTTAAGTAATTAGAACCGAGTGTTCGAATTACTTAAACTAAACAACGAAGCAAACAATATGCACAACGACGATGGAATTAATTACGAACCGAATGTTCCTAATTAATCCGCAAATCTAGACGAGACTAGACAAAATTAGTTAACTAAAACCGATTGTTCTATTTAACCACCCGAAACAACGATACAGATTTAAATAATTAGAACCGATTGCTCTAATTACTTAAACTGAACAAATTTGCAAAAGTGCACGACAACGACGACGAAATATTGAATTAAGTAAGAACCGATTGCTCTCAATTAATTCACGAATATAGACAAAATTAATTAACTAAACCGAATGTTTAAGTTAATAATGCGTCACGACTATTTAACTTACTTAATTAGAACCGAGTGCCCTAACTAAATAAATCAACGAACAAGTAAACGATATGCAGTACACTTTTGGCGACGACAACAAGTGGAAATAATCAAGAACCGATTGTTCCTAATTAATCCACGAAACACAAGGCGCAACTACAACTATGTATACGAAACAGCGACCAAGTGACGAATGAACGAAATCGAATATTTCGTTAATTTTACGACAAAAGTAATAAAGTGGTAATTGCATAGGTGTGACTAATTATTATGTCAACAACGAGATACTATCCGGCTCGAAGGACCATGTTTTCGGCACACGAGAGTACCTGTGTCCATCTGAATTAATCAAAAGGATTAACTCTTGGAAGGACGTGACTTAACAAATCGACAATAAGGGGGGCTTCCACAATTCGTGCACATGAGGTCTTACCTAGGTGATGATCATCAGGTGCACTGCTTGGCTCCACTTATATTGTTCGCAACACCCGAGAAACAATGTCGCACGATAACTATAACGAAAACGAACTACTTCTCGGCGCAATGTTTGATTTGCAAGTGGTGTCCCAGAGTTCAAGCTTTGGGGTAACGCCACATGGGTTACACCCCTACTGGGTTCGACCAACGAGTGTGCATATTGTGGAAGTTATGGGGAACAACCACGCGTATTTAAGAACTATGCAATTACCACTATTGAATGAACGTTTAAAGTTAATTTATCAACTATGATTAACAATTAAAATTAAACTAACTATGACCGGTACCGAACAAATAGTCAAAATTCCAAACGTAAAAAACGAAACATTAATTTTACAATTTCTAAAAGAATACACAATTTCAGATAAAACGTATTGCATCTACTTTCATACGGACGAGTTGTACAAATGTTTTAACAAAGTTTATTTAGATAATTTCTCAGAAAAAGGCCCAAATTTAATAAGATGTTTGAAAAGAGTAAATAGCATAATGGACAACGAAGAAAGAATAATGTTAGTAAAGAACCATCACGAGGGCAAAACAAATCACAGAGGAATAAATGAAACTTTAGAACGCCTCCAAAGAAATTATTATTGGAAAAATATGAAACTAACTATCACAAATTTTATAAATTCTTGCGACATCTGTCAACGAACCAAATATGCTAGAAAAACGCCATACGTCCCCTTGATGATCACAGAAACACCTTCAAAACCTTTCCAAATTGTTCATATCGACATTTTCACTTTTGATAACAAGCACTACTTATCTTTAGTAGATTCGTTCACGAAACTTGCCCAAGCTATCGAGATTATTGGAAAAACTGCCGTTCACATCAGTAAAGCTTTATTAAAATACTTTACATCTTTTGGCGTACCACAAAAAATAATAGCAGATCAAGGAACCGAATTTAATAATGAAACAGTTAAAGAAATTTTAAAATTGCACAAAATCAAATTACACTTTACAACCGCAGGACATCATGAATCCAATAGTATAGTAGAACGTTTTCATTCAACAATAATTGAACACCTTCGAGTTCTTAAAGAAAAGTACCCGGATGAAAACGATAACCTCATGGATTACGCGATAATAGGATACAACAATTCAATTCATAGTGCAGCCAATTTCACCCCCTTTGAATTAACATTTGGCCACACAGACTCTAGAGACCCTAATGAACTCTTTTTACTCAATACCTTTTACACTGACTATTTCATTTAGGACAAACAGTTTTCAAGCAGAATCCAAAAAATCGAAATAAAAAGAATAATAAATTTTTAGGTCCCTTTGAAATTTACTGAAATGATAGATAGAAATCGTGTAAAGATTACTAATAAGATTAACAAGAATAAAGAAGAAATAATACACATAAAAGAACTAAGAAAGCCTCCTCTTGTTCCAGGTTCTACACCTATTCCAACGGTGAACTAACCCAATCAAAATTTCATGATTTAAACGACAACCCAGGATTACTACCCCTTTCAAATAATCAAGTCAAAATAAAGACTCTAGTTCAAGAACAAATCACCCTTCTGCACAAATCTATTGAGAATTTTAAAGCAAACACGCAAACCTTGGCACACAATCAATTAGCTCTACAATCTCGTCGTCTTCAAATTCAAGATGTTGTAAAAAGAATCGAATTAAAAAACTTTGAATCGCATCAATACTACTTGGTACAAATGATTATCTCTCAGATAATCACAGCATTTCAAACAATTCAGAATATTCTCGAAAAAATCGACGTTGCAATTTCATTTTTCAAATTAAATACCTTTCATAATTCTATGATTGAACCAATGAACTTTTAGAAGAAATTAAGCTAATCGCAAAATATCTAACAAAAAACAAACTACCTTTTGAACCAACATTAGAAAATGTGTTACTATTTGAACGGATCATTGAAATCAAGAGTTATAGCAAAGCTAATCAAATAATCTTTATTATCGAAGTTCCGATCGTAGAGAATCAAGACTATAATTATTATCACCTTTACTCTTTGCCAACTCCTAATAATGACCATTTTAAAACCATTCTACCGCATTCCAAATACTTGATCCTAAGTTAAGAAGATTACGCATTGCTGGAAAAACCATGCCAAGAAGTAACCACCGGAAAATTTATGTGCCAAGATGCAAGTTTAACTGCAATCAGAGAGGATGCCCCTTGCGAAGTGCAAATGTTAAAGTACTCTAGAAATTTGACGAATTGCCACCAAATTCCTGTTCAAATCAACATCAAAACTCAAAAACTAGAAAACAACAGATGGATCATCATAACATCTAAACCCGTTGTGGCTGTACAAACATGTGGTGCAGATCATGAAAACATTCCCCTACTAGGAACATTCGTGTTAGAACTCAAACTATTTTGTGAAGTGAAAATTGGAGACATTCGTATCGAAAATTATCGAAATTCGCGACGCGAATTTAACATTATCAAACTTCCCAAACTGTCATTACAGATTCACCCAACTACAAAATCAAAAACCCAATTTAAGACTTTAAACCTCGACGCTACAAGCTTGGATGAAATCAAGGAAGTGCAAAGTGCGTTGGAAATCCAACAAAATGAAATAAAGACAATCACTCAAGATCCAATCCACTTCAACAATATCAGTATCTGGACAATAATTGCATATGTCTCAATACTGCTAATAATCGCTTTTGCTTTCATTTATGTTAAAAGGTTCCGTCAACTACACCATAGCACCACGTGCCCGCAGATCGCCCCCGACATTGAAAGACCAGATTCTGCTTCAACCCTCAGAATCTCTCTCTAAGGATGGAGGAGTTAAGGAACGAGAATCCCTTGACACCGCGCGATCTTCCCGGTGTCAGCACTTTAGTGATAGGGAACAATATAAATAACATTACTCCTAGTTTTAAGTAGCTTTTTATTGTGAATCTTCGTCGAGTACGTTGATGTTAATAAATTGTTCAAAATCGTGTTTTTTAAAAAGTGATTTTCCTTTGTCGAACCTAAAACTTAGGTGATTGGTCCCAATGTATTTACATTTACGTACTCATATCCCTGCCCTGTATCGGTTCTTATGCAAATCGCCCTGTATAAGTTAAAAAAAATGCGTTGCTGTAATTGGATTTTGAAAATCCAGAAGTGGGTAAAGTTGTGGCATCTAGGTATCCACGTTTGAATAGCGCGCGATACGAGGTAACCAGCGTGAGCGGTTTGGTTACTGGTAATTTCACTTCCGTTCTGAGCTTCGCCATATTGCCTGTTATTCGCTGTGCTAATTATTCTAAATCAGTTAATTAGTACTTAAATATATTTGTTTGTTTTTCCAAACAATACGTAGTTTATGTCAGCGATCCCTACACGCGATCCTGCCCACAAGCTACAAAGTAATCAAGGAATAATTTTTTTTTTGGCCCTTTTGCGCTTTTGTATATTTACACCTTCAGCTGCTTTATGCTATGCGAAGCAGTGAAAAAAGCTTTGATATAGTACGCAAATACAAATGTGCATTTATTAATTTTAAACTTGGCGCTAACCAGAACGGTTTCTAGCGGTTTGGTCAGAACATGGAAGGGTCAGAAGCATTGACTAACCACTATAGTTATAGTGGTGTGGTTAGTCAATGATCATGGTCAATGGTAGTACGACTACAACATCAAGGTTTGTTGTAACCACTGTATTTTTGTAGCATAAACGAGAAACCTTGACATAAACGCCCAAAATACGAGAAGTGTCGTCATAGTAAGTTATTCCTCATGGAGTCCATCAACATTTTTGCTTGCGAGCTCAAAATTTGCAGTTTAGTTTAATAATTTTCTTATTCTTTCATTTCTTTCAATAAAATATTGGAAAGCCGGTCCTGTCCTGTCCTACCTGTAGATTCCGCTCATCCGCTCATGCGTAGTCATTGCGTAGTTTAGGTGACAGGTGACGCTTTGGAGTTTGACAGTTCATGATTCTTTGCACTTTGCGGGATCTAATAAATAATGTTAAAAATGTTAAACCATTTAAACTAATGTTTTATTGTTTTCACGCGGTTGTTAAAAGTTTACCAATACGATTATTACCAAACTTTTTCAGACATGAAGTGAATACGCCAGTGATTTCAGTTCAGTGCTTCAATTTCAAGGATAACAGGAACCAACTTCACAGGTGGACATGATTTTCGAATCCTAAGGCTTTTTCTGTAAGTATTTTTGTAATTAGACTAAATTGAATGCTTACTTTCTTTCTGTTTATAGAAAGATTGGATGAAAACAACTATGAGCTTCTTGTCGGGGTGAGTCAAATTTTGTTCAACCCAATATCCCGGCCGAGTGCAAAAATCAGAAGAGAATTCATCAACCTTTTTTCACATTAATGCCTAGTTGGTCAACGCCAACGTTGTGTCGAGATTTGACGAACAACACAGCAATGGATCAACAAAATGATTATCCATATTTGGACTAGTGCAAACCTAGATAAGTCATTAATCGTTTATCAACGGCTTATCGAATTCCTTATGGGAATCCATTTGTACGAATTATGAGCTATACCAGTTGTAAATGTGCCAGTACACTATTCTTTCAGGATCACTATAATAACAGTAACTTTAACACCGACCAAGTTTGTTAAGGTCTGTAATGCTTACTTGATAAAGTTTGATGCGATAGAATTAATTTAATAATTTGTATGAGTCATAATGACAGGCTTGGAGCAATCTAACATAAGTTATTACATGCTGTATACATTAATGTAGATGCGGCCCAGAAAGTAATGACCATTTCCTAAGCTTTTAAACTCCTTTAGTTTCCACATAAAACAAGCACACTCACTGAAATTCATATTTATGCTAACTGTATGAAATAATGAAACAGATTCTTTAGCTTTTGTTTCTCTAGCACGTCATTTGGAGAAAGAATTGAAATTCCAAAAATGCGCCGTCATTACTTTCTGGGCCGCCTGTACAGACTGTTGATGAGTGATTAGTATTCAATTTACCTCTGTGTTAGCCAAAATATCGATAATGATTTTGGTGATCCCTTGCTGTGCAGGCTACTATCAGGCTGCTGGAGTCAAACTACTTTAATAACACAATAACACATAACAATATAAGTTAGAACCATTGGCAAGAGCGATCTCGTCGTTGCCAATGTCTGGTCGTAACTGTGGTGTGGTCGTAACTGTGGTGTGGTCGTACCAGCCAGTGGAGCCTTTTGGTGAGGGTCTCGTCCAAGAGCTCCTTATTTCCCGTTACCTGTCGGAGATCACACACTTGCTATGGGTTGTCTGTTAAATCTCGACATTATGCTAGCAGTATGCCAACGTTCATGTAATCGGGCATTAATGTGGTAGGGGAGGGCGGGGCTCATTCGGACGCTTTTTGTCTAATGTTCATTTAGCATACTAAATAAAACATCTAAGAAACAGCTCGTAGTAGAACATAAGCATGTATGAATGTAGTTTATTGCATTTTATTGTTTTCTTAAATACCAACGGTTAATAATTTATAGCCGTTTAAAAAAAAAATGCATTTGTACGAATGTACCCCACCAGTGGGGTAGTTTAGGACAGTGGTGGGGCACGTTCGGACTCTGCTAATTACGTTAAATATTTTATTGAAGAAACTTGAACTATAAAGCAGATCTACATAACTAAGAAAAACGAGAAGTGTTTAGGGATAGAAAGAATTTTTAATAGCAAAATACTTATTTTAATACATTACAAAATATTATATGTATCAAGAGTAACATCAAATTTTATGTATGATTTAACTCGTGATGTTCCTTTAACGTTCAACGGTTTCGGTAATTTAGAGACAATGTCCTGCCTCATGACAGTCGAAGAATCTTCTACATCAGGCAAGCTAAAACCTTTATCTCCCCTTTTTCGAAAAAAAATTACTAAATATTCCAAGAGATCTTCTATTCCCGTTATCAGACCAACACAGTAACGAGTGTTCTTTTTTGAAAGAAATTGAACCAAAACATAATCTCCTACGTTAAGGTTTTCATCATCTGTCAACTTCAATAGTTCGTTATCTGATTCATTGCTTTCAATGCCCATATCTATGTCAGAATCATCACTTCCAAATTGCTTCTTGGGTAATTCTATATATGAATCCGACGAAGATATATCTAATTGAATCTTAGGCTTCTTATTCTTTTTGTTCGTTGTTTTTGGTTTACTTTTATCTGGATATAGTTTGCGCTTTATTTTCTCTTTAATTTGCTTCATGAGTGTATTGTTTTCTAGTTCTTCAACTCTACATTTTTCTGGCGTGCTGGTGAATATTCGGGACCTTCCTCTTCTTGAGTTTCCACAAGAATGCCCGGTGCCCTTTCTTGGAACGGCCTTTGGTAATGGTCTGATAACGAATGGACTTACAAACTTTTTAGAAATTGTTTCAAAAACTAAATCTAATATGACATTGAGGGAATATAGGGCTATCTCTTTCTCTTCACTTAGTAGTATGTCAGAAATAATTTTAACTCTCTTGGTAGCATTCTCTGTAGATGAACCGGGTTCATTGTCTGATGCAATACTGCTATTGGCGGATGATTCCTTTAATTTCGCCTCTAATTGTGGTATTGGCCGATCTGTAACATAGGCAGCTGCAAAATCCTCTTCTTCAAATGCCAGTCTGTTGACTGGCCATATTCCCGACTTCTTAAAGGAATTTATTATGTTTGATGGTGTAGCAGATAAGCGTTGAATATCATCAATTTTAATGGGTTTTCCGGGATTCATGACCATGTGATCATTAAAGGTAGTCTTCAGTCGCTTTTTAAAAGCCCCAAACACAAGGGGCTGCATACGGTGTGTGCAGTGCGGTGGGAAAGTCAAAAGCACAATTCCATTATCTCTGAAATAATTTATTGCACTTAGAGTGGTGTGAGTATCATGATTATCCATTATTAACAGGATGGAATCTTCTTTGCTGCATTTGGTATGCTTTTGAATATGCTTTAATATTAAATATTAATGGAGTTTCCAGATGCAGTGATGGTACCACAAAATGTCACCAAGGTGCCCCTTTCCTGTGACACAATTTGACCCACTTGCTTTTTCCCTGATGGTGCAATGACTCTTGGTGCTTGTAATACCGTTGTAATGCCACTTTCATCTGTATTTAATATTCTATGTGAACTAAAGTTGAATTTGTGCTGCACTTCAATATAATTTTGGAAGAATTGTTCCACGTTGGTTTTATTGAAAGCAGTAGCCCTGGCTAAACTTGTATTTTCAGGTTTTCTGTGTGTTCAATTCCGATGCCTTTTCATAAACGTGTTCATCCAATCCTTTTCTGCCTTCTGGTTAACATCCCATGACGAAGGATACGACAACTTTAATTTAGAAGCATAGTAGTACGCTAAACTTCTGCAGGAAGCAAAAGTAAGCCCATACTGAATATCAGAAGATATCATCAAGTATTCAACCAATGTATGTTCATGTTCCATCGTGAATACTTGTCTGGAACCATATTTAGAAAATCGCTTTGACACCCCATGTCCTTCACTTTCGTTTCCGGAGTCATCAGCAGATTTGTTGGTCAATTTTAACTTTACTCTGTCTTGCAAGGTGGACTTCTTCACGCCAAACCGTATAGCAGCTAAACGTATCGACATTTTATTTCGTACCACCTTTTTTACAGCTTTTGTAATTTGCTCTTCACTTATAGTGGCTCTATCTGTCTTTCTGACGTAATTTCGTACCATCCTGCAACCAAAATTTGAATTTCTTAACAGGCATGTTCTTCTTCTACAAGTGGGGCACAATTGGACATGCTTGGGGTAGATTCGGACGCGTCCGTATCTGCCCCACGTACCTTTGTCCGAATGTGCCCCACCGTAAAATATTTTAGTTAAATTTGGATACTCTACATCTGAGGTAAGGTTTACAAACCTTTATTACGTCAAACTACTCCTAAATAATGTAATCTCAAGCCGGTATTTTTGGAATCGTATAAAAGTCAATGGTATGGGATGGAGATTCTTATGAATGTAAAGTGCAAAAACTTACTTTGTTGCTTCAAAATAATTATTTTTTCTCAACTCGAAGACAAAGGCACCAACAACGTCAGGATAATAACTGTAAACTGGTGGCACCATCTATAACACATTCACCAAACATAACATTCTAAATCATTCTGGAAGGCGGTATATTTGAACTGTCCGAAAGTGCCCTCCGTCCGAATGAGCCCCGCTCTCCCCTATTAGTGGCGCAACTAGGTAGTACATAAGGACAGGCAGGTTTGGGATTTGTAAAAAGGCGCGAACACGAATATATTTTTATACAATCAATAGAATTTAAGTAAAACAATACATATAAAATAAGTAGTAAGTATGTAAATGCATACAAGTATAAGTATAACATTGATAACATAATATACAGGGTGATTCATAATGAGTGGTACCTTAGAAGTATCCCGAGAAGTGACAAAGTTACTGACCTGAAAGTTTGATCTTAGTCTTAGCGAGGTAGGATCTATTCACTGAAAATATTTTCAAAATGGTGGTACTTCCGCTTATACCGGAAGTTGCCTTCAACTTTGTTATTTTAAATGGAATACAACTATTTTTATTTTTTTCTTGATTCTATGAACGATTTGAACATTATTTTGTTATCATTTGTTGGTTTTTTAGATATTTGGCATTTCTTATTTTATCGAAGAAAATTCAATAAGACCGACTTGTAGGAGGCTTTGACTTTAGCAGCAGTAAATAGAAGAATGCTGAAATATTTATGGACAACATTTGAAACAATTTAATTTAAATCTTAACATTTGATGTGATAATTCTAGATAGTATTCTTTCTGCGTGCCAGCTTCAAAATGTAACAAAATTGTTTTGCAATCTTTTAAATTTTTGAAGTGGCGGCTCTTCAGGGATGAAGGGGCATCGTCTCTAGCCGAACGGTGTTTTGTGAAACCTCTGCTCTTGAGCGAGGTAATTTCTTTCACAACGGGGGGCCAAAATTCTGGAGCGAGCCAAAACGTGGCTTCTATTTTTCGATCTTTTTCCCGTTGTTGATTTTTTCGAATGTCATTTGGCAAATTAAAAATAAAAAGCACAGGCCACTGTTCTTGTTCAATTTTAAAACATAGCGGGAGCGACGCGCACAGCTTGCGAGGGAAAAGTTGGGCGCGGGGACGCAACAAATTATTAGCCATCTTCTTAACAATTATTACACGCCAAACACAGCAATTGCGGGGGGATGCCCCTCCCGCTTGGGGGTGGATGCCCCTTTTGCTTGGGGGTTCTGGGGTCTCCCCCGAAAAAAAATTTGAAATATTGATCGTTACAAACGTCATTTTATAGCATTCTGGGAATTTCCCGGAATGCACATAGCACTTTAAATCTCGCGCGTTTTTTGTTCCTGCGTATGGTTTGACTCTTCTCGAAATCGCTTAGGTCTTTTTCCGCAAAATTTAAAACCTAATATTTGTTACTCACTGTGATTCATGATTAGGGTTGCCATAATTGTCAGAGGGTTAATCGGGACAGCCCACGGACCGGGAGCCTGGAGAACACCCCCCAGCAGTGGGGGGTCTGCTGGAGGTCTCCTCCGTGTTTTTTTTCAAAAAATAGGACCCAAAACGCAAATTTGAAGCAATTTTATTATGTAGTACTAAGTGGGTAGGTACAGTAGTATAGTAAAGTAACACATACACATAATATTAATAAGTAAGTATGTATATATAATTGTTTTACTTTTAAAGCCATAACAAGTGTTTTAATCTGATGTTGACGTACTAGGTTTGTCATTGACATTGTACTCTTTTTGATTTTTAGCATATCTATAAAACTCCGTGCATGTCATCTTATAGTTTATTTGGCATTGTAAAATTGCTTCCATAGTCCCCGGGAGTAACCGATTTCTTTCATCCGTCCACTGAGCAGACATCATTGAAAATACCCTCTCTACGGTATGCGCACGATACAAAGGGGTAATGCAATGCTAATGCACAAAACTACAAAGAAAAATCACAACACCAACGCAAGCAAGCGAAAATACTAAAATCGGCTGTTGTGAACGTGCGCACGTGCGTCTCATCATGACATGAGATCACCATGAGACATGAGTAAAGTCGCCATTGGCCTGGTGGTGCGCCTGACCAGAGACAGTAAATTTCGCTGAATTCTCTAAATCAGTAAGCGGTGGCGTTAATAAACAAACATGGGCGGCGAGGATCTAAAATTGATATTTTTTAAAACATGATGCAATTTTGATTGGTCGGGACTTTTGATGTTCTTGTCGGGACGCCGGGACAATGAAGTCAATAACGGTGACAGTCCCGAAATATCGGGACGGATGGCAACTCTATTCATGATCCAAGTTCGCGTTGCACCCCATATTATTATATGTTAATAATGATAATTCAGTGATAAAAATATCAAAAATAAAATACGTAGTCGGGTCGTGATTCACGATCAGGAAATCGGGACGTATGACAACCCTCATGAGTAAACAGTTTATATCTGAATAGGCTATAGCCTAGGAATAAAGACACCCATATTTTCAAAATTTGTATTGCACAAAAACAAACTAGAACTGCACATTAAAGTTCTTAATACATAACAATATGTAATTTAACCAATGTTATATATAACTTAAACATTTAACATAAAACATAAAATATAGCATATTAAACATATTGCAAAAACTCCCTAATGGTTTGAATAAATATCGTAATTGCACTTGTTTGTTAAATCTTTATTAATTTCATAGTCAAAACATGATCTATCGCTCATAAGTTGCTTACTATGCAATATACCAAATAAGGTTTCTGAGTTTAATCTATTCCTAATTTTAGTTTTATTGAGATTCACTTGACTAAATACTCGTTCGACGCAGGCACTGCTATGTGGCAGTGTAAATATTAGCTTAACTATTAGGATATGTCTGAGAATCATCTCCTTTTTTTGATTGTACAACTTTCTGTCAAAAATTGTTCGCGCTTATTTGGATTGATGTTAAATTATTGCAAATATTACTATTTCTAAGCAATTTTCATTCGCGGTCAAGCTCATTTAAGTCATCAATAAAATGTTCCAAAAGATTAGAGTTGGTTAGCGGACCTAAACTAGAAATTTTTGGAATATTTGGTGGATTTAAAAAATTCAAAAGCTTCAATCCTTGAACATAATGAGAAGTAAACTGAAAACGCTTACAAATTTGGTCGCTAAGTTCAATATAAAAACTTCGACATCTCTTTCTAAATGCAGACTTTTGCACATCACTAAATTCATTTGTATTAAATTTTGCTAGAACTTATGGTCCCAAATAAATTTCTAATTCTAGGAATAATCTGGGATTTTTATATTGAACGCTACCAATATTTAAATCATTCTGAATTTAGCCTGGACGTAAGTAAAAGACAAGAACTGTTTTGAATAGTGTGCTCATCCTATCGTACAACAAATATATATTCGGAGACTCAGACTGGAACTCTAAATTGATTTCAATAATGTAAGGCAAAATAAATTCCATAAATTGTAAATAGCAAAGATTAATAGGATCACATAATCTAGTATGAATTCGATCAAGTAAATATTCAGATTGAAAACATAATTTTAATGCTGGGTACTGTTCTATTACACGTTTAACAAGTGACAGTAATGACGACCATCGGGTTTGTGAATTTTGCAACAATTTATGAGGTTTAACCTCTGCAAATCTCTGAAACTTCTTATATTGCTCTTGTCTCTTAAAGCTATACTCAAAATAGGTGTATATGTCCCTAACTAAATCTTCAGGAACTTGAGGTAGTTAAAGACAAGCATTCGAGACACAAAGAGCCAGCGAGTGACACATACATTTAACAACAATTAAATGTGGTACGTCATTCTTAAATATACTTTGGACTGAATGATTTGAACCCATCATGGTGTTAGCGCCATCAGCCCCAAATCTTATTAAGTTGTTGATATGTTGTGTTTTATACGATATATGACGCACGCCATTATAATTTCTAGCTTCTTTGTTTTCCTACTTTCAGTTGACATCGATTTTATTATTTTCATCTCTGACAATGGTATCCGCATTTTCACACTGACAGCTTTTTTCACGTTTGGTTGTCCTTTCATGTTTTTGTACTGCCCCAATGTCTTGTAAATTGATTCTACATGGCTTGCAGAGAAAGTGATGTTTACTTAACTGACTGGCTTTCAACCACGGATAGGGCTGCTCCCATCTCGGATTATAATTGTGTTTGTAATTACGGCCGCTGGACTTCATTTTTTTTATGGCGGTTCCGTTTTGGCGGCGTCTTCCGACAAATCAGAAGATAACATTATAGATAAATTTAGAATGACTCCAATAGCTGATATATTTGAAAAAGTCTCGGTAAACTTAGGACCCACTATGGCTCCTTCCGAGTCGCAAATTTCAAAATCTTTTCCGATCAACTATGGAAAACTTTGAGAGCCTGAAAATAGTTAGAAACAGTTAAAAATGTAAATGGGAACTGAAGTTTTGGAGGAATAAACAACATAAGTTAATTTTGCGCAAGATGTTAAAAGAAGAAACCGTACACCCGCCCAAGAAATTAATGAATTTCTTGAACTTTTTCACTTCATTTATTTTCTGCAGCAAACATTTAGGGTGCGTGGAAATGTATGTGTTATATAACGGTAAGGTAACGCACACAATGTATTTCGGAAATCCTATTTTGCGGATGTAGAAACAGATGAGGTTAAAAAGTTCAATATGTCCATTCATTTCTTGGCCAGGTGTTGTAAGATTGTAACGAAGAAATCAGTAATCAGTATAAATACGTCGGGTAGTGGGTTTAGTTTAACAAATAAATTGAAAAAATTAACCTACGAATTTTATAATATCATATTATTCTGCTGAAGATAGAGTAGTCCACTCCAAACGATTTTTGTGTTTGAACCTGACATAATAACTTTTTACGGCATTATTTTTGCTTGACGCAATTTTGGAGGTTCCAGTACCTGGCGGAGCAAACATGGAGCTCGGAATTAAAATCGGCCTAAAAACAAAATAATTTATTTAGCCCAGATTTGGTGCAGCAAACTGTAAACAAAAATAATACGATGTAAAAACCAAACACAGATTAGCTATAAGGCATCAGTTGCAAGTTACAATGGTTTTATTTCCGCCTATTCAGCTACCATGAGATATTTGGATTGCCAAATAAACAATAATAGCAACTACACCGGTGATACAATGATTATAATTTATTGTCGCGAAGTTTTTTATTACAAATTATTGAGTTTAACCCGCTTGATCGCCTTCTACTGTAGTAAAATCTAACCCAAAAATTACATGAAAGTTAAGAAATGAAGTACTTACCATAATAACATCCCAGGGTCACACCACACCAAGAATTATGTATGACCTATCACAGTGACCTATAATCAAAGGCGACTCGGAGCGATTTGGGAATTAGCTTAGCGCGGCAATCAGCTTCCGAACCTCATCGAACATTATCGAAATATTCGCGATGGAGTTTTAACACAATACGCGCGATTTGCCGTGACGTCAGCTATTGGTGTAGGTTAGGGACTGTATCTAAACACCTTCAACTTAGCGTGCGTACAGAGCGTATTTAGCGATTTTCGAAGAAAAACAGCCACCCAGATCAAAACTGTGAATATATTTTGAATTGTTACAATAAGGAGACCAATTCTGGTAAGTTTCAAACCATTCCATTAATTAAAATAAAAAATAATCATACTTTTAAAAAGATAACCTTACTTTTTTTGTGGCACCTGTAGCATCACAATGTAAATATAACTTGATTTTCAGTAGAAAAATGGTTATGTGCTGGGCTCCGGACTGCAAGCATTATAATGCCAGGGAGAAGTGCAGTTTTTTTTCGGTTTCCTAAGGCCGAAGAAGATCGGAACAAGTGGAAGAAACTTCTTAGGTAAAAATATGAACGTTGATACTTAAGTACCTATGTTTGAAATTAAACTAATTATTGTATTGTTATTATCTTTAGACGTGATGTGGAACCAGGTCCTGGCGCATTTGTTTGTAGTTGCCATTTTCGGGATGGAAAAAAGGAGAATGGACCTGAGTTGTTTCTTCTGCTATTACTGAAAATTTAATGGCATGATTTGTGGCCATATTTATCTGAAAATAATTTATCGATTACAATGCTTGTAGTTTGAACTAATAATATATCTAGTTTTTCATTGAAACACGTGTTAAACGTGTTAAAAAAAGTGAGGTTATATTGATCAATGATGAATTTATTCTGTAAATTGTCCATATTCATTATTGTATCTGTTGGATAACAATACATCCACTTAATACTACACGAATACGTACCGTTAATTGTTAAGTTGGCTTGTTAAACAAAAATATACCTGGAATTGTGTTTGCACGCTGGTAGCTGGAGCCTTGTTTAGATACAGCACCCTGACCTATCCCACTGCGCACGTCACACTAACCACGCGTATTATGTTGTTAAGTTTGCACAATTAATGTTTAAATGAAGTGAAGTTATGTAAGTGTTAAGTATGTTTATTGAATGCAGTTACCCTACTGAGGCTCGTAGGCTCAGGTGTTCTGATTGACAAATTGCTATTTCGTGACATGAAACCCTGAAACCAATTGTAAGACGCTTTCTTTTTATCACCTCATGCTTTCGGTCTTTTTTTGTAATTTTCAACTGCGAGAAGATAGGCTAGTTTACGACATTCTTTGGGCGACAAACCATAGTTCATGTTCGCAGCAGTAAGGTAGTATTTGGCCAGTGATTTCTTCTCTTCGTCAGTGAAAATCTGAGACTTCTTGAAATTTGGTGCGTACTTTGTATCTCTTCCGTGTTCTTTGTACCGCGCAATATATATCTTCTCAATGTCATTTCATCGATATTATATTTGGAAGCAGTTGTTCGCAGTGTTCGGTTTTCCTCAGCTACTTCTTTGACTGCCCTTTCCATCATCTCCGCGGATACACGGTGTACTCTGCTGGTTGATTATACTTAAATGGCATTTTGCTGAAAAATTGCGTGAGATATGAATATGTATGTCCTGTTGAAATGGTACCAGGGAGACTTGTTGCGCTCTAGGGAGAGTTCCCAATTTTAGAGCCGTATGACACAATACTTATTTTAGTACTGATTTCAGTACTGAAAATTTAGTGCTACTACATCTAAGAAATTTGAACCTGTTCTATTTTCTTGCAAGTTGCAAGTTAACTTTAATTGGCGCTTAGTGATGCATTTTGTTTTTGTTAAAATTCCCAAACTTGTCCTAAATTCGGAACTGTAACTGCCGAAAAGCTGCGCGCGCAGATTCAGTACTGAAATCAGTACTAAAATCAGTATCGTGTCATACGGCTCTAACGTGGATAAAACTCTTAAAAGTGGTGCTGCCCATTTTTTCCTTTTTTTGTGTAAGACCCACGACCCGCTCCCACTTGAAAGGCTGCCGTTCGCAAAAGTAGCGTTCTAGAACCCAGTAGGTTTAACGTTACAAGGTGTAAATAAATATAGATGTAAATATGTAAATAAACGAACAAAAGATTGAAACCTACAACTACGACTAGATGGACTTGTTATCGGCTTGACTAGAAATATAAATATTGAAGATTTAAGCTTGCCGCGTTTTGTGCGTCGGCCTAATGTCCCGGTAGTACAGTGGGGCTGTGATGCTCTACGGTAGCGCTAACTCGCCGAAACTGTCTAGTGGTGAGCGTGATGTTTACCGGTGAAGGTGCAGCAGGTTTCCACGATTACTTCCTGCAAGTATCGCAACAAAATTGGAGGACCCGGTCAAGTACCCCAACCCTCAATATGGCATGCCACAGTAAGTCCACAAGGTGTTATGTGCGACAAATTTTGCTTAAAGGGAATGATCTGACCTTAACCCTGCCGCTCGTTTGTTTTTCAGCAAGTATCCTGCTGCTCGTTGTGGAGGTGCCGGTAAATCGGGGAGTATGTCGCACCCGCAGTGCACACCAGGCCCCTACGAGACTTGCTGAGGTGGCTGCTGAGATCTACTCCGGGACGTTATCGGAGGTCTCGTCTTGAATAGCTGGGTGTCGAGAGGACCTGAGCGCGACGGCTTAACTATCTGTGGACTCGTCTCTTAAAGGATTTCTGGCCCTTGAGTCTACTAAGCCTGATAGTCCGGTTGGCGTGGCTAGTAGTGATCGTGGCTCGAGAGTGCCCGGGCCAAAGTTCCTAAATACAAGTCCTGGCTATAGGTGGTGAAGCCGGTATTTAAGGACTTACCTAGCTGTTTTGAACACTATTTACTAAGTGAAGTTCTAAAAATCTAAAGTTTCAAATCTGTCTAGCACTGCCATTCAATATGGAGGCGTAAAATGAAAAGAGTTCTTATTTCAGATTTTTTTCTCATCTATCGAGATAGCGAATTAAAGTTGGCGCGGCATATTTGAAAGGGCCACCCAGCCATCCGATGAGACCCGGACAAGTCCCGGAATTCTGTGTTCGGTGCCCCACTCTAATGCGGGCAGCAACAAATAATGCCCTGAATGACACGAACCCTGGTGACTAGATGTGCGGACCGTCACAACTACTAGTGAAAGACTTTGATGATGTTTGAGTTACAGCTGCGACGTTGAAGATTTTCAAATCTGTAAAATAACTTTTTATCGCTTTAGAGAAACGGGAAG
This sequence comes from Schizotus pectinicornis, assembly GCA_951805265.1. NCBI lineage: Eukaryota > Metazoa > Arthropoda > Insecta > Coleoptera > Pyrochroidae > Schizotus > Schizotus pectinicornis. The sequence continues at coordinate 12,132,835 of OX638208.1, forward strand.
ATAATTTTATAAATTTTGTTTGTTTTACTCATCGGGTGACGCATAATAAGTTTGGAACACAACGTAATACCGGCCCTAAGTCATTTGTACTATTGAATAGGGCGGATGTTAATTTTGAGGAGTTTTCGTATTGCGATGAATATTGTTTAGAGAAATTTGTGTTAAAGAAGGTTTTGACAAGTCTTTTTATTGGGAGCAACGTATTCTTTTAATTTCTTTAGAATTAATGAATGATAAAGTGAGGGAATAAGAATTGAAAGAATTTTGTTTATACCATTTTTTACCTATTCTCACTGTCGGACGAGGGTTGTGTTTAACATGAAATTGGAGAGGTTTATTATTATTAATTAAAGATTATTGAATTTTTTCCAAAGTGTCGGGAGGTTTAATTTGAATGTCGGAAATAATCTTAAACTTTTTGAAGGTCGATGGAGTGGTTTCTGATGACCAAAAATAACAAATTCTACGAATAATTGCGATAATTTTGATGAATGAATATTTTATGTGATTATGTCCTAACAAGGAATTTTTGCTACGGTTTGGCATATTTTTTTGCTTTATTTGTGGTGAATAACAGGTTTTTGACAATGTCCCTATATATGTTTATATATGTATATATGTTATGTTTGCTTTTTTGCGATCGAGCATTGATAATGAGATTTCAAGTTGTTAGGCCGATAAATTATCGACGCTGCTCTCGCTGCTTTGCGGCTTCTCCAAGTGGGGAAAACTTATGTTTTGCTGCGTTTTAAAACAATTTAACTGTTTATTGGCGCCGCCCCTGCAAAGCCCCTCCAAGCGGGGGAAGCGTAAGCTTTGTTGCGCTTTAAGCCAGGGCTGCTGGATTATAGGCGGCGCCCGTGCCACCTTGCCGCCTGGGAGTCTCCAAAAGGTGGAAGCGTAAGCCTTGCTGCTTTTTAAAGCAATTTGCCGAAATATCGACCTATTTATTTTCTTTGCATTGTATTTTCCCGCCGCCCCAGTGACGGTGGATTTTCATCGGTGGTTCAGCCATGAGTTCAGCCTGCTCTTCGTGCTCTGTGGAGTTCTCATCTGGGTCACCAGGAAATACGCAGCATTCATGATGCGGGACATTGTCGGGAATTTGAACGCTTTGAGTAAGGAATTTATGGATCGTACTTTACCTCATCTAACGTCCTTAGCTGAAGGGTTTGCTTGTCGCCTCTCGAAATATAATTGAAAACCGATGTGCTCCGGTTCGCCGGTTGGAGGGGCTTTTTCATCTGGTGGTGTTTTGGCTCTTTCCTGCAGCTGTTGCATTAGCGTGAACTTAGTCTAGAGTTATTCTTAGACTTATGGACAAAAAACACAGTTAAATTTTCAAACAAAATCTGATAACTTTCTAAGGTTGACTTTGTCGCGGTGGAAATAGATATTGAACGAGTCAAACCATTGCGGGATGGTGGTGTGGTCCTCAGTTGTGATGGAGCATAGTTGCTGCTCCAAAATAACACAAGAAAATTTTTCTGAGTCATATCAAGTTTATAACTTGTGTTCTAAAGTCAGGATTGTTGGTATGTCGGTACTATTTGATAATGCGGTCTTCTCCAAGTATTTGGGAAAGCAAAACGTTGCGCTTTTTAATGATGACTCTATACTCAATGTCTTAGCAATAAATCATATCAATAACAATGCAAAGGTGTTACAAGCCATTGTCAGTGTTGATGCTGTGACCTACGGGAAGTGCAAGCGGACGAATGACAAAGTTGTGAGTTTAGTGTTTTGAGGGTTAAAATAAAGTGGTCGATGGAGGTCTCGCGAAGGGCACATATTGTGGCTATGGAATGGAATATAATGTGAATATAATATATATAATATAATGGAATATAATGTAAAATGTGATTCTTTAAAATGTTGATCTTTTTTAAACTTGAAGATGAGTTCTGGTGGCTTGCCACGTAAAAGTACAAACTTCTAATGAAGTTTGATTTTGCACCTCGCTCGGAAAGATCATCAATATGTAGTATCCTGTATTTCTGGTTTTATGAGACATTCAAAGACGTTTTGGGAGTTGAAGGCCCAGGCTGCGGCTCCACGATGGGTGGTAGTGGTTTTTTCAACCCTGATGACCTAAAATGCAGAAGGTCTAAAATTTTGTTTTTGATCACCCCTAATGCTCTAGCTCTGTTTATGTATTCGAGCCAAGCATTAGCGTAACATAAGTCAATTGCGTGGGAAAACATCCTCAAAACCTCATTTTTTTCGTTCGTGTGCTTCCAATCAATGTATTATATTTTATTTTTATTTTTTAATATTATTTACATTTTTAAATAATTTGCTACCATGTTTCTGACGCCACGAGCTTCTAAATTATCATCTTCATTGTTTATTTCATTTCGATGATCTTGATTCTTTTGTGGGTTATCAGGTATCCAACTCCTGTAGTTCATCTACAATGAAGTTGTCATCAATTGCGATGTTATGCGATATTATACACATGCCGTTCTTATGAAGTGTCCAATAAATCGTATACATCTTAATTTAACGTGGTATATTTGTCGAAATTTTTGTTTAAGTGCCTCGAAGCAATGCTCGATGACATAACGATTCCTCGCCAGTTTTATATTAAAATTTTGTTGCCTCCTATTTAAGTTGTCTCTATCCTTAAACGGGGTCATCAAATTTCTTTGTAAGGGATAGCCACTATCTCCTAATAAAAGGTATCTCCTACATTTATCCTCGAGAATATTTTCCAGAGGGGAGTTTCTAAATACTCGGCTATGTGCACCTAGCCCGGATATCCAATAAAATCATCTAATATTTTTCTTGTGGTCACAAGCAGCTTGCACCTAAAATGTATTTAATAATAATAATTGCACACCGAAATGATACATATTATAAGGTAGCTACAATTAGACTATTATTTAAGTACCTGAATTGAGTACTTTTGAGTACTTTTCGATTTATATAGGGATCGGAATCATTTTCAGGCTTATCAATTTTAACGTGGCGTCCATCAATAGCTCCTATCACATTTGGAAAACCATTACTTCGAAAGTGTTCCTCAGTAGTGTATTTTTCAGCATCATTTGGCCATTTTATAACTTACGGTGATAAATTACTTAAAAATGAAGTGAAACGACGTTACATCGAAACGATCAGCAACTTCTCTAAAACTAGCTGTCTGGTGCCTCATGTACCATAGATAGATAAGAAGCTGTAATTAAACAATCATTAAGTAAGTTAGGCAACCAATATTAGGCAACATCTGCGTCTTTATTTTCTTCCTCAGCATCCATATCTGAATCATCATCTAAAGTTATATCATCATCTGATATTTCTGTTGAGTCTCTGCCCTCGTCAAACTTTTTTTAAAGTTTCTCCCCTTTACTTCAATTTTCTGTGGTCTTATCGCCTTTTATTAACTTGCCTTTTTTCTTAATAAACTTTTTATTTTTTAATGATTGTTTTCTGCCCTGTTCTTGCAAGCTCTCTTCTAGTTTATCCTTGTAAGGTGTACTTGTTATTACCCAACTAGAACCTTGATGTGTTTTTCTGTCTCTGCTAGTGTTAGATATTCCACTACTTGAAGGTAGGGGACTGATATCCTGTGCTTTAACAATTTTTTTGTGTGTTTCTTCAGCTTTGGGCATTTCTACTTCAATTTGTCTTGGAGGTGTCATTTCATGTGGATCTTGTATCACGGCTCTTGCATCATCCCGATTGTCTTCAACAATTTATGCTGCAGGCGATCGTTCTCGTTGTCTTTGAATTATAAATTCATAATCGGGAAAAATATTTCTGTTAAAAGAAAAAACTCCAAATTTGCGGAAACCATTTGTCAAAATTTCTGCAGTCGCACTTTTCAAATATGCAGGACACATCAGTCTACAAATTTGAAATGCGGATATATTGCGGTTGGGATTGGATTTTAACCACTTTTGAATTTGTGAGAATAATATGTTTTAAACGGCGAAATAAATGAAAGATCTAGCGGCTGCATTTTATGAGATGTGTGATTTCTGTTTGCTACATCTATTACGTCAATGTTTCTTGTATAGCTGTAGTGTCTGTCCAGAATAAGAACAGGATCATCTTCGGATGGTTTGACGTGAGAAATAAAATGTTGTAACCATTGAGTGAAAATGTATTGTTGAATCCAACCTGATTTATGGCATGCCGTTGTGGAGCCGGGTGGTGCTCCGTCTAATAATTCGGCTTTCGCGTTCTTTCGGGAAAAGACAAACAAGGGGGTTCGAATCCTCCAGCAGCATTCATGCACATTACAACTATTACGAGAGCACCTCTTTCAGCGGTCGTAACAGCTTCACAACCTGTTTTTTTCCTGTGATTGCCCCGATCAAGCCCTTTAATTGCATACACATACATAAGAGAATCCTCCTCCACCCAGCCCAACCAACTCTTTTTTTCGCAAGTGACGCTAAAAGAATTAGCAGAGATGCTTAGCACAGTTAAATGAATCTTGATTTGAGCTAGCTAGCCTGGTGGGGGGCGACTGTTATAGGCTGTTCGCCTCTTCAGTCGCTGACCCTTACAATATGGAGATAATCTATCTTGATTCCCCTTCGCAAAAGAAAACCACGCGTGTGGTTTTTGATGATAGAGAAAACGAGGTTCGAAGTTATGGGGCTGAAAATAGGGTCCTCTGCTGCGAGTTCATTCTCAGGGTAAGGGATGGAAAACCGATATCTTTCTGCTTCGACTTTCAGGAAATGTGGGTTGTCGAAAGCGGGATTCATAGGGATTTCGTGCACTTCTGACAGCAGGTCAGCAAAGCACTGGGCTTTGTCTAGTGAAGAGGTAAAGAACCTGTTATCTTTGACGAGATGGGAGGTTTTACGAGTGCGCTGACCTGTTAAGAGTTTGAATTTTTGCCAGAAGCGTGTACCCTGGCGATAGTCTAGAGTTGAGCAAACCTCGTTCCAACGTTCTTCACGGGAAAGGTCTCGCCTGATCTGGGCGTTCAGTTGGTTCCAGGCGGTTTGGACAGCGGGGTCACGGGTGCGAACGAATGACCGGTAGATCCTTCGTTTTTCCCTGATGAGCGAAATAATTCGGACAGGGAGGGGCGTGCGTGAGATGTCAATTGTCTTAAGTGGAACACAGGTCTCGTAAGAAGCTTTGATCAGGTTGGGCAGCCGCCTCACGTCTTCGTCGATCGTTACCTTGTCAGAGGTGGGGGTGACGTTAAGTGGGTCGGATTCGAGTAGCACTTGGAATCTAGGCCAGTTGGCGTTTTTGTCGTCCCGGATTTGGATATCGGTTCTTGGGGGTCTGTGGTGGTGGGCTAGGTCGACTTGAGAGAGGAGAGGTGGGTGGTCTGAGGTTATGGTGGTGCTGATAAAGCAGGGGTTGGCAAATAGAGGAGTCCGGTTTTCCGAGATTATAATATGGTCGATGATTGAAGACCCATGATTGGTGACAAAAGTGGATTGAGTGACATATAATTGGAAAACAGGAAGAGTTTCTAGGAGCCTATTCAGTTCCCGGCTCACGGCGTTGATGGCTGGGTCGCCAAAGTTAGTGTGGCGAGCATTAAAGTCTCCGAGCAGCACTGTTCTGGGCCGGGTGGAAAGATACGTTAGGAACTCAGCGGGGAGGGGGACGTTGGGGGGGTGATAGAGGCTAAGAAAGGTGATGGGGTTACCCTGAAATTGAACTGAGGCAGCGACGCATTCAATGTTTTGAAATTGTGGTGGCAGAGCAATTTTAGTGGCGGACAGACTGTCGTGGATAAGAAGTGCCACTCCTCTCATGGCTCCAAGAAGAGAGTTTTTTTGTATGACATTAAAGTTTTTGAATTTAAGAGGGCGAGTGGCCATTGTTTCAGTGAGCCCAAGGATGAGAACCTCGTCGGTTTGGAGAAAGTGGTTGATGGCGTTAATTTTCCTGCTGACGCCACCAGCGTTGACAGTGGCTAGGGTGGACATCTAGGCAACTGTGGTGTGGAGCGAGTTGCCAGAGGTGGCAACATGGGTTTTTCTGCCGAAGAAGAAGGCGGCAGACTAGGAAACAATGGAGGAGATTGCTTCTCGCTTGTCGGGAAAGACATTAAAAAGCGTGGTTGTGAGGAAGCGAATGAGATTGGTGGAGTTGAAGAGGGGGTCGGTGTCTTTGGATCTCTAATTGCGTTCATTATTATAGCAACGAATAAATTTTTATATTCACAATTTGACCGAACTCGGGAAGATAAACCATAATCAACTACTGCCGAAGCAAAAACGGTATAACACTACCGGCCGCCATAGCCCTGACATAAAGTATTAGCCTTGAGTAGCCATCAATGCAACCATGTATTGCTAACTTCTATCTACATCAAAATTTACTGTTAGGCAGGGGTATTAAATTTACGAATTTGGTAATGGCATCTAACTTAATTAGCTTCAAATGCGCATCTATGTGCTACAGAGAATTAGGCGTTGGAACCTTGTAAATTCTTCAATGTATTGCAGAACTCCAACGAGTAGCTGTTCCAACAGGATCAACATTAGTCAATAACTCTCTTAATTTCTTCCTTTGAACTATTCTGCCCCGTGCTTAAATAGCCTATCATCATCTACACGGAGTTTTAAATCAGTAGGTTTGCAGATGCAGTTAAAATAAATGGTATTCTTAATCAAGTACCCGACTTTCAGCACTTGGAAACTCATTATGTATTAGATGATGAATTTCTTTACGTGGGTCAGCCTCTGTGCAGTTAGATTATTTATCTTAAGTTTGATCCCAAACGGGTAGCATTTGCTATAAATTACTTTAAGAGAACAGCCAAGATGTTGTGTCTTTTTTTGCAGTATAGTTCTCCTGAATAAGAAGTACCAGTTTTTCTCTTGTTATGTCAAGTTTTTGTCGGCCTCGTCTTAGCAAATAAAAAAAAATTCCTTAGCACAAATTCACCTACTTGCTGCAAATCTTTTTCCCGGTAAAGACGGTTGTTGCCCGATAATGGTTAGATGAATTATGGTCATCAGCCGGACCAGCCCTTTCACAAATAATTTTCAAGTTATCTTAACCTTTTGTTGACGGAGCATGAAGAAAATGTATTCCAATTCGATTTTTCGAGTTTTCCGAATTTTTATCAGGTAATTAGAGTATAGAAATGAAAATTTTGGAAAAAGATCCAAAACCCAAAAATTTTGGGGTAGGGTACTTCAAAGTACCGTCCGGCGCTGAAAACATGAAGTATAGAAACTAATTAGAGATATCTTTGTGCAGTTTATTGCAAAAATATTATGAAAACATCAAGGTTATTGCTCAATTTCGTGAAATTCTGCAAAACAATTTTTATTTCCATCGCAGCATAGATGGATTTTACATGTTGTGCATACTGAATGAGGTCGTGATTGTAGTTGTTTCATACTGCACACCTCGCATCTACCGCGACTTTTCTCGTAACGAACCCAGTGGGAACCCCTGTTACTTAGTCTCACATCTCGGGGGAGTGAATATCCTATCCTTCTCCTTCTACGCTTAGCAGGAGTCGGTAAGGTTCCTTGTGATTGCCTTTTATTGCTCGAGGGTTTTTTGTAGGCTAACAATCCTTGGGCTGTGTTCCGCCTGAATTCGAGCAGAGGTATTCGCTCAAATAAATTGCAGAATATGACGTAGAAGTTGACAAATGCCATGTCGAGAATCCCCAAAATAGGCGATGCCACCACTTTTTTGATCGGCGATCAACTCCGTAAACGGCTCTCAAGCGATCTGCGTGGTCCATACCTCCCATGTGAGCATTATAATCTTTCACAATTTCGGGAGCTGCGATATCAAGCTTCGATCCGTTCTTTTGTGTACGTTTGACTGACCCCTCTTCGCTTCCATGATAATTACTGGCAAAGTATAGAATTTTGTTATCTCTCCACTTCCAGACACCCAAATCCATAGACGAAAAATGGTAGTCATACTGTCCACGGTCTAACGACTTGTCCGCTGCGAAATTCTTTGGCAATCCCTCTCTTGTTTTCCTTATGGTACCACATGCCAACGTCTTTTCAACTTTCAGCTTTTCCAAAAGTGGTATTGATGTAAAGTAATTGTCAAAGAATATGATTCTATATCTTTCTCCACTCACTTTCAGTCAATTGCAGCACAACTCTTTCTCCTAAACCATAACTGATAAATTTCTTCTCGACTTCGCCATTTTTTCCTTGATATACTTCGAATTTTAGGACGTAACCTCGTTGATCGCAGAGGCACCATGATTTGTAACCGCGCTTGATTGGTTTCATGGGATTGAATTGCTTCAGGGAGCTTCGTCCCTTGAAAAGAATCATGGATTCGTCCACGGATAGCTCTCTTGTTCCTTTATATACCGCGGAAAATTGAGCATTCAATTTATCAATCATCGGGCGTAATTTATACAATTTGTCCCCTTTGTTATTGTTCAAATTAGAATTATCGTTTACGTGGAGATTGCTCAAAATCATATCGAAGCGATCACGAGACATAGCGGAGGCATTTAGAGGAAGACCTAAGTCGGGACTAGTCGACCAAAAATGACGCTAACTGGGAAGTTTATCATATCCCATTATTTGATTGATCCCGATAAAAGTATTTTACTCTTCTTTTTTGAGGTTGAGGGTCTTATGACGCTGCGTTGCATATTACTCTGTTCAATAATTGTGACAATTATCGGCTCAATCATGGTAAGAAATATATCAGTAGCTGATTCGCAACCAACGAACGCCTCCTCAACTGCACCTTCATTGGTAAATCGATAGTCTGGAGTCATTCTGGTCGCTGTTCTCTTCTTCCATTTTCTGTCTACCTCCACCTTTGTCTTCTTCTTTCCCTTCGCTGCCTTAGGAGTTGTTAGCTCAGGGTCCAAAACTTTAGCTTGCTCGTTTTCCTGGTCTTGATCATCCACCCATTCTTCATCGTCATGTGTATCATTAATAAGTTGGCCTCTATTATCATTTTCGAGTTCTTCTTCAGTCATGTGCTCCGCTTCAGCATCTGCGGTTAGTTTATTATCTTCTCGATGATAAACTTTGAATTCACTGAGGTCGTTGTTATTATCGTCATCTTCTATGTCTGTGTCGAATTTAGAATCTTTTGGAATGTCCTCAGTCACCATTTCGTCCATCAATTTTAAAAGTTCAGCATCACTGAGAGGTCTTCTGGCATGGTATATTTTTTCTGATGCCCTCTGTATTTGATAAATGCAATAATTAATAATAAATGTCATCATAAAACAGTTCTTACGGAAGTAGATTCACATTTGCTGTTCATGTTTGTGGCCGGTTGATACTTTTGAGTACACGTCAATCATATACCGATAGCAAGAACAACAGTCGTCCAATCTATAAATTTATTACATATAAACATGCCGAAATTGTTAATCACCCACTTTGTGAACTTACCCTGCCGCAATAATCACCAAAAACAGTATCTAAACAATAATAAATATGCACTTGTAACTAGCTGTCAATTCACGATGCACACTCATAGAAACTAATGTCTGGTTCGCTAGCTTTTAGAGCCACTTTCAAATTGGGCCAATGGCAGGACAGAATTTTAGTGACTCTGAAGTACCAACCGGTATTAGGCGTTTCTGCAACTCTGATATGGAATACAAGCGCTCCAAATATTTTGGTACTTTAAAATACCGTCCGTCAACAAAGGGTTAAAGAATTGCTGAAAGTTGAAAAGGTGTTCTGATTCGGTTCAAGTTTAATTTTAGGGATTGAAGGGCATGGACGTACTCTTCATTTTCGATTAGTTTACGCACTTCTAATATCTTTCCTTTTATTGAAGTCAGCACCCTCACAGGATGGAAAGATATTTCCATTACAGGCTCGTCCATCATTGGTAATCTGAATAACGATCGATGGGAATTGAAAATGGGTATAGAAATTGGCACCAGGCGAGTTGAATTTGTTACGTGAATGATTGAATCTAATCAAATTCAGTAGGTGCCGGATCCCCGTAGGGGCCCCGCGCCGGTCTATTGTTTTCTTTCAACTCTTTCCTTCGTTTTTTCCTTAGGTAATCAAAGAACAACTTACCTTTTACACAAATGTTCACGGAAAACGAGGAAAATTTATGAATCCTATATCATAACCTCACAATCGCGATGTGTCAAGATGGATTTAGACGCAAACCAGAGAATGTCAAAGTTGTTGGCGATGGAAATTTAGTAATTCGAGACATTGTTTGTCGTTGGCCAAGTTCAGCTCATGATGCAAATATATTTAGAAACTCCAATATTCGTCATAAATTGGAAAACAATGTTATTGGAAACAATGGAATTGTGGGAGATACTGGATATGGAATAAGAAATTATTTAATTACACCGCTGAGAAACCCACAGACACCCACAGAACAGCTCTTCAATGAATCGCAAATAAGAACCCGCCATCCGATAGAAAGATTATTTGGAGTTTGGAAACGGCGATTCCCTGTTCTAGCGCTGGAATCAGGTGGAATATTCAAAAAGTAGAAGCTATCGTAGTGGCAACGGCAGTACTTCATAACATTGTTCGTATGTTTCGCGATGAAGAACCTTTAGTTGACGACGAAAGGGAAATATTAATTCATGCTACAATATTTGGAGAACAGTAAAACATTAACGAAGCAAACAACAATATTGCAAGACATACATTAATAAATCAGTACTCCCAAAATTTATTGCAATAATTATTCATATACACTATATAAACAATATACAGAGTGGCCCGTTTAAGGCGAGCCACCCACCCAGCTTTCTGGCTTTTTCGCTCAAATTTTAGACAATTGTTACTATACCAATTTTTCTTGTTAAATTTGTGAACGTAGCAAATCTAATTTAACCGTATGTTTTGCTTCCATTATTTGCAGTTTTAAATGCCACTCTTTCATTTTTTTATGTTCTTCTTTCATTTGCCGTAGTTTTTCCTTTACTTGTTCAACTTCGATTTTATGAATTTCCATTAAAGGTTGCTTCCGAATTTTGTGGACTTCTTCCCCGTGCTCTCTTTCGGTTTCCTGTTTTTCTATCTTTTTTTCAGTTCACTTCATTATTTTGTTTGTGACACCATCTGTGCGTTTTGTTAAAAATGATTAAATATATTACCTTGTAGGAGCCAAAATTAAATCTTAGTTACTCTTTATTTTAAGTGGCGTTGATTTTGGTCTTCTTAAACCCTCAGGGGTGTATTTTGTCCAATTGGATAGATGAGATATATCTGAATACGTTTTTTAAAAATTAAAAGTGGAACTAAATCATTTTACCATACACACCATTACTGGAATCGTTATCCTCTTGATGATCATAAAATTGCCGTAATGTGTCAAAAGAAGTTCTTACAGAAGGTTCCACGTGAATAATTTGTATGGATCTCTGGTCTGATTCTAGGTATATTTTGGGTTGTATTACCTCTTCATTGGCCTCGTCGGCTTCTGAAATACAATATTTCTTCGACATATTTAATGTAAAATACAAACATATAATGCCATTGCCGGTGATCTGCTTCCCTACAATTTCTCTTACTTTCTCATCCACCTCAGTGATAGTGGTAGGTTTGGATGGGCCACCTCCAGTACCCCCAATATAACTTTTGTCGTCTGCATAACGCCGCTTAGCTAGCCGCTTGCAATTAGAATATTTATTTTTTAAAACATCAACCGTTATATAGTTATCGGTTTTCGAGTTAAATTCATTTGAAACCTTTTCCCAGGTGTCCTTTTTTCGTTTGATTGCATCTGTGTCAGACCTCTTACATTCTAAAATGTGTTTATATTTTTCAATTATGGACAGCAACAACGCAGTTTCCCTTTCCGCCTCGACTACTTCATAACACGCTGCTTCACCCTGTTTGGATTTGCTTGCAGCTGAAGTCATTATCAACTGTAATAATAAAGAAATACATTAGAATTTATAACAGTAATTAAAAATAACAGTGCTTACTTACTTTAATCCTTATTTCTCCTGTTGGTCCTTACAAGCAGCACCGTTCTACCGAAGTGATCACAATCAAGCGAAGTTGTAACAATTAATAAAGCAATGTACGGCACAGTAGCACAACACGCCGCCGCGAACAAGATTATAATGAGCAGAGCAACGGGAGCATTGGAGCAACGCATGGATTGCCATGTGCTATGGAGATTATTGGGGTTGAGGTTTATGTTATACATGAACTACAAACAAATTCCCCAAACTAGGGGAATTATTCTTGAAAAACTCCACCAACCTAACAAATATTACCATAATTTGGAAATTACTTAACCCACAAATAACCAGCCGTTGAACAACTGAAATTTCCTTAACCTACTATCAGTGGTTTCCCGCGATTTAGTAATCATTTGTTAACCACATTTTTATACAACTGGCCCTTAAAATTTAAGGAAACTCCGAGAAAGAAGAAGCTGCGACAAGAGCTTGAAGAAACCAAGAAAGGAATGAAAACTGCAGTGCTCAATGGTTCTATGATCGAAAGGAGCAAGCTAACAGCTGCTTGAAATCTAAATCAGTAGCCTCAGTTTTCTAGAGCACCTACAAGGATGCAGTTGTACCACAAGGCTCGTACGGCATTGTTACCGGATGAAAAAAAGTCTTTGATAGCTTTGTATAAATCACCATTTGCTTACAAATTTTTAAGAAGTAAAGGAGCCCTTCTCGTCCATCTAATGATGGACGGTGAGGGTAAGATCATGAATGGGGTTTCCGATTTTAAGTGCATACTTGGATACAACAAAATTATTTACGGGAAACTCACGGCTAAAGTAAATTCCTTCTTCCAGAAAGATAAATAATGTGTCTTCATCGAGGGATGTGAAGATCTGTAGGATCTGGTAAGTCTCTGCCAAATTGGCATTAGTACTATTAGTTGGAGGACTTCTGACGAAATGGAAATTACCGATAGCCTTCTACTTTAGTGAACCTAGTTCCTGCAAAATGTTTAGAGCAAATCGTGGACAAAAATATTAGGCTGCTAATTAACGTTGGGCTAGATCTGGTTGCAACAGTGTGTGATCAATCTACCATTAATCAAGAATTATACAAGGCACTAAATATTTCTCCAGAAGAGCTCTTTTTTTCCTGGAGAAATAAATTTGCGTCTAACTTCAAAGTGGCGATTGTTGACGATTGCGTCAGTTTTAATGTAATTAGAAAGGTGTTTGAGTTAGACAAGAAATCAAAAACTGGGCGGGATTACCAAAATTAACCGACGTTCACATGAATCCGAATAGCTTGAAGAAAATGAGTGTTCGTCTGGCTACACAAGTATTGAGCCACAGGGTTTCAACAGCAATTCGAACAGCGTTTAAAACAGGAGAGCTTCCTGCCAAAAATGCTGATCTCACAGCAAAATATGTTTGGTGCTTTGAACAGCAACAATTTTTGCAATAGAGCTCTACGGGACAGCAACCCAGAAGTTTTAGGTGCATTGAATAAGGCCCCTGATATAATGAAGTATAACACTAACCAGACCACCATGTTTTGAGGACGTTATTCAAACTATCAATGGCGTCAAAATGATTTTTGAAGACTGCAAAACTAAAAACTTGAAGTTTATTCTCCCCGGGCGACTAACCAAGATCCGCTTGAAAATTTATTTTCTGTAGGCAATTTTTGTGCAGTTTGATTTTGGCGCCTTGCGTTACCGACTTGCAGTCAGGATGCTGGCATTGGTGCTGTCAGTTGTCAGTTGTCGGTCGGTGGCACAATGGTCGCTCGTGTTACTTGTTTTTGAATATTATGTGTTATGTCTTATGCCCGATTAAAGACCATCCAAATATTAATGGTGAATTATTTAAACGACGAAAGCCCACCCATATTTCAATTTTTCGTTAAAGTGGTGGCTACAACAGACACCCAACAGTGCGAACTTTTCAAGCGACCTTTAAAACAAATATTGTTGTGAACTTAGTGAAACCACTAAGTTCTTCCAAAGATGAACCTGATCAAGATTTCAACACTTTCACTTTAACTGATATTCCTGAGTTGTCCCGAGATAATGGTGCTAGTAGTGAAAGTGATGCAATTAGTTTGTCTTCTTTAAGTTCTTTATACGACAGTAGCGGTTGTGTTACTTTATAGGATTGTGCAGTTAGAAGTGTTTGGACAAATACGGATGCGCGACTTGCCAAAATTAACTTCTGCAATCCGAGGAGTATTTCACTAGCGATGAACTTTATAAGCGCCTTAATATTGAAGACATTACCATGTGCTAAAAAAAACATCGCCCGACAAGGAAAGCTATGAAAATAATAAGAAAACATTTGAAGAAAAATTGGTGCAGAGCAACTTTTTGAAAAATAAAATTGTTAAAGCAATCAAGCACACAACGCCTCATTGGTTTTCACATTGTACGCAACGTCGAATGTACAGTTGCCGCCATAGGAGAAGCCCAGGGTAAAGTGAAATTCATTCCAACTTACGTTACACTTGCAACCAAGCTAGACCACGCGGTAGAGTTTGTTTGAGAACCGCACAGATGAACTAGGATTGGTCAAAATAGAGCGGCACATTTCAGTTTCAAATTCAAAACAGCGTCAAGCACATCCCCCATGACGAGAATTTGTGTTCGCTTGGTTAGTGACGCCAATTGTCACCATTCGAGAGAGTTGGAATCAGGGATTCGATTCCCTTATCTCCTCGTCTTTTTTTATTTTATATTTATTATTTCATATGCAATTTAGTAATAATTATGACCTTAATTTGTGTTTCTGATATAATTACAAGCCTCTTTCTAGAATATTAAAATAGACAACTTTGTGAAGCAATTCCAGTAAAATATTTTCACTTATAATATTCCTAGTGCATTGATTATTTCCGGAAATTTTTTCGAAGGCATTTCCAAAACGTATTAATTACGTTTTGGAAATGCATGAGAATAAAATTTACGGATATTAATCAAAGCACGAGGGCATATTCGGTAAGAAAATCGCAACGACACAGACATTAGTCCATTATGTCATTATGATGTCATTATTAATAAATAAATGATTTTGATTGGCTGAAATAATTTCCACTTATTAATTTCATGCTAAGTGCAAAAATTTCCAGGAAATTTTTACATTGTCGTAGAAATGACACCGAATTCTATTTTTCTATTGGCTACTTTTGTTTTTTGAAAAATACTATTGCAACAACGGGCACGAATCAATTATGGATGTGAAGAAGGAGTTAAATTCCTTTTCTTAAATTATTATTTCATTTGCAATTTATTAATCACCATTAATCTCGTTCTGCAATGTTAAAATTGGAGTAAAATATTTCCGTTTAATTGAATAAGTATTAATTTTTAATTTACTTTTTGAAAAATATTATTGCAACAACGGGCTCGAATCAATTAAAGATATGAAGGACTTGAATAGGATAATGATATGTAGAAACTTTTCAACGGGATTAATTAAAACTGTAAAGTTGCAGGTTGTTACGGGTAGGTATAATGTTTAATTTTAACACCCAAATTTTACTAACACATTATAATAGTTTGCATACAATAATAACATTATTTATTATTATTAATTAACAAATACAAACAATCGGTGAATCCGGTGATTAAAATATCAACCGGAAGTGGACCAACTTTTGATTTTTAAATACAAACATATCTTTTTTATTGCCCTATCTGATAAAAGGAGTTCTCCTGATTACAAAAATGTATTGACCTTATCGATTTTCTGGTCAAAATTAGTTCAGGCTTTCATTTCTAATGCAACTGTTTCACCAAAACGGACGGATTTCTGGTCGAGTTATTTGAAGACGTAGAGAAAAAACTCCAAATGCTTTTTGAATTGAGGAAAAATCTCTATAATCGACATGTCAAAAACTAATTCTGGCATAAAGAGTCTTCCTCAATTCAAGAAGTATTTAGAGTTTTTTCTCTACGTTTTCAAATAACTCGGGCAGAAATCCGTAAGTTTTGGAGAAACAGTTGCATTAGAAATCAAGGACTGAACCAATTTTGAGCAGAAAAGTGATAAGTGTAATGCATTTTTGTAATCAGCAGAACCTCTTCTATCAGATAGGGCAATAAAAAAGATATGTTTGTATTTAAAAATCAAAAGTTGGTTAACTTCGGTCCAAACCGGAAGTGCCAGAATTAGTTTCTTACACGTCGATCATAGAAATTTTTTATCAATTCAAGAAATATTTGGAGTTTTTTCTCTACGTCTTCAAATAACTCGATTAGAAATCCGTCCGTTTATGGTGAAACAGTCTGTATAGACTTCTCATAACTATGAAAAAAATCGACTTGTTTTATGTTTCCTTTTCATCCTTTCTCTTTCTACCTACGTAAATTCGCAGTGACACAAAGCAAGTGACTCCAGTTAGAAACCCAGGTAAACCAAATTTCAAAGACGGCAGAATGAAGGGTGCCATACTAATTGATTTTAACATTGTATACTACCTGTGTAACACGAGCCTCTACTTAATTCCCCGACCGACCACGCCCACCGCTTGAACCGCCAGTTTCGCGCGACTCAGCTGGACGATGCAGCGCCGCCAAGCGTCCGGGGACTGCATCGTCGCCTCGCTCGTTACTGCGCCCCTCCGTAGATGGCGCAGCACACAATCACCCGCTACCCTGTCCACGGTATAATCCTATATATGGACAGGGCCTCGATCACCAAGGCAGTCTCAACTCACTCAGTCTACAGTCACCATCCATTCGGACGACTACTAAGACGATTTCCTTGGCGGAACAACCAACCTACAATTATGGTGCGGCCCGTGTGCCCCGACTAATACAGTAGTTTCTCTTGTAACCGCCTGATGTATTGTTTTACTACTTTACTGAATAAATCGCTCTTACAACTGACGCCCAAACGTGGAGCCCGAAACCCACGGAGTAGTGCCGCAGCCCGAGTGCTCCACTAACCCCTCCAAGGAGACGACGACCAGTGCGCAGCCCGAGTGCTCCACCAACCCCTCCAAGGAGACGACGACCAGTGCGCAGCCCGAGTGCTCCACCAACCCCTCCAAGGAGACGACAACCAGTGCGCAGCCCGAGTGCTCCACCAACCCCTCCAAGGAGACGACGACCAGTGCGCAGCCCGAGTGCTCCACTAACCCCTCCAAGGAGACGACGACCAGTGCGCAGCCCGAGTGCTCCACCAACCCCTCCAAGGAGACGACGACCAGTGCGCAGCCCGAGTGCTCCACTAACCCCTCCAAGGAGACGACGACCAGTGCGCAGCCCGAGTGCTCCACTAACCCCTCCAAGGAGACGACGACCAGTGCGCAGCCCGAGAGCTCCACCAACCCCTCCAAGGAGACGACGACCAGTGCGCAGCCCGAGTGCTCCACTAACCCCTCCAAGGAGACGACGACCAGTGCGCAGCCCGAGTGCTCCACCAAGCCCTCCAAGGAGACGACGACCAGTGCGCAGCCCGAGTGCTCCACTAACCCCTCCAAGGAGACGACGACCAGTGCGCAGCCCGAGTGCTCCACTAACCCCTCCAAGGAGACGACGACCAGTGCGCAGCCCGAGTGCTCCACCAACCCCTCCAAGGAGACGACGACCAGTGCGCAGC
This sequence comes from Schizotus pectinicornis, assembly GCA_951805265.1. Lineage (NCBI taxonomy): Eukaryota > Metazoa > Arthropoda > Insecta > Coleoptera > Pyrochroidae > Schizotus > Schizotus pectinicornis. The sequence goes on from OX638208.1 coordinate 12,150,277, forward strand.
CCGAGTGCTCCACCAACCCCTCCAAGGAGACGACGACCAGTGCGCAGCCCGAGTGCTCCACTAACCCCTCCAAGGAGACGACGACCAGTGCGCAGCCCGAGTGCTCCACCAACCCCTCCAAGGAGACGACGACCCGTGCGCAGCCCGAGTGCTCCACTAACCCCGCGCAGGAAGGTGACGAAGCGTCCCTGTCCTTAGACGAACCCGACAGTGCTCCAAGTGCAGCCAGTTCGTGTGTGCCCTAAGAGCGGCCAGTTCAGTGCGCCCCAGGTCATTTGAAGACACAATAACGTCACAAACACCAGTGCGGCGTAGCCCCCGGTTTACCATGGCTCTTACACCAGAAGCTCTGGAACAAATCTTGCGGCGAGTGACGCCCAACCCCCGCACGTGTCACATGACACAGTGCCCAGCCCGGTTCGACGGAACCCGAGACCCTCACCTGGTGGGGGCCTTCATAAGAAGCACAACCTTCTTCAAGGAACACCATGCGAACCGACGCCAGCGGATATGCGCTCGGAGCAGTTCTCCAGCAGGGGGAGACAGACAGCGAGCACCCTATGGAGTAGGCCAGCCGCTTGTTGTTAATCGCTGTCGAGAAGAATATTCTTCGAAGTTCGCACCTCATCAGGATGGCCCCTACGTGATAACGCCTCCCCGAGAGCCTACCCTACGATACGCGATACGAGATCGCGCAGCCCGATCTGCAAGACGACCATGTCTTCGCCTTACGCCCCTATCAACTTGGTACCGGCGTCTCTACTCCCTCGCCAGTAGCCCCACCCGCCGTCGAGGACGACTGCGGAAGCACCAACCCTAGGTGCAGCTCGTGTTTTAAGATTCAGGCTTAAGGACGAGGGCGTTTCCTTAATCCTGAGGGGGAGTTTGTAACACGAGCCTCTACTTAATTCCCCGACCGACCACGCCCACCGCTTGAACCGCCAGTTTCGCGCGACTCAGCTGGACGATGCAGCGCCGCCAAGCGTCCGGGGACTGCATCGTCGCCTCGCTCGTTACTGCGCCCCTCCGTAGATGGCGCAGCACACAATCACCCGCTACCCTGTCCACGGTATAATCCTATATATGGACAGGGCCTCGATCACCAAGGCAGTCTCAACTCACTCAGTCTACAGTCACCATCCATTCGGACGACTACTAAGACGATTTCCTTGGCGGAACAACCAACCTACAATTATGGTGCGGCCCGTGTGCCCCGACTAATACAGTAGTTTCTCTTGTAACCGCCTGATGTATTGTTTTACTACTTTACTGAATAAATCGCTCTTACACCTGTTATTATTTTTATTCAAAGAATTGTCAGTTATAATACAACAAGTAGTCAAAAATTGTCGAATATTATTGTGGTGGTATCACGTAAAATAAAATATTTCAAAGGCTAGTTCGCCAATCTGTGTTACATATGATTTCATTTTCATAGCAACTGGTAGATAAAGTTTCGTAAGAAAGTAAAGTAAATATTTGCCATTTTATTGGTTAATATTTGAAAAATTACAGGTGAATTGAATAGTTATAGATATAATGTTTTATTTTTACACTGGAATTTTACCAACACATTGAAACACATTATAACGGAGCAGGGAACCCATTCGTCGGCATACTTCTTCAAAGAGATGGTCAGCTTTATGACCCACCTCATAAATTTCGAAGGGGTATAGGTAGTACCCTTCACGCCCACGTGACTGGCACTTGGCAAAGAATGAGGGCTGCACGTTATCGATCGAGGCGACAACATCTGCCACCAACTTGTCGCTTCGATGCGAAAGAGAATGCAAGAATGCATAGATAGTAGGTAATGGTTATTACATCAAATATTAATCGAAACTATTTTTATTACTGTCTATGTATTCTTGTTTGACCATTGATTATTAGATATATATTTTGTTAATTGTTGATATTTTAATCACCGGATTCACCGATCGTTTGTATTTGTTAATTAATAATAATAAATAATGTTATTATTGTATGCAAACTATTATAATGTGTTAGTAAAATTTGGGTGTTAAAATTAAACATTATACCTACCCGTAACAACCTGCAACTTTACAGTTTTAATTAATCCCGTTGAAAAGTTTCTATATATCATTATCCTATTCAAGTCCTTCATATCTTTAATTGATTCGAGCCCGTTGTTGCAATAATATTTATCAAAAAGTCAATTAAAAATAAATACTTATTCAATTAAACGGAAATATTTTACTTCAATTTTAACATTGCAGAACGAGATTAATGGTGATTAATAAATTGCATATGAAATAATAATTTAAGAAAAGGAATTTAACTCTTTCTTCACATCCATAATTGATTCGTGCCCGTTGTTGCAATAGTTCAAAAAACAAAAGTAGCCAATAGAAAAATAAAATTCGGTGTCATTTCTACGACAAAAATTTCCTGGAAATTTTTGCACTTAGCATGAAATTAATAAGTGGAAATTATTTCAGCCAATCAAAATCATTTATTTATTAATAATGACATCATAATGACATAATGGACCAATGTCTGTGTCGTTGCGATTTTCTTACCGAATATGCCCTCGTGCTTTGACTAATATCCGTAAATTTTATTCTCATGCATTTCCAAAACGTAATTAATACTAGGAATATTATAAGTGAAAATATTTTACTGGAATTGCTTCAGAAAGTTGTCTATTTTAATATTCTAGAAGGAGGCTTGTAATTTTATGTGAGAAACACAAATTAAGGTCATAATTATTACTAAATTGCATATGAAATAATAAATATAAAATAAAAGAAACGATTAGATAAGGGAATCAAACCCCTGATCCCAACTCTCTCGAATGGTGACAATGGGCGTCACTAACCAAGCGACTAAAATTTCTCGTCATGAGCGGTGTGCTTGACGCTGTTTTGAATTTGAAACTGAAATGTGCCGCTCTATTTCGACCAATCCTAGTTTACCTGTGCGGTTCTCAAACAAACTCTACCGCGTGGTCTAGCCTGGTTGCAAGTGTAACGTAAGTTGGAATGAATTTTACTTTACCCTGGGCTTTTTCAGTGAACGTGGCTGTACATTATAGAATTACTGATAAGAACCCTTATATTTAAAAACTGTGAAACTTTTTCCTTTGATGTAAAGAGCATAGTGTTCCAATCATTGAGTTTCTCAGGGGATTCGCGGGTGAGGCAGAGGTTGTACAAAATTCAGTCTCTGTGGGCGGACCATTTTGCACCCTTATCGTAGTTTATGGCAGTAAGCAGGTAGACCCGTCGACCGTCAGAGAGGTAGAGGGTATCCTTGTCGTACGACTTCAGTTTCAATTTCACATTGTCATATCTTTTTAGAGAGATTTTGTGACAGAAGTCATTATCGCGGCACGCAAGCTTGCGGTGGTAGTCCTAACCATTTAGAACCATTTTAGGGCGTTTCAACTTCAATGGTGGTTCCTCTCCGTAATCCACGGCATGGCGGACAAGTGGGTTGGGGTGATCTGCGGCGTTGGCAAAAAATTTGACCGGAGTTGTACGAATATGGTCATCAAGATGAGGGATTCCAGCTTCACGATGAAGCTGAATGTTGCGAATAAACCACTCCGCGTTGAATACAAAACGAAGGGACTTGTTTTGAATAACTTGCAGCTTATGGATGTGCGAGCGCGCGGCATGGCTCCACACGGGGGAATCGTAAGTCATAATGAGCTTAATTACCATATTGTACAATCGAAGTGTGTTATTGGGCGACAACCGACTCTTACGGCAAAGAAGGGGGAACAATTGGGCGATGCATCTTCTTGCCTTATTTCTTGGCGGAATCTACATATTTTGAAAAATATAGACCTTTGTCCAGGGTTACACCCAAGTACTTGGCGGAATCTGATCACGGAATTCTCTCATTAAAAGTGTCTAACTGATCTGAAGGGGTATTACGACGGCGAGTGAAAAGGATGGCGGTACTTCTATTCCCATTAACATTGATCAGCGATTTTCGAAGCCATTCCTCGATAGTGTCAAGAGCTGTTTTCAGCTTATTAGTGATCCATTGGGGTTGCTTAGCACGGGCAAGGATGGCAGTGCCATCAGCGTATTGCGCTATTTCGACAAAAGGAGGTTTGGGCATATCTGAGGTAAAAATATTGTATAACAATGGCAAAATGGCGGATCCTTGGGGTACTCCCGCTGCTACATTACGGTTTGTCGACTTGACACCGTCCAAAGACTTCATTAATTTGATAATTTCGTGGGAATAGCCATGTTGTATTAATTTATAAAGCAAACCATAGTGCCAAACCCGGTCAAAGGTCTTAGCAATATCAAGAAAAACAGCACCGGTGCTGCATTTATGATCAAAATTGCTGTAGCAGTGTTCAACTACACGCAACACTATGGGGCGCCAAGTGTAAAGTTGTACATTTCATATTTTTCTCCACTTATTGGCCCTATTTAATGATATAGCGACCGAATATTAGTAAAAGTTCAATGCCGCTTCTAATATTTACATATATCACAACACCAATCTTCTATTTGTAAATAATGGACAATTTAGAATACATTTATATATGTTTCTAAAGTTGCATAATATATATATATATATATATATAAATATGCAGCTCCATTTAATTAAATCTCTTACTATTTAGAAATGTCGATGAAATAGCAGAGATTTAAAGTTTGCAGGGTATATTTATAAATACCCATCTAACTTGGACAATATTTACAAATCTCGCATTATGTTCAGATCTATTTATATATCAACGAAATGTTTTAAATGTAACTGATATTTAAATATATATGGCAGACATTTAGATAAATCTCTCAGACATTTAGCTATATGTCGCAGACATTTAATTGTACTGAACAATTTGGCAACGCTGTAGTAGTTCAAATGATCACCGTCCAGCTGACTTTACTATTTCTCATATGTCATATGTTTCTCATCAGTCACTGTCAAGTCGTGGTCAAGCCGTTTGATTTGTCAATCTGAAAATGGAAGGAAGCTGGCAGTCTATATTACCACAGGTAAATCAAATTAATTAACTACATAAATAATATTCTACAGTACGGACTAACATAGAAGTTTGGTACTTATCTTCATAATATACTTTGTTTTTAGTTGCAAGAAATGTTGCGCATCAGATTACCAAAATCTGCGATTGCCAAAAATTTGAATATTTCACGACCAACCCTCTATAAAATATTGTCTGAAACAGGATATGGAGAACAGGAAATTTACAAGTAAAAATACCATTACTATGTAATTTACAGATTCAGAGATGAAAATAGTAATTTTTGTTTCAGTAATATATCAAATTCTGACCTAGATATTATTATTGGTACCTGGTCCCAATTTTATGTGGCACATTGACGGCACCCACAAGTTAATTAGATGGAGGCTAGTGTGTCATATGGGAATTGATGGCTTCAGTAGATTAATTGTGTTTGGCCAATGTTCAAATAATAATAAATCAGCTACTGTCTTTACTCTGTTTGAGAAAGCGCAAAATAAATATGGGAACCCTTTAAGAATTAGGACTGATGAAAGTGGTGAAAATGTGAAGATATGGAGAAAGTTGCACGAACAATATGCTGATCGTAGTAATCCTGTGATTGTTGGTAGTTCCGTGCATAACCAACGAGTGGAGCGCCTCCATAGAGATGTGAATCGGATGTGAATGAACAAGTTTCAAACCATTTTTATAACAAATTTTATGAAATGGAGTCATTCGGTATGCTCAATCCTGAAAACATTACAGATCTGTTTTGCTTGCATTACGTGTTTATTCCTGTAATTAACAAACGACTTCACGAATTTATTTTGGCCCATAATAATCATAAATTATCAACTGAAAGAAATCTTACCCCTTTGCAACTTTTTAATTTATATTATTTTATTCGGGAAACACAAGATGAAGCAAATTTTAATTTTGTTGGTGGAATGCCTCTTGCAACTTTGGACAGAGACAGGCAATTGCCATATGTAAATGTCCTACCAATTTGTTGTCCAATAACCACTGAGCAGCATGAAGAATTGCAAAGAAATATAAACCCTTTATTATATAATGATCCCTTAGATGCCTTTAGAGATACCGTGTCCTATGTGGGCCAGTGTATAAATTAGTTTTATGCAAATTAATGACCCTGTAAATAATAAGCAACTTCTGTTAGAAAAGTTAAGTTTCATGTTATTAACTGTAAGATTTTGCTTTTTCGTATTTTAATATTACCAATAAAGTATTTACAATCATTACAGGTTAGTACTAATGTTAGGAGAAATCTTGCCCTTTTATACCTTACCTTTTTAATGAACTTTTCTGTAATTTAAAATTCGCATTTTACCTATTAGGTAAGTATGTTGTACATAAAAAAGTTCAGAAGCGATTGTATTTTTAGTAAAATTAGTTTTGCATAGCTCAGTTTTATAAACCGTTTTCTTCATAATAATAAAATCTGTAATGATTAATAATAGGTACGTTTTAAAGCAAACAATTTTATTTTACAAAACTATAGGATTTCAAACAATTGAAACCAAAGTAAACAATTGGAACAAAATTAAACATTTTAAATAAAATGGTTTAAACAAATTTTAACATTTCAAACAAAATGAAACAGTTTAAACAAAATTAAACATTGTAAATAAAATGGTTCAAACAAATTTTAACATTTCAAACAAAATGAAACAGTTTAAACAACATTAAACATTGCAAATAAATCACCAAACAATTCAAATCAAAGTAAACAATTCAAACAAAATTAAACATTTCAAATGAAGTAGTTCAAACAAAATCAAACATTTTAAATGACGCCAAAGTCCGGTGAACCCATAATTCCTTCTACCATACTGTTTATAAAGACGTCTTCTGGGAGTCCAAGTGGCAAAGTAATTGTCGATGAGCAGACATTTGCTGTAGGAAGTAATTGAGGTGCAAATTTTACAGTTAATTTTTCTTGTCCAAAGAGCAGCCACTGAGTTGAACCCGTTATAAATTGCAGGAGGTCTTTCAAACAACATCTAGACGACTCTAATTACGTATGCAATTTTAGAGTTGTGATAAACTTTTCATTACATGTGGGTACTTACGATTATTATTGTGACTGCCATCCGCGCAGCAACAGCTGGCCAAAAATTCCATAAAGAACAAAGTTGTTTTCTGCTCTGCACTATAATGATTACTCTCTTCTTCAGAATATTCAAAATTAATCATTTCATAGATTGTGTTGGCATTAAATGCCGGGGGAGAAAAATGCTCGCCGCTGAGAAGCTGTAGCATTAAATCTAAAAATTCAAAACACTATGAACGCTCTGACTGTAATTATACTCACTTGGAAATTTTTCTATTAGAGTACCTACTCCTAAAGTATTGAGACCCTTGACAAATTGGGCAATATGTGCTCCATTTTTTACAGAGCACAAATAACGTGCTGCTGTCTCCACAAAGTTATGTTTATTTGAAATTATGTCTTGAAAATAGCCCATCTCTTCAGCCAAAGAAATGGTGGAATCGCTAATTTTGTCTTCAGTTAGTAACTGTTGAATTAGAATGAAATTTTAACATATTAATTAATTCTATAACTTTATTAGTATACAGTGTGTCCAGGATAAAAATGTTAAGCATGGGGATCTCGCTTATTTAAGGAGTGGCTACTTTGGTCAAATTAGAAGAAAGTTACCCCAGCTAGGGCCCATTTCAATAGAACATTAACATTTCACGTATTTGTCATGGTTCGCTAGATATTAATTAAAAACTGAAATTTTCGATTTTGGTTTTTATTTAATTGCTCAATTGGTAGAAAAGATATCATCATGAAAATTGTTCATTATTGGGACACTTTTTTAAGAGCAACTACATGTTCTTCAAATTTTTCTACACGTTAAATTTCCCCCGGAAATAATACAAACTTTTGTTTTTCTTATGGATCGTAATAAGTTCATTAGTGAATTCTGAAAGCATTTTGATTCTTCTTTACACCAATGTGTAACACATTGGTATCAAGGCGTACATTTTCATTAAAAACGAATTTTTACGTTTCTCCACAGTAGGCTGTGGAGTATCCTGGACACACTGTATTGTTAGATATTTTCAATTTCGCAGATTTACACTCCCTTCAGACAATGATTCTTCTTGGACAGGTGTAAGGTTATTGTGTGTGCAACCAACCAACCTACTTAATAATATGTATGCGTAATAAGCATAATATGCTTGAAAAGATAGGCCTGCGAAATTTGAAGAATCTAACATAATTGTTAAAAATTAATAAACACAAACCTACTTAAGAACGTTTTGATAGGTAATGTCTGGAATATCCTCTATTCCGAAGTGATTATTACATCCAGCCAAATGCGAAATGAATGAAGAGTTAAATATTGGTACTGGCATGTGTCCCTGGCAAAGTATTAAAGCAACTGCAACACCCGCAGCGTATGGCAAATTTTGATCTAATGTAGACATATGACTAGTCAAGTGGAAATTACCAACTTCACCAATAAAAACAGACAAATTACAAAGTTTTTCAGAAAGAATATCTAAAAATTCTCTACGTAATCCTCCTACATCTACGCCCGCCTCTCCGATGAAAGTAACATGAAGTTGATTAGTTGCAACAAAATTCTTTTTAGTGAAGCAACGTACTGCATCAAGCAATAATTCAGAGCGTCTTACAAATATTCTTTGGGGTGAATCTTTTATATACCTCTGTATGTGATTTTCTAACAGTTCCTTAGCACTTCCGAATTTTTCGGTTAGTGTAATTTCTTCATCTGAGGAGTTACTAAAATTACAGTTTCATTAATAGTTTTTCAATATTCTGTAGGGACTTACTCATTCAGACAATTTAATGGCATATCAACATCAACATATAATTCCGCAAAGCCTCTGAAAAAAGAAAGGTATCTGTGAACAACTAAACAATATACAGACTGTTTCACCAAAAACGGACGGATTTCTGGCAGAGTTATTTGAAAACGTACAGAAGAATATCTGAATCCTTCTTGTATCATCATAGATTGTAGAATCATAGATTCTTCCTCAATTCAAGAAGAATTCAGAATTACTTATCTACGTCTTCAAATAACGCTGCTAGAAATCCGTCCGTTTTGCATTGAAAATAAAGACCTGAATCAATTTTAAGCAGAAAATGTAATACATTTTTGTAATCGGGAGAAATCAATCAGATAGAGCAATAAAAAAGGTATGTTTGCATTTAAAAATCAAAGGTTGGTCTACTTCCGGTCCAAACCGGAAGTGCCAGAATTAGTTTCTTACACGTCGATCATAGAGATTTTTCATCAAATCAAGAAGCATTACATGACCGCCACTATACCTTTGTCGAGCGCTTATGGTCACTGTTGTACTTGGAACAAAACTCGCCAATAAACTAGGCACTCCCTCATTTGTTGTACTTGGAACAGAACTGGCCAATGAACTTGGAACTCTCTCATTTGATATTTGTGTTGAAACTACACATGGTGATGAATTTGACTGACCAGCTTTATATATTAAATTTATATCCTGTTTGTTAGAACTGAAAAGAAAAAGAAATAAGCAAGTGCTTCAGTCAATAATTTGGAATTATGCATTTTTCTAAACATGTATCATATTTTTTAGTTTACCCAGTACAGTCATGAATGCTATCTACGTCAGAACCTTCATCAAGATCATCTTTAATGTTCATATCTTTTGAAGCTAGAATGTACAGCCAATTCTTGACTGCAACTGAAAAAACTTCAGAGGCTCTCCACTTATAACTGTCACTAACATTAGGAATCATTAATTTTTTGCAACCTGGCACAATGCTGCAACAAACAGGCTAAAAAAAATAATAAATTAAACACAAAAAATTACCTTAGAAATTTAAAATCAAATTCCACCTGACTTTGAAGCTCAAATGATTTTACAAAAACAGACGCAATTTCATTCCTAACTTCAAATTCTGACATTTTGGTATGTAATGAAACTTTACCAATTAAATTTTTTTGCGCCAGATGTTCTCTTGTTAGGCCACGAGGTATAGGAATGTACTTTGTTGTGCAATACGGTATGCACATTATATCGAAACTTTTGTGTCGAACAGGCCCTTGTCTTACTGATAAACAGTCTTGGTTAAGGTGAACACCAGTCCTTCGTTTCACTGCGCGAGAGGGGCTTATCTGAGATTGAGGAATTAATAATGTTGGTATGGGGAATCTAGGTGGTGGTGGTGGTGGCGGCACAGACTGAAATAGTTAAAGAATGCAGGTTTCATTTTAAGCAACTTAGAGATACACACAACTTCAAAATCATGGTCAGCTTCTGGAGATGGCTCCCTTTCTCTCTTTTTGCTTTGGCAAAACGCTGACGTTATTGCTTCAACAATAGTTTTCACTATATCAGTGGGATCTTGCATCGTATGAACCAACAAATCCGTGAATCTCCAATTTGTTGCTATCGAGAATCCAAGTTTGGAGGTTGTAAGAAAAGTTTAAAGAGAAAATACTTACAATTTTTGTTTCCTCACCGTTCGCCAACCGCCATATCAAGCCGCCATAACTTGTTTAACCGCCAGGAGCCCCAACAATGTCACATTTTCCCGCTCATGCTCACTTCTGTAGTTTCAATGAACAGATATCACTTTAACCATTAAAACTACGTATGTTCAGTGGCGTAACTTCAGCGCAAACACGAGGTTTTTAATTCTTTTAGTTCAAATAATAAAATCCCATTCATGCAGTTAAGTAAAGGGTAATTCATTTTTAGCTAATTACCTTCGGTTGCTTCAGTATTGGTACAAAACAAAATTGATCTCGACTGAGATGGTAACAGTTCGTCTTCAGGCGTGGCAGCCGGTCTGTGTGCGCCACTGCTTGTTGTCCATGGCCTTGGATGACAACTGCAGCGTTGTCAAATTGCTCAGTACAATTAAATGTCTGCGACATATAGCTAAATGTCTGAGAGATTTATCTAAATGTCTGCCATACATATTTAAATATCAGTTACATTTAAAACATTTCGTTGATATATAAATAGATCTGAACATAATGCGAGATTTGTAAATATTGTCCAAGTTAGATGGGTATTTATAAATATACCCTGCAAACTTTAAATCTCTGCTATTTCATCGACATTTTTAAATAGTAAGAGATTTAATTAAATGGAGCCGCATATTTATATATATATTATGCAACTTTAGAAACATATATAAATGTATTCTAAATTGTCCATTATTTACAAATAGAAGATTGTTGTTGTGATATATGTAAATATTAGAAACGGCATTGAACTTTTACTAATATTAGGTCGCTATATCATTAAATAGAGCCAATAAGTGGGGAAAAATATGAAATGTACAACTTTACGCTTGGCGCCCCATACAACACTTAATGAGTAGTTGCGTGTTTTTCACGAAATCCATATTGAAAATCGGGAATTATTTCCCTTTCGGTGGTAAATTTTCTTATTCGGTAGAGGATGCATCTCTCCGCAATTTTCCCAATGGAGGATAGAAGACTAATGGGCCGATAATTTGAAGGGTCTTTGGGGCTTTTGCCGGGCTTCAGGAAAAGTATTATGTCCACAGTCTTCCACTATCGGGGAAAATGTCCGAGTCGTAAGGAAGCATTAAAGAAAGAGGTCAGGAACATAATAGCTTTCCTTTGAAGATTTTTCAAGGCTATGTTGGTGATCCTATCAGGGCCTGGGGCTTTGCGTTTTACAAGGTTTTTGATGACGTCAGAGATCTTCTCATTGGGTGTGATAGTCGCCACAGGGTCTTCACCACCGACTGGCGCCCGTCTCTCTTTCAGTTTGTGTCACGTGATTCGGGTTAGCAAACTCCATGTCGACGGTGAATTGATCCCGAAGAGAGTCAGCAAATAGCTCGGCCTTGTACAATGGGTTGGGTCCGTTAAGTTGGCGAAGGAGACATTTTGCCAAATTTTGCTCGACTTTATACCACTGTAGTATGAAAACTTATGGCGTTAGAAAAATACATTTTATTAAATATTATAAAGAAATCTTTCAGTTACATACTACCGTAAAATTGAAGTATGCACCTCAATTAACAAAGTGGTAATAGTTAATTTAGAATACGTCTGCAGAAATCTTTTGATCGTTATATCGCGGTTACAACTGAAGATTTTGAGGACTTGATCATTTCCTTGTATACAAAAAATTGTAATCTAAAAACTAACGAGCTCAAAATCCGGCTAAAGTTTGAAATTTTGAATTTATGATTAATTAATCAACGTTGCCATTATTTTTTTCTATGCGGTTATATGTTAATAGCTAGATTTTAAAGCGCTATTAACAAAAGTTAAAGAAATTTTAAGAAAAGTTAATTAGTCTACTGTCTATCTTAATCGACAACCTACGGTCCTATGCTTGCCATGTTAAATTTAGTTCGGTGTAGAGCCACCACGTGGCGCTTCGAAGTTTGAGCTGTCACGAACCTGTCACCGTCGATCAGGGGTGCACTTGCGGTCAGTTTTATGATCACTTATCTGTTACTTTGCTAATGTACCATAAATACACTGAAATGATGGGGAACGAAAGCAACCACGACACACATAATAGTTTATTTTCGTTGTCCGGCGGTTACGGTGGTAATGAAGAAAACAAAATCGGCATGGAGATTCTTTGATAAATAGATTATTTTCCTCAAACTCATTGTACCCAATAAAATAACATTTCACTGCATTAGTGATCCTCAATTGCCCCTGAACTTGAAAGTAATAATTGTGTGTTTTTTTAAGGGTTAGTTGGTCACATTCCTAAGAAAGACAAAAACTACGTCTTTTTGAAACAACAGCTTTTCTCATGGTTAGTTGGAGTTGGTCTGTACCAATAATGGAAACGTCTTTATTATTCAATAATGTTTCCGTCATCTAATATTCCTAAGAAACAATTGCAGCAACATTCAACCAATTCTTTCTTCTAAAGACTTGAACAGAAAATTAATAAAACTACGAAAATCAAAGTGAATGTAATGCGACTCTTTGTTGATTGTCTTACTCAAAACTGACATTAAATGTCATCTAACCAGTATTAAAATTAAAATGAGGTATCTCAATGAGGTGGAAATTGCACGCGGTGTTGCTCTAATTGAAAATGGAACTTCCATTCGGCAAGTTGCAAGAGATGTTGGTGTGAGCCCATCGGGCGTCCAGCGATTGTGGAATCGCTATAGGACATAGGTCTCTATAAAGGACGCCGCGGACAAGGTTGTAAGAGACAGACGTTCCACGGAGCTATTGCTCCTGAAACATGCGCATTATGGGTGATTGTTTACAATGTCCACTTCTTGGTTTTTGAGATGTAGATGTGCTAAGGCAAAGAAAATAAGAGTAAAAATAGAAGTGGTTTGCACAAAAAAGATATTGATTTCCGTAATATATAAATGTTAAGGAATGCTTTGCTGTAATTGGCTTTTTGAAAATCCAGAAGTGGGTAAAGTAAACAATGACCGCATTATGTAAAACGTAAAACATCTTTTAGTGGTAATTTCTAATCGTGCTTTTAAAAAAAAATCACAGGGCCCAGAACTGACCTTGTACAAAACTTTTTCGCGTGCCTCTAAAAAAATGGAAAAAAATCCTTGTCCTGGGCCAAGAACCGAACCTACGACCTCGACCGTCCACTTTCAGCCACTATCCCATGCGGCTACCTTACCAGCAACCCTCGAGTGCTCTATCTTTGAAGTCTTTTGTCTCCATGCGCGAAGTACATAATGCGCATGTTTCAGGAGCAATAACTCGGTGAACGTCTGTCTGTAGACGTAAATTTCGAAAACCAACTCGCCGACAACCTCGTCACAGGTCTCGTGGCAGTTACCAGATGGCATGTATTGTGATAAGAGAACCTTTTCACGGAAGGTAGTCGACCAAAGTTTATTGCCGATTAGGACTCAGTAAATCTTCTTTTCCATGGGGTTGTGTCATAAATTATTTTGGGCCAAGAAACAGCGCCATCTGTAGAGTCAGAAACACAACTTGAGGGGTACATCGTCGCGTTAAGCGGGGGAATTGTTCGCGGCGAAGTATTCTTTAAAACACGCACCATTCTCCAAAGAAAGTTGTCTTGCACATTCAGCGACTCTAGCTTTGATTGCCATCTTTCGTTATTGTAATCATACAAAGCTTGTCTGACCGCCGTTTGCAAACGATTTAATTCCGTTTTGTCTCGACGAGACAGGGTGCGATTAAAAACTCGTTAAGCTCGGTTTTTCCGTCGAATGAGATCTCTAATGTCATCAGGCAAAGATTGCGTAGTTTGCCTAATTAGGCGCGGGTCCCTAGCAAATTCTATAGCTCCAACAACAATTTGCTCGAAGGCTTCTAATTCATTATCTAATTCAACAATGGTGTCAGTCATTGGTACGGGCCCCAATAAATCTCCAACTCTAGCCTTGAATTTATTCCAGAATATTTTTTGTGGTAAGGAGGGTGTGTCGTTAGGAATTTCGCCCAATTTAAGAATCACTGGATTATGATCGGAATTCAGGGCTGAGATCGCGTATATTTCGGTAATTAGGGGGACATTTTTGAGAAAAGCAATGTCTAAGACATCAGACGTGCCACGGGTATTAAAATGGGTGGGCTCGCGAGGGCCTAAGGCAGCTACGTCTTTCGCGATTAATATATCGTGTAGCAGCTGGCCATTAGGATTAATAACGCGGCTGTTTCACACGGGGTGTTTACAATTTAGATCTCCCGCCACTATTGTGGGGGCATCACCGGGAAATAACAATTAGATGTCCGCGTCTGTGATTGGAGTTTGCGGCGGCTTATAAGCAGAAATAATTTTAATAAAACCAGCAGTCGTTTCTACCATGACCGCGGTGTTTTTGATGTTAATAGTGGCCGGATTGGGAATAATAAAATGCTTAAGGCATTTTTTAATATAGACTGCCGTACCGCCTCCCTGTCCGACAGCTCGGTCAGTTTTATACAAATAATAATTTTGAGTTTGGAGTTTGTTACAGGGTCTAGCATGTGTTTCGGTGACGAACACCAAGTCTAAATCATGCTCATGCATAAAAACTTCTAATTCCTGTTTTTTGCTCATAAGTCCGTCCGCGTTCTAAAAACAGATCGCGAGCGGGGAGGGGGAAACTGCAGTGGGTTGTGCCACTAGTTTAGATATTATTAAGAATGATATTGGCATTGATTAAGAAGTTTTTATAATCCGCTGGAGTTACGCACTCTACATCAACTTGGCGGGACGTCTTTCTTGGCTTTTTATACGTGTCCAACTCCGAGCCACGGATGTTTTTTTTAATGGCGTGTTGTTTGACCAACTCCGCCAGCTCCAGAGACTCCTGCTCGCCGAGTTCGTCCAGCACGGGTTTATCTAAAACACGTGTGGGTTCCTTGCTGCCCATCATGGCTGGCACGCCACTGGCTCTTGTTAAAAATTTACAGATTTTGCAATCCTTGCAACCATCGGAGGCATTGGAAATGATAACACCATAATAAGGAACATAATTACAACAACTGTTTATTATACATAGAAGGCTATAAAATTAAACATATCACATCATTTTTAATTAACTAACTTAGGGCCAGTTTTACGAAAGTCGGATAAGCATTGGAATAACTATTCTGTAGCCGGATCCTGGAAAAAGCGATTGCGACCGAGTCGCTTCTAAGCAACCGAAAACGGTTGCTTTGGATAGATATCAACCGAGTCGCAATCGGTTAAACAGAGAGTTCCGAGAGGCTATCGCATTTTTTGGTGTGCCGAAGGTGCATCCCTATGAATGACATTGGTAGATGACGGCTTAGGGGATGGATTTTCAAATATTTTCAGGTACAAGTGGAAGGGTTATAGCCTCCGGCACCCAAGTTTACCTGTTCTTAGTGGAAATCGTTTCTACAACTCCAAAGGTGCTGCTTTAAAAGCGATTCTTCGGATATTGCATATTTATCGTTATTTGGAGATTAACAAGGGGTTTTTAAATAATCTTTATCTTGTTGTTCATAATATGTACCAATATTATAACGTTTGTAGGTAAAAAATAACAATTTTTATTTCCGAAACCACTTTTAAATGATCTCTAGATTATTTGAATTTTTTCTTCAAAACGTGCTTGCAAATTTTACAAAATCATAATGTCGACAAACATTTTAATTATTTCCTTGAATAAACGTTAGGTATATCCCAGTCAACTTGGACATTTGTAATTACATTCAGAAAAAATATCTGTAAACAAAAGTCCTAGGTACAATCGTACCATAAAGTATGTTTCTATACCAAAATAATATCCTCCACAAATTTTGTTACATTTATAATAATTTGTTGGATTCATAATATACAGTAGCTTGTATTCTAACTCTGTCAGATTGAAACGCAAGTTTGAATTCATACGCATATCTCAATTTTTGTATACATAGTGTCCCGGAATAACTGTTACAAACTTAAGAGGCGGATATAAAATCAAAAAATTAAACGGCTTTTCTTAATAAACATGTTCTCGAAAACGGTTGATAACAGAGGAAGAGTTCTTGAAAATTGTCGTAACTCTTGACTCTTATGATCAATTTTTCCGAATGTTTGCACATGTACTACTTATCATGTATCGTTGGTATCCATTTTGATGAAAATCGCAAGACACCGAAAAGTAGCCAATAGAAAAATAGAATTCGATGTCGTTTCTCTGACAATGTAAAAATTTCCTGGAAATGTTTGCACCTTGCATGAAATTAATAAGTGGAAATTATTTCAGCCAATCAAAATTATTTATTTATTAATAATGACATCATAATGATATAATAGACCAATGTCTCTGTCGTTGCGATTTTCACTTATAATATCCCTAGTGCGTTGATTATTTCCGGAAATTTTATTCTCATGCATGTTCCACTCGAGCTAATTAATACGTTTTAAAAATGCATTCGAAAAAATAAGACTTGTGGTCCACGATGTTTACGTTCACGATACTTAGGTTAGGTAGTTTGAAAATTTAGTCTTTTCACCTTAACAAATTGCTGAAAAGTGATTGGTTTCGCATTTTTGAAAAGATCCTCCCCTAAACCCCTTCCCTCCAAAGCGACCGAAATCGTAAAGATATCGACTCGATCGCAATCACTTTTTCCAGGATCCCTACACTGGACTAAGGGCCGGTTTACATACCCTCGGTCCACAGTTTATACCTGGTATTATCCTATTCAACTTTCGTAAAAGCTCATTTATCGCGAGTTATTCCGGAATAGCGTTATTCCTGGTATACAGTAATGTATGGATAATCCGAACCCCCTATAATCCGAACTACTCTATAATCCGAACACCCCAATTGTGTAAAATGATATCCATAATCCGAACTCCTGTATTCCGTAATCCGAACTACCGCTTAATTATCTTTTTACGTTCGCATGCGTTGATCGAAGGAATGCTGAACGTAATATGTATAAGGTGTTTTTTCATCAGAAATTTGTTTTTATTTTAATTATGTTTAAAATGTAATTTTTTGTTTTGAAATAAATATTTTATTAATTTTATAGCCATTATGTATACCTATGTCGTAGTCATCGGGCGTAATGCGTCATTTCATGAAACGTCGGCAATCGCTGTAATTAAAATCATTAAACTAGCTGTTTTTGGGCAAGGAAAAAATGAGAGGAGACTAGGCAATTTATGAATTTGGTGTTGTTTATCCTCCTCACCTTTCCCTGTGCTTTTTCTTGCCCTAAAACAGCTAGTTTAACGATTTTAATTACAGCGATTGCCGGCGTTTCATGAAATGACGCGTTACGCCCAATGACTACGACATATACATACATATTTTTTAAAGTATGATGGAACATTTTTATGGTTGAGTAAGGTATCTATAAACCGAACATGTTCGTATTCTAGATATCATTTATTATGAATTCTATAATCCGAAAGTTTTGGTAATCCGAACGGGGTCTGCAAACTTTCTGTTCGGATTATCCATACATTACTGTAATACCCTTTCGTAAAACCGGCCCTTAAAGTACTTATTCCGCGAATAGGCTTAATAAACAACAAAATGAATTCAAAAGAAAAAAGAAAGGCAACAAAACAACTACCACATGGATGTATCAAACTTTTTTTGTGGCGTTACTGGTAGACGCACCTACATTTACATTATCGTCATCATCACTTGAAGATGACTGATCTTTCTTACGGTTTTTAAATTCCGTCAATTGGTCAAAACCGAAAGACCGCTTTGGCACTCTATCCATTTCGACGACTTTCAGGTAAGCTAAAGACTACGTTAAAGTCTAAACTAAAGCCACTTTTGGTAATTTTAAACCCTTTCACCGAAACCATTAAAGCTGCGTGCATGTATGACGGTAATATCAACTGCTTCCATTTTGACGGATGTATCGTTTTACCAATAATTTCCGCTAAACTCACATGTATCTGGCTGGCTACGTTTAAAGAGTTTTCTATATGTAGACCAAAGATACCGGGTGTCGTTTGATCATTTATAATTTTGGTTGCAGTCATCAGTTTCGTTCGTAATGCCTTCAATGATTCTTTGATATCCACAATGCCAAAACGCTCTACAGCCGAACGAAACTGTTGACTTGCAGCCAAACATTTCATATCATTGATGAAGCGCTCTAAGAAAGCTAACATCATTGCTTTGCTTTCCGTGTTCCACCGATGCTGAATATTCGGGACTAACAATGAAACCCGATGTCGCGGCTGTAACGCCCTAATGTCATGAATATTCGATCTACAAAAGTTTTCCTCGGAGGAAGTGAGAAAAACCCCGTACGTGTTAGTTACAGCAAATAACAACGGAGGTTTCTTATATTGAAATTGACATAAATTGGCTTATTGATCGCACCTTTCCGAAACTTGTAGTTCAAGCATAACATACGTCACCATAAGGAACATTTGTAGTATCCAGAACATCATGCATTTGAAAAGCAATTAAAACGATTAATAAAAACACGAGTTAATCAGAGAACGATTTATTTTCGCGGGAGCGACAACCTATCGGATGCAAATCTCGGCCCACGTGCACATCACACGTCTTCACGATTGGTCGAGCTCGAGCGACACCGCTGTCTTTTGGCTTTGAACGATAACTCGTAACTTGCCCCCCATATACGAACATAAACATTTCCAATGTTACAACGGGCAGGTATGCACGGTCGGTAGCACGGTAAGCACGTCCTCTCGCAGGCAACCGGTCGACTCAAATACTGACTGTCGACTGACCATTCGGTGAGCTATTCCTCCAAGAATTTGCAAACGGAGAAGTTCTGAAAATTTGTCCCACTATCCACGATGACAATTCGAGGTGTGCTAAAACAAGCGCTAAAAACTTGTAACGCCTGCTGAGTTTCGTCAGCAATTACTGATTTCAGTGGTACAAAATAACAATACTTTGTAAACGCATTCATCATAACCAAAACATATTTATATTTCTCTGAGAGAACCGGCAATGGACCGAGACAATCGATGTGAACGACGTGAAACGGTAAAGAGAGACTTTCAGGTGATCGAATCAAACCCTACAAAGGGCATGTGCGAGTCTTTTTGACAGCGCACACCAAGCAGTGTTTCAGGTAATTTTTTACAAATCTTTGCTGACGAGGAAACCAGAAATGTTGATTTATTAAAGCAATCGTCTTGTACACACCAACGTAGCATTGCTCGTCGTAAAAAAGCCTTAATAATCCGAGTCGACTCTGCCGTGGAACAAAATAACGAACAACTTTTGACCTACCAGAAACTATCTGTTGATGAAAAGGCAACCCATCTTTTTCGAAATATTGTTTTGGATTTAGTTTTCCCTCACCTTTTTGCTGAATGTGAAGCCAAGATTCATGTTGAGATACCCGCAAAACAGACATAGGGTTTCGACTGAGAAAATTCACATGACTAAGACCCTTTCCGATATACAACTTCATAATCAAAATCTTGAAGGTAAATCCACCAACGCGCCACTCGAGGAAGGATTTCCCTCTTACAGTAGCCTTTACAGCATTACATTCCGTAACAATGATAAATTTGAAATAGACCCGAACGTGTTTGAGAGAGTTGACAATGGCTATCGTCTCCAATTCATAGGAATGGTATTTCGATTTCGAAAGAGAAGTTTTTTTTACTAAAATAAGCAACAACTTTAGTTTGACCATCATATTTCTGAATAAGAACTCATCCATAACCAATTGAACTAGCGTCCGTATGAAGCTCCGTAGGCAAATTTGGATTAAAAGTCGAGAAAAGGGGTTTTGATGGACGACGTGGACAGGGGTCAACTCCATACTTCCGGGCCTCTACTTTGTCGCGCCAAATTCAAACATACGAGGAGATGTTTGAATTTGGCGCGACAAAGTAGAGTGCTAACAATATTTATTTTTTTACTTTAGCTAGGTGCCTCTGTCGAATGAACTGCTTGCTCAATTGCATTCAGGGACGTAACCAGGACCAAATTATTGGGTGGGCCGGCACTGGGCCAGATAAAATTATAAGTGGGTCAATAAAATTATAAAAAAAATAATGTGACTTACCTAGTGCAAAACAATTCTGCGGTTATTATGTGCTGCATCAAATTCGTCTACAATTTCTTCAATGTTCAAGGACTTGGCTGTGGCACGTTCAATATTCAATGTAGCAAGATGATTTAATCGTTCATTACTCATTTTATTGCGAATATATGTTTTCAAGCGCCTCAAACAGGAAAAAGTACTTTCGCAGCAGCACTTGATATGGAAATTGTCACAGCGATGACGGCCAGTTTGTAAGTTTAACTAAACACAATTTTATACACTTTTAAGAAGTCTACGAATTCCAAAACACTTTTTATTTTCAGATTATTTTCAATCTCATATCGAATTATGGTGTGTGGCAAAATATTTAATTCCGATTTTAACACTTCTATGTCACATCCGTACTGATTAGCTAAGGGTACCAAGGTATCGAAGTTTGAAAATATGGCTGCTTGCGGATGTAGTGCACTAATACCATTAATCACGTTAGCACAGTTGTTGAAACGATTATTTAGTTCACTTAAAATTAAGTCAATTGCAGGCAAGAAGAGTTGTATCCTAAAACTATTCTTTTCTATTAATTCTGATTCTTCAAAGCTGTGATGTTCTTCTGTGAAATTTCTTGGGCATTTTCTTGTATCGTCGTCGTCGCAATGATCCACCCTTATCAATCACTTGCTCCTTTAAATTTGGTCAAGATTTAGTGTACATGCATAAATTAAATATGAAATTGAAATTAATTTGTTGCAGTAAACCGATAGCTTCTGCAGATCGATCCGATTGTTCGAGTACTAATTTGTTTAATAAAAATAATAGTTCACTCAACACTTTCTTCACTGCATAACACGCAAAAACCTGGGCATCTTGTATAACAAATACGTTTAAGTTCGGTCGGTTTTTCTTTTGGGCATAGCTGTTGTTGAACTTCTATAAATTTTGAGTGAATGGCTGAACCAGATACAAATGTATACAAATTTTCCAAGATATTAAAAAAGATATTGCCGTTTGGTAAATTGCGACACACATCCACTACTACCAAATTCAATCGATGATTACTACTTTATGTAAGGTTACCATAAGAATATCTGTTAGCGGTTTCTTCCTATTTATTTATATTATGATTATTATGTATTATATTATAACTTGATGTAAATTTAGTACCTGATGATTAATTATATTTCCTTGAGTAGTATTTTGTTTATTATATCTAATATCTAGATCGCTATAATCTCTGTGAATTATAATCCGCTTCAATAAAAAAAACTAATAACCAAACAGATCTGGTCTCACTTTTTACACAGAACAACCAGTTTAGGGGTAATTATCAGCACCTGTGTATGTTCTCCTCTTAGGGATTAGCGAACAGTTACTGATTTGGGTTAACTACAACCAGGTACCCCTAAAGAAACGGAAGTCGAGGAAGTCTCCGTGGCAGACTTTATCACCAGGATGGCAGAGGAGCGAGCCCAAACCGCCAGAGACCAGCATGAAACCCAGCTAGAAAAAGCTGAGCAGATTCTACAGCTAGGAGTAGGGTTGAAGACTAAAATGGAAGCATTAGCGAGGAGTATTGCGGCCGTACATAACGATCTGACACAGCAACTAGACCAACTTCAAGAGCAGGACTAGGTACACCAAGAACCAACAGAACCACAGGGAAGGACACCTGAGACCAGTAACACCGGCAATAGAGTATGGTACACCCAGACAGCGGTGTTACCTCGGTATATCAATGGACAACAACATCCGATGTTGTACCTAAGAGAATTGAAAACTTATTTCCATAAAACGAAAACACCGGAAGAAGAGTTAGTAGTGGTAGGAGAAAGCTTTGGGGGCTTGATGAAGGATTGGCAATCAATATACGAAACAATATGGCATAGTTATGCCAACTTTAAACAAAGCTTTATTCGAAGTTTCTGGTCGACCACAGAACAGACTCCGACATCAGTTAGGGGTAGAAAAATGGAATGCGCGCTATTCCATGGCAGAACATTTCATTCACTATGCTGCAAAAGCCCAGCTACTAACAGAACCAATGCCAGAATCGGTCTTGGTAGCCGAACTCATGCACCACTTTCCACCACACATTCAAGCTCTCTGGAGTTTAAAACCGGAAAAGACTTTGCAAATGGCAGTAGCATTTCTACGAGAACAAGAGAATATTGTGGAAAACGCTGTAGCAACCCCACCACCGGAAGTCTCACCTTACGGACCAGCACCACGGGGGCCATTCCCAAGAAGCTCAAAGGTCAACCATTCGCCGGCCAAACCGTACTCTAGACCGTTGGCGAAACCCCACACGGTGGTCCAAACGGCAGCTGCCATTGATGTGAAGCCTAGTCTATGTGACGTGAAACCCAGTCTATGTCAGTGCCCTCACAAGCGAGAAAACTAAAAGTCATCAACCGGGGAAAGCTACTAGGATTGACAGGAAATACGAAGACCATAAACTCAGGAGATTTTCCAGTTTTTGCCGGACATCGTTAAAAAAACTATCAGTATAGCATAACAGCCAATACGAAGTTACTAATACTAATAATCATATAAATTAGCATTAAATATAATAAGAGATATAAATATAATAAGAGATATAACTTAGGTATAATATGAGATATTAATTAGAATTAGAATAAGAGATATAAATTTGGCATAATCTAGAACTCAGAAACCATGGCACTTTTCACTTGCGTGTGCTTGGCACTGTTCCTCCAAACAAAGAAAAAATGCAATGTTCAAACAGAAGGTAAGCTTCGAACACAAATAAGTCGGTCTACACTAAGTCTGAAAGTAAAAAGTTATACATGAACGATGTTTTTATAAATTTACGAACTTGGTCATTTTCTCGCTGAACAACCAACATAGAGTTGATTTTTTGACGGTTACAGGTTTGTCTCTTAAGGTCACTTGGACATAGGGACTTTTTCTGCTCATGGGTTCCTCCACTTTGTAGTCCTTTAAATCAAATTTACATAATGTTGTCCAGTGTTAGATCTTCTGGAAGTTCTTGTTCGTCGCTCTTTCCCGTTGGGGAACAAATTCCTCTAAGCGAGTTAGCGTATTATTTACGAAGGGGTTTTCTGACACCGCATTGGTAGAATATGATGTTTGCGCAACAGCAAGCTCTTCAAGTATATCGTCGTCTTCAACTGAGTCTTCAAATAACACTTGAGAAGCTTCTCACTTGCAACCTCGCAACGCCAATATGAAATTTGACCCATAAGAAGCAATTGCAATAAATATCCGTTTTTTCTCCGTTATTCTATGTGAATTTATGCAATAGTTACCGCAAAAATTAATTTCGTTGGTTCAATATGTATAGTCATACTTTGTCTCTGTATGTACACTGTGAAATAAATGCAGTTGTCTGTTTTAGGTTATGCTACAAAACCACTTATAATTAAAAGGTCATGGAACTTAGAAGAAATAAAATCAAAAATTGGAAATTTGTATACAACTAATATACGCACGTTACTGAACATGTGCGATTTTAAAGTGGCAAAATGCGAGAAATCCAAAAAATTGCTAAAGCTTAGTGATGTACAAAATGCAACCGAGTTGGAAGAAGCTTTAGGCCAAGGAGTTCTTGTAATTGTCCCTAACAAGGACCTTCCAGCTAATCTTCCGACTCTAGAGGAAATGCCAGCTGATACCCCTGCTCATGATTCAGATTCTGATTTTGAACCTGGTAAATAACTTAAGAATTTTAAAAGTAAAAGAAAATTACTCCTGTTGATTTCAGTGAATACAAGACCAAGTTCATACATGAATCAATTACCTGCTACTTCAAATAGGTCAAGAACGGCGAGGTCACTACAATTGCTTCAGCCATCAACGCCTTCAATGACTCAACAACCTGATATAGGTATGTAACAATAATTCACATTTCATGACAATGTAGGATGCTGTAAAAACAATCTAGTTGCAGAGCTATTGCACCTACGGAAAATGTATGCAGCGCTTCTAAATCGCTACATCGCGAAACAATGACTTAAAACCTCATACTATTTAAGATTTTCACTTACGTTAATAATTATTCCATTTGTTGCAATGAAAATGTTCATTTAGAAACGTGACTAAAAATGGTATGTTTAATTTTAGCATCAGCAAGATCTGACAATCCTAGGAGAGAGGTGCACACCAGACAAACAGAGGTTAATGAGTATAATGAACTGAATAATGTTCCAGATATCTTCAATTGTAAGTTTTAATCATTAATATTCGAGTATGTATCATTCTCTTATGGTTTCAGGTAATTCAAATAATGAAGATTGTATAATCTGGCCTGGAATTGATGAAAATGCGCCAACTAAACTTATAGAAATTGATCGGAAATTCGTCTTTGAGGAAATGTTGAACATTTACTCTGATGAAACAATTACAGATTTTAAAATAAGCGTACTATTCAAGGGAGAGATGGGAATTGACGCAGGTGGCCTAACCTATGAGGTGTTTACAATTTTCTGGCGGGAAGCCTTCGCGAGGGTCAACTATTTCAAAGGTCATGATATCTGCATTCCATATACGCCGATTCTGCAAATACGTAAAAAGAAAACTGATTTTATAGTATTGGGGCGTATTCTATGCCACATGCTATTATTAACAGGCATGTTTCCCATAAAACTTTCAATTTTTATATTATTGCAAATGACAGGAAAAACAGATAATAACTACCAGGGAAATTTAATTTTAGACGATGTTGGTTCGATTACCAAACTGTAGATACTCGGTTGACCAAATGTAGGACTCGGCCTTACATGGGGTTTCGGTTGGAAGAGCTTCGTTGATTCGGTTGTAAACAAACACCACGTGGTTTTAATACTGTATTTAAACTTAAGACTAAACAGGAATTCGAGCAAGTAGGTAATAGGTATAGAAATGATTGAGTAAAGAGTTGATAAAGACAGATAAGAGTTACGTAAGGTAAAAACGGGTAAAGAGAGCCGTGCTAGGTCGGGCGCGGCTTAAATAGGGATAACTAGCTACCTGTTCAGGAGGGGGGCTAGTTACCTGCCCAAACAGCTGAGTTGGGGGATGTGCTGCACCCAACATTCCGCCGCCTTGAAAGGATTACTTTCAATAATTAGCATGGTTGAAAATCGGTTAGGTGGTTAATATGAACTTACATCGCTAAGTTAGTACAAATAACAAATTGATAAAAATGGTAAACAAAATTAATAGCTAAGAAAATCGGTTAGTCAAAATGAACTTACATTACTAGGTTAGTAACAAATTGATAAAATGATGAAAAAGATTTATGGTTAGTTAATGTCTCTTATGATGATCGTCGTCAATTCCGGTCTGCAACCTGAGCACAAGAGTTCGATCACAGAGGTTCAAGAGGTAACACACACACTTTTGTAATTGACCTTTTCACAACACCATTTGCGGTTTTCACTGACACCACACGCACCAAGTTGTCGCTTCCAGGGTGGACGTCGGTGATGCGGCCTAGTTTCCAGCATAATGGCGGTAGGTTGTCTTCACGTAACACAACCAAGGTTCCCACGGTCAAATTGTGTTGTTGCCGGTTCCATTTGGGTCGTTGCTGCAGGGTGTGGAGATACTCCGATGACCACCGTTTCCAAAAATGCTGTTTCATTTTTTGGAGGTGTTCCCAGCGGGAGAGTCGATTGGCTGGTAATGGAGTTAAATCGGTCTCCAAGGGAGCAGTGAGTGGCTCCCCGATTAAAAAATGCCCTGGTGTTAAAGGACTCAAATCGGTAGAGTCATTCGATAAGGGGCAGATGGGTCGCGAGTTCAGGCATGCTTCGATTTGAGTGAGGAGTGTGTACATTTCCTCAAAATTCAACAGCGTATTTCCCAAAACTCTCTTAATATGGTATTTGGCCGATTTTACTGAAGCTTCCCAAAGTCCTCCAAAATGCGGGGATCTTGGTGGTATGAAATGCCATGTTATGTTATCGTTAGATAATTGGGTGACCACATTGTCTTTGAATTTGGATGATTTGAATAGTTTCACAAGATCGCTTAGCTTTCGGTTGGCACCCACAAAATTAGTTGCGTTGTCCGAATAAATGTTTAGTACCTTGCCGCGTCTTGATATAAATCGGTTTATCGCGCTAATAAATGTTTCTGATTTGGCATCACAGACCAATTCTAGATGAACTGCCTTCGTACCAAAACATACAAATACTGCAATATATGCCTTTATTGATTTGCGACCACGTCCTAAACCTTCCTTGATTGTAATTGGGCCGGCATAATCGACTCCACAATGAATAAACGGACGTGAAGGTTCTATTCTTTGAACGGGTAGGTTGCCCATCAATTGATTTGGACTATTTAAAGGTTTGACGCGAAAGCAAGTTATGCATTGATGCAGCGTTTTCCGAACTGCACTACGACCACAAAGAGGCCAAAATCGGAGTCTCATTGCAGCTAAAGTAGCTTGCGGACCGGCATGCAACAATTTAAGGTGCTCGTACTGTATAATTAAGTTGGTGATGAAATGGTTTTTCGGTAGGACCATTGGATGCTTGGTATCGTAACTAATGCGTTGCGCGTAATCCAACCGTCCTCCTACTCTAATCACATCGTTTGAATCTATAAAAGGGTTAAGAGATAATAAACGGCTTGACTTGTCTAATGGCTTGTTTAGTTTGAAACTTTCGATTTCGTTATTGAATTCTTCCCGCTGTGTTAGTTTGATTATAATTATCATAGCTGCATTTAGTTCGGTTGTCGACAAATTGCTAGACTTAATTTTTAACGAATTTCTAATATTATTGATAAATCGTCGACACCAAGCCACAATTCGCAGTAGTTTAGAGAAGCTAGAAAATTTGTATAAAATGTCGAATTTTAATGAAGTTTGAGTGGACATCAAACAAGTGGTTCGTCTTTCCGGTGTTTCTAAATCGTTGTAGACAATTTCGTGACTAGGCCAACGTATTAAATCAAATTTTAACCATTCGGGGCCCTGCCACCATAATGGAGAAGTAATAAGTTGCTTAGCGTCTACTCCTCGCGAAATTAAATCGGCTGGATTCTCTTCTGTACCTACATGACGCCAGTCGCCCACATCAGAAAGAGATTGTATTTCGGATGTCCGATTTGCGACATACGTTACCCATTTGCTGGGCAAGCCGTTGAGCCATTGTAACACGGTTTTCGAGTCGGTCCAGAAATATTTCTTGTTGATTGTCAAGTTTAATATTTCTGATACCTTCTGCATATAGCGAGCTAGAAGCAACGCTCCGTTTAATTCGAGTCTTGGTATCGATATGGTTTTCAATGGCGCTACACGTGATTTGGCGCATAATAAGGACATAAAGTTATTGTTATCGATATCGGTAATTCTTAAATAAATGCACATCCCGTACGCTACTAATGATGCATCACAAAACCCATGCAGCTCAATGTGTGCAGGAGCCTTGTCGGGTGTCACTCTTCTCGGAATTTTGATATCGTTTATAGTGCTCAATTGACTTGTAAATTTAATCCATTTATTGTATAATTCGGAAGGAATAGGTTCGTCCCATTCCAGTTTCAATGTCCACAATTTTTGCAGCAAAATTTTTGGTGTGATTAATATAGGTCCGACCAAACCAAGAGGGTCGAATAATTGTGCAATGGTTGACCACACTGATCGTTTTGTAATAGGTTGTTGAAGCTGGAATGGTTTTATTGAATATTTAATAATGTCCTTTTGATAATTATATATTAATCCTAAAGTTTTCATTTCGTCTTGTTTATCGAGATTAATGTTAGCATTAGAGTCAGATTCGGTTTTTGAAAATAAATAAGGTTGATTAGATGCCCATTTACGTAGGTCAAAACCTCCCTTTCTTAGACATTTAATTAATTGATCGCGTAATGACATTGCTTCCTCCAAGCTATTTGCACCGGTCAATAAGTCGTCTACATAAAAATCTCTCATGATTATAGGATAAGCTAAAGGGAATTGATTTCTTTCGTCGTATGCTAACTGTTGTAGCGATTTGATGGCAAGATAAGGAGAAGAAGCTAATCCGTAGGTTACGGTTGTCAACCTATAAGTGTCAATTGGTTTATTGGGATCCTCACGCCAAAGGATCCGCTGATAATTACGATCGTCTGGATTGACAATGATCTGACGATACATCTTCGCAATATCTGCTGCTAAAGTTATTTTATGCGTACGAAATCTGAGGATTATTGAAAATAAATCCTGTTGTAGAGTTGGACCTACACATAAAACGTCATTCAAACTGTTACCGGTTGACGATTTTGCGGAACCGTCGAATACTACCCTCAACTTGGTTGTTGAGCTTCCTGGTTTTACTACCGCGTGATGGGGAAGATAAAAAGTTTTCGTTGACTCATTCAATTCGGTTGTTGGCACTAGTTCCATGTGCCCTAATTGTTTGTATTCGTTTATGAAAGTACTGTAATCCGCGTGAAGTTGCCGATTCTTGTTAAATATCCGTTCGAGAGATTTAAAGCGTCTTAAGGCGGTCTGTTTGGAAAGTCCAAAGGGTTTATGGTCCCTTTTAACCGGTAGGTTGACAATGAAACGACCGTCGGCGGCTCGTTTATGAGTTTCAGCAAAGTGATCTTCACAGAACCTTTCGCTGGGGGCATGATTTGTTTTATTGCTTCCTTCTTCAATTGTCCAGAATTTGGCAATTTGAGTTTCTAATGAGTTTTGCGATAAGTTGCACGTGCTAGGTTGTTCGGCAACATTTGCAATGGTACTAAAATTCATTTTACCTGTGATTATGTACCCTAGAGAGGTTTCTTGTAAATACAGATTAGGGCCCAAACGCCGCTTGGAATTTCCCAACAGTTCCCAAAAGACACCTGCACCCAGTAAAATATCAATTTTGTTAGGTTTATTGAAACCGGGGTCTGCTAGCGTAATGTCGTTTGGAATTTCTAAATGAGAAATATCGAATGGGGTTGATGGGACATAATTAGTAATTTTTGGTAACACGAGGCAAGATAAATGTGACTTAATGGTTGTTGATTTAAATTCGATGTTAACATAATTTTTGACTGTTGTTAATGACTGGTTGATACCTGTGACTGGTATTCTAATCGATTTCATAATTAGGTTTAATCTTTTACATGCTTCTTGTGTTATAAAGTTACTGTCAGAACCCGAATCCAGTAAAGCCCTTAATCGACACAAACGCCGATTTTTGTCATAGACGTGGATTAACGCCGTGGATAGCAAAACACGAGATTGCATTGCTATTACGCTATTTGTGATAAGAGAACTACTGGCGCTAGGTTCTTCAATTATTGCTGTTATCGGTTCGGTTTCTTCGCGATGGAGAAGAGAGTGATGTCGTTTGCCGCACTGTTTGCAGTTGCCGGCAAAGCATTTATTGGTTGCATGGTTGTTTCTGAGACAATTGCTGCAGAGTTTCAATTTCTTGACTTCGTTAATTCGCGCATCGACAGATAACTCAAGAAATTGGTTACATTGATTTAGATAGTGATCCTCTTTGCACAAAATACACGGAGGTTTGTTGCGCTTTACTCGATTTGCGCTAGACATGTGTAATGCAGTCTTATTTCCTGAAAGCTTTGTCAGAATGTTATTCGATTTGTTAGGTTTATGGATGTTCGAAAAATTATTGCGATTTGACTTGTTACTGAAATCTAATGATTCGAGCATCTGATATCTTTCCGATAAGAATTTGTTCATTTGGGCCATTGTGGGAAGGTCATTTGATGCTACGGTTTTGACTGATGTTTCCCACTCGCGCTTTGTTAAATAATCAAATTTACTTGTCATTAGAAAGATTAGTAGATCATCCCACGAGTCTACCGGTCTATTCATTTGTTTCAGTGCTTTTAGATTAGAACTTACTTGATCTTGCAATGATCGAATTGATTGAGCAGATTCTTTATTGACTGAAGGCAAATTGAATAGTGAATGAATGTGGTGATGTGTGATTAATCTTTTGTTTTCATACCGGTCTTTAAGTTGCTGCAATGCAACATCGTAATTGTTGTCGGTTATGGTTAGGTTGCTGATTGTCTGTAGTGCATCTTCATTTAAACATGATTTTAAATAGTGCAGCTTTTGTACGTTTTGTAACGAATCATTGTTATGAATTAATGACTGAAATTGATCATAAAACGCAGTCCAATCTAGAAAAGATCCCGTGAATTTAGGTAAAGCAATAGTTGGCAAATTTACCCGCATTGAGTTGTTGGTATCTTGTGACTTTAGAGAACTCGAATTTTGATTATTAGGTTGATTTTTGCTAATTACAGTTTTTACCTTAGCTATGACTTTGAAATATTTAGATGTAAACTCGTCTGTTTCCTTGAATATTGCTTCATTAATTGCATTATCGTCGCTATTGAGAATTATGTCGCTTTGAATATCCCGAAACTGATTGTGGATGCCATCGAAATCTGTTAAACGTTCCCGAAGCTCGTCGATTTGATCCGGTATCGTTAACGATTCAGCAAATTCTACAAATCTTGATAGTCTATCTTGTAAAATGCTTTTTTGGGTTGCCAATTCTTTTGATTTAGCTTCTTTCGGTTTACCCATTGTTGTAAGAGTTTAATAAGCGGTTTTGATTTAATTAATACTTCACATTAATTGAGAGTTTTGTGAAATCCGCCGCCAAATTCAAGGAAAGATACTACACTAGTTACACTACTCACGAGCAATAAGAACATGCGACTTACTTGTGTTTGTTGATGGTTGATGTTCGTTGTTGGCTGACTCCTGATTAGACTTTACGGGTGTTTAGGTTGCGAAGGACCGTATTTGATTGATTTCGATAGCACTGGTTAACTGGTTATAATCCGGAACAAAATGACCAAAAATGTCGGTTCCGGTTGATATCCGGCACGAAGTGACCAAAATGTTGGTTCGATTACCAAACTGTAGATACTCGGTTGACCAAATGTAGGACTCGGCCTTACATGGGGTTTCGGTTGGAAGAGCTTCGTTGATTCGGTTGTAAACAAACACCACGTGGTTTTAATACTGTATTTAAACTTAAGACTAAACAGGAATTCGAGCAAGTAGGTAATAGGTATAGAAATGATTGAGTAAAGAGTTGATAAAGACAGATAAGAGTTACGTAAGGTAAAAACGGGTAAAGAGAGCCGTGCTAGGTCGGGCGCGGCTTAAATAGGGATAACTAGCTACCTGTTCAGGAGGGGGGCTAGTTACCTGCCCAAACAGCTGAGTTGGGGGATGTGCTGCACCCAACAGACGAGTACCTTCTGTACCTAACACCTTCCGAACGTAGACTTTTAACGAAAGCATTAAACAGATTTTTAGATTTGAGCGAAATGGAAAAAAATAGATTAATAAGTTTTTTCACTGCTAATGGTTGATTGCAACCATTAGCAGTGAAAAAACTTATTAATCTATTTTTTTCATTCATTGGAATTACCAAGAGAAACTGAAATACAAGAACAATTGGTAGCAATAGCTGAAAAAGTCTTAATTGTTGAGACCCATACATTTACTGATGAAATGACAAAAGGTGTACTAGAATGTTTAAAGGAATTTTTCAAAACCTTAACAAATGGTTCATTATTAACTTCACGCCTCCAGATGCACCCAACACCTGACAAGGTTATGAATTGTCTTCGGTTAGATTCTCAATATGCGACCAATGAAGAAGAAAAAATTTTTTTTTACTTGCAAAATTATGTGGGATCTCTGAGTTATAATCAGTTACAAAATTTCCTCTTATTTGTTACTGGCTCAATCAACATGCCTGAGAATGGTATATTGGTAACCTTCAGCAATCAAACATTATTTGCGAGACGACCTATAGCACATACCTGTTCTAATAATTTAGAAGTGCCATTAAAAACTTTGACACGCAACAAGATTTTTCAAACGATATGGACAAATTCCTGAACGAGGAATTAATTTATGAGTATTCTCTTTCCTAATAGGTATATTCAGTTCCCCCTGAGGCTGCAGTAATCGTTATTATTATTATACTTATTACATATATTTATATTACTTATATTATGTATTACTTATGTTATTACACGTCTTACATATTGGTAGTAAATTATTTTAATTAAGAGCGCTACCCAGTATATTTTACCGAAACGAACTTTTTACGTTCCTATTTTTGAACAGAATTCGATGCGATTTTCACCAATATGCTTGAAAAAATATTCTTAATCCAGGATGATTCTCAACTTTTGTTAAATAAAAAAAAGCATTTTTATTATTATTTTATAAATTAATTTTTTAGTCATTAAAACAACAGGTTCTGAGGCCTACCAAAACATCCTAATTTGGATTAGCAAACTCATTTTTACCTAACTACGGTTAAGGCATTGAAATATCGGGCATCAGTCCCGTGCAGTTAGCCGTGAAAAATGTAAACCCTTGGAATCCATCTATAATGAAAGAATTTTCATGGAACATTGAGTTTCTAATCCTAACCACTTTAATCGCTTGCATAAAAAGTAATTGCTAATAATTCCTTTATTATGTATTTCAATAAATAAATCTCAATTATACAGTGTGGTCCGATTTATAATAGCAATAATTGATCAGTCGATAGTTCTTCGAAAAAGAAGTCGATATTCATAATTTGATTTTTTTCAAAAATCCTTCCTCAGGGAGATAACAGCCCTTCAAAGTTGAGTTTAAAAATTAGTTTTTTTATCATAACTCTCAGACCGTTGCGTCGATATTCATAAAATTTGTTCAAATACTAATAAGAAATCTTTTATTTGGCACTAGAATCGTCTGTCAAAATTGTCCATTGGCGTAGCTACAGGGGGGTTGCCTCCCTTTTCTCACCCTATTTTCTACGCTACTGGATATCAAGAATAACCGATATTGTGGATTCCTTGTTCAATTTAAGAAAAACAGTTATTCTTGCAAAATTTTGATTACAGACATCGATTATGAGATTTTATGCAAAGTCCAGCTATAGGTTCAACTACCCAATTTCGATTTGCAGATACCGAGAGGGGTGGAGAAAATTCTTTCTTTCAAATGTTGTGAAAAAAACATAGTACCTATAAGCAATAATTGCTATCTTTTAATAAAACGACTCTTTACTCAATAAACAACCAAACATAAGAATCACAAATAGACTGATGTTCAAAATAAGAGCCGTTTGTTGAATGCACAAGCTGCTGCCTTTGTTAGCAGTTTCGATGATACAGCACTCAATAGCGTAATTCTTCTATACTTAGATGGATCGTCTCTCTTTCCTCTTTTTTGTATATGGAACAGTTCCACTGAGTTTCCAATCGGTCGGAACGCTGCTTTCAATACAATTATGATTTTATTAAACAATTATGATTTTGTTAAACAATTGTGATATTTTCTGTGCAATTTGTGATCCACCGTACTTGATAGATTCCTGCAAATCTCATGTTCTTTAACTTTTTGATGTTACCCTGTATGTCCGTTTCGAATATAAAGATTTCCTGCAGTTCTAAAGGTGTTTCATCTTCTTCCATAAAGTAGATGTCTTCATGTTGCGGATGATGTAGGCTTTGAAAATTCAGGATTTACCTTCTTGATGCTGATTTCTTCGTTGACTTGCCTTCGTCTGCTCCTAAGCATATTCCACACTGTTCTTTGTCTCCCGTAGATATTGTGGTAATATTTTGTCTTCGCATTCTTATGTCGCTATTCACTCTCTTGCGTACGGTCTTTTACCGCTCATACAGCTTCTATAGCTTTGTTGTTTAAGTACTTTATGTACGCAGTTTTTTCGCCTTTGCTAGTTCTTTCATTTCTTCCGTGAGCCAGGGCTTGTATTTTCTTTCCCGGAGAGATTTCCATTATAAATCCCTACCCAGATATTAATATTTACTAAATTTTACGTGGATTTTTTTGTGCCCACACATATTGGTTGTGGAAATTTACAATCCCTCGTCCATTAACAAAAGGTCATCATTCTGAGTATCATTTACAACTAGTCCAGGGCTT
This sequence comes from Schizotus pectinicornis, assembly GCA_951805265.1. Taxonomy (NCBI): domain Eukaryota; kingdom Metazoa; phylum Arthropoda; class Insecta; order Coleoptera; family Pyrochroidae; genus Schizotus; species Schizotus pectinicornis. The sequence continues at coordinate 12,184,598 of OX638208.1, forward strand.
GCATCCAGGAGACGAAGAACGCAGAACAATATTTTGTAGGTGGCATTTGGACTCTGCTCAACACAATGATCATTCCTTAAATAATATTTTATGGACCGACGAGGAATTGTAAATTTACACAACCATCATGTGTGAGCACATGAAAACCCACACGAAATCAGGGCAAGAAGTTTCCAGCACGAATTTGGTATTAATGTTTGGGTAGGGATTTACGATGGAAACCTCTTTGGGCCTTATGTACTATCGCAGCGACTAAATTTCTCAAACTTTGCGGAGTTTCTGGAGACCGAGAATCCCAATATGTAGAATGGATGGAATGAAATACCCATCAGCATACGAAGAAAAATTTGGTTCCAGCTTGATGGTTGTCCAGCGCAATTCGGCAGAAATGTTCGTAACTGGCTGGATAAAAACTTCGAGAGACAATGGATTGGTCGTGGTGGTCGAGTTGCATGGCCGCCATGATCGCCTGATTTGGCCCCAGTAGATTTTTATCTATGGGGGGTTTCTCAAAAACGTTGTATATGCGACCCTGGTGCCAACGAGAGACGAACTACTGCTTAGAATCCAGAATGTGTGTGCAGAAATCAATACCCGGTTCTACTGCAAAGATATTCGCCGATCCTAAAATTGGGTAGCTCAACTTTGCATAAAATCTCAAATATCTCGTAAATTGTGCCTCTAATTAGAATCTTGCAAGAATAACTTCTTTTCTTAAATTGAACGAGGAATCCATAAAATGGATCACTTTTGAAAAATATCCAGTGGCGTAGAAATTAGGGTGAGAAAAGGGAGTTAATCCCCCTGTAGCTACGTCAATGGACAATCTTGATTCTTGACACATGATTCTAGTGACAAATAAAAGATATCTATCTTATTAGTACTTGAACTAAATTTTACCAATATCGATGCAACGGTCTGAGAGTTACGATGAAAAAAAAACATTGTCGTCGTCGACCGTCCATTAGGCACAGGTACCGGTAAATTTACGATGTGGCCAGTTCTAGATAGAATCATTTATCGTCCGAAATGGTCGGCTTACCCAGTGTAGTTCGACTCCAACTCCAGATCAGATAGTAAATACACCATAGTTCATATGTCTGAGTGTTATATTTAGTAGCGGTTTATTAAATATGAGAGATTAATACAGTAATAACTAATGAATGGCATGAATGGAGGTTCGGGCTCATCTGTTATTGCGTTGGCAGTTGCGCTCTGTTGCCACGTTGATCATGGCCGCGGTGGTGCCAGCTTTGGCAGGTGGTGCCATCGCAACACTGAGATTATTTCTTCGAATGATCGTTAGAGAGGCAGGTGCGGGGCGTAAGCGCGGAAAATTGCGGACGAACAGCTGATCCATAGCCCTCTTAATGTATTTGTCTACATAATACGTTAGAGTCGGTAATGAAGAACTTTTTGTCAAAAGAAAATATTTAATTTCAGTTTTATTATTTAATACATATATAATATTAATATTAAGAATTAATTAATTAAGTTTACTTAACGAGTATCATTGGCAAACGACGTCGTTAGTAGTTATACATATTATCAAATATCTGTTTCCTGCATGAAACGGTCAGAAAAATCTGTTTACAAACATCTTGCAACAGAAATGTGACCGTCTAAAACGGCCTTTATATTGAACTTATTTTTAATTTGTTGATAGACATCTTGAACACAATATATATTTTTCCTTTGCGCACCTATTACTAGTACAAATGTCATCTACTTCTAATTTTTGTTGATTAGTCATGTCGACAATGGCAGTAAATAATGACTCTTCCGCGCCCACTTCCATTTCATTTATAGCATTATCTATTCTAAGTGAGTTCAAAGATTGCTGTAATCTTAGAGAGATAGGGTTTTCCTCATTAACAAGTTCAGTAATAGCTGTGCAAGAGCTATTTATGTTCTCTAACATTCCATCAATCCATATCTGACGAGGAGATCTTCTACCAGCAGTTCGAATGCTATGGTAATTCCAACCATGCATGAATGATACTAATCTACTATTTATGATTGGTAAATAAATGATTTGAACACAGAATCTATGTACAACATTGTCAGGGCCCAATAAATTCTCATCTTCTAATAAATACAGTTCTGAATAAATAGCGTCAACAACTTCTTTATAAACATCCAACCAAAACCGCTCAATTCTTTGATTGTGCACTGATTTTCCAGTTATATGACTTCCACGATTCAGGCCTCTCACAAGATTCATAAAAATAGCAACAAACATATTTTCGTAACCATGATCTGATCGAACCCTAGATGGAACACCATAACTACTTGCTGCAGTTGTAAATAACTTTAGCACTGGAATAGCTTGGATTGAAGTGCAACAAGACAAATAAACAATCATTCTTGAATAACCATCTATACAGCCATGGATGATGAATTCCCATCTATAAAAGTAATTAGTAGATCATCAACCTTTTGATAGCAGTTATCAATAACCTTGATAATTTACAATGAGCATCCATATGCCATAGAGAATTTGGAGCTTCAACTTCATAAGATCGTCGCTTAATAGTAGTACTCCATCTGTTTGCCACACCAATGAGATTAATAATCCTTAATATTTCACGAATTTTAGCTCGTTGGACGATTATACCTTCTGACCTTAAATATCCTGCCATCATCTAAAGAAATCAACAATTCCATTACATCATTAAGAAATATATTGTATATAATATGGACCTACCTCACTACCACAATTTGGATGCTCTTCATGTAAACTTCGTACTTTATTTCTTAAATATTCAATGTTTATTTCACTATATCTGGATCTTATGGCAAGACCTTCTGCTTTTAGTCTATTCTTTACTACATTACAAGAACAACCAAAGGTTTCTGCCATTTTTTTTTATTGTGTAGCCTTCATTGTAAAGGAATTCCAATTGCTGCCGAGTAATATTAATAGACGGTCGTCCTTTACCTTAAATTATTATTGTAAAGTTACTATTAATTTGATGAATGTATTTATATTTTAGGTTACACAATTAAGATAAACAGTAACCTCCTGTTTGCGTAGTATCAGCAAGATACCTCAACTCTTGTGTATTACCTTGCTCTTGCCTCAAAGAAAGTAAACCATTAATCACGTTGGATAAATTATTCATGGTTTCTTGGCTTATAAATGGTCTAATTCTTCGAAGATTTACTAAGCAACTTAATAATTCTTGTTGTTGAACATTATTTGAGGACCGATACACTCTTACAGCGTCGCCAATACTGTGCCTAATTCTTCGTAATATATTTGCCACTTGATTTGCTTCCATTATTAATAAAGTAGTAAACATAAACAAGATATCGGGGTCGGGGTCTCTGCAAATGTCATTGTCATGGTCACGGCTTTTTCCTCTTTCCGCGTTTGACATGCGGCGTGCGCAGGGCGGCAAGTGCGCTGTGGTTCGTTCACAATCATCACAGTAGGCTAAAAATTATGGATACAAAATTTACGCACATAATGCTCAAACATAATTTAACCAACCATAATTTATTATGTTTCCACATAATGTTGCACTAAAATTATGAAACCACAATTTACAAACTATAATGACTAAACCATAATTTTTTAACCAACCAAAATTTATTATGTTTCCACATAATTTTGCAGTGACAAATTATGTCGAATGATAATTTCTTACACATAATTTATTATGAATACAAAATTCTGCGTGACAAATATAGCACAGACATAATTTGTTAGACATAATTTTTATGGATGCATAATTCATTATGTTTCCACATAATTTTGCAGTAACAAATTATGTCAAACGAACATTGTGGAACATAATTTAAGTCTCTATAATTTTAATGCAAGATAAATTACAAACGTAAAGACCATAATTTTTATTAAGTATATCCAGAATATTCTTGGTAATACAGGATTTCTTCAAATGCAAATTTTTACACATCTCAGATTGTAGCATTAAAATTACGCAAAGATAAAAGATTTCTGCAATATAAAGAATATCATATTTTGCCAACCATAATACAAATTATGATACTGATGTTCGTGACTTATCTTGGCAGATAATAATTTACACATTAAAAGTCCAAATGGCGTTCCATAAACCTTGCACACTAGCGACGGTTAGCCGTCGCCGGTTATTTCGCCGACTGGCAGCCGGCGAAGTTACATTTTGATTGCGAGACACACGGCAGCCGGTCGGCAAAATAACCGGCCGGTTTGTTTTATCGCACACAAGTCTATGGAGCTTTGCACACAATTGCGAATTTTTTGCGCCACTTTGTCCAGTTTATAGTGTATTATGTGCAGTCCCGTACTAGCTTCTATAGAGAGTGCATCGTTGACCTATGTACCTACCATTTTCATAATGTACCTACCTACTTATTGTTAATAATAAAAAAATTGAATCAATGTTAAAATTATCAATTTTACTTGGTACCTGCCTTGTATTAATACTGAGTTATTTGTTACCTGAGTGTAACTGCCAGCATTTCCGTTGGTGCAATGGATTGTCTCATGATTGTTTCTTCATGGACTATGTGGCCTTTTAGTTGTTCCAGTAGATAATCAAATAAAGTAACAGACATTCTAAAATAATTGAAAAATTTTTTCTTGTACGATCTTAACGGCTCAAATAACGTGTAAAAGGGTCCCACTGCACGTCTTTCTTCTACCAATGGATAAATCCATAATTTTCTTGCTGCCGCTTTTCTATATTTCTTTCGTTTGTACAATATACCGGATGTTCATTTTGAGAGGAAACGGGCATTTTCTGCTAAACTTTACACTTAATGTAAAAAAATGTTAATAGAAGCTATTGTACAAAATACAGTCTTCTCAAATATGCTTTTCAACATTTTTATTCACTTGTCATTTAATCAGAAATGATATCAACTTTGTTATTTCAAATGGCAACACATAATTTTTTTACCAATTTCAGGTAGATAAGTAAATTCTGAATCCAACGATGTATTACAAAGGGGTTGTTGTATAAGAAAAAATGTTGAGAAAAATGACTAAATGTGAAATTACAATTTGCGGCACAGCCTTACTTGATAATGTAAAAAGTTCTCACGCCGACACACGATTATGGAATTATTGTTGAATGCAAATGACATTGACAGTTACAAAAAAAATGACGTTCCTGGTAGATTTTGAACAATAAGACTCCGTTAACGCTGTTTGGAGGAGATGTGCTATGTGCATGGAACAAAATGGAATGCAGTTCGAACATTTATTTTAAAGCCATATCATTTGCATTCAACAATAATTTCATAATCGTTTTATCTTATTTCTTACCTGTGTCTCGGCGTGAGAACTTTTCACATTATCAAGTAAGGCTGTGCTGCAAATTGTAATTTCACATTTAGTCATTTTTCTCAAAATTTTTCTTATACAACAACCCCTTTGTACTTTTATTTAAATCCATATTAAATCGTACATAAGTGTTCGCAGTTCCAATGCCAGTACGGTACTGAAAAGCACATCAAACGACCGGCCGATCGCCGGCGTCGTGTGCAAGGTGCCAGCTAAACGATCGGCCGGTGAAATAACCGGCCGTGTGCAAGAGGGCTGCGTGAAGTTGGCAAGCACACTTGAAGCACTATCATTGAGACATATCAGGATCGTTAGTGCTTCAATAGTGCTTTCTAGTGCTTCATATTTTACATCAGCGGCAGCTACCGTTTTTGAGTTATGGAGCTTTTTTTAAAGTGCTTGCTCACTTCACGGTAGCAGGTAACTTATTAGGAATTTGAAAACTAATCACTAGGGTCGTTAGTGCTTTGTTAGTGCTTTATAGTGCTTCTTATATCTTGGTCAAATTTTCAACGGTTTTTCAGCTATGGCCAATTTTCTGAAAAATTCAAAGCAAGCATTTTGGAGGCACTATCATTGAAACACATTGCGTTTGTTAGTGCTTGAGTAGTGCTTTCTAGTGCTTCAAGTTTTATATCAGCAGCACCTTCCGTTCCCAAATTATTAATAATTTAATTCCCGTGCGCCGCGTGAAGTGAGCAGGCACTTTGAAAGCACTATCTTTGAAACACATTGCGATCGTTAGTGCTTGAGTAGTGCTTTCTAGTGCTTCAAGTTTTATATCTGCAGCACCTTCCGTTCCCGAATCATTAATAATTTAATTCCCGTACGCCGCGTGAAGTGAGCAGGCACTTTGAAAGCACTATCATTGAAACACATTGCGATCGTTAGTGCTTGAGTAGTGCTTTCTAGTGCTTCAAGTTTTATATCTGCAGCACCTTCCGTTCCCGAATTATTAATAATTTAATTCCCGTGCGCCGCGTGAAGTGAGCAGGCACTTTGAAAGCACTATCATTGAAACACATTGCAATCGTTAGTGCTTAAGTAGTGCTTTCTAGTGCTTCAAGTTTTATATCAGCAGCACCTTCCGTTCCCAAATTATTAATAATTTAATTCCCGTGCGCCGCGTGAAGTGAGCAGGCACTTTGAAAGCACTATCATTGAAACACATTGCGATCGTTAGTGCTTGAGTAGTGCTTTCTAGTGCTTCAAGTTTTATATCTGCAGCACCATCCGTTCCCGAATTATTAATAATTTAATTCCCGTGCGCCGCGTGAAGTGAGCAGGCACTTTGAAAGCACTATCATTGAAACACATTGCAATCGTTAGTGCTTAAGTAGTGCTTCCTAGTGCTTCAAGTTTTATATCAGCAGCACCTTCCGTTCCCAAATTATTAATAATTTAATTCCCGTGCGCCGCGTGAAGTGAGCAGGCACTTTGAAAGCACTATCTTTGAAACACATTGCGATCGTTAGTGCTTGAGTAGTGCTTTCTAGTGCTTCAAGTTTTATATCTGCAGCACCTTCCGTTCCCGAATTATTAATTATTAATATTAGATTGTGGGTTAATTAACTAATAAACTAACCATATTTTCCTGCGTTTCCTAAATCTTCACTTATATATGTATTTTATAACGGAACTTATATTAATGTTAATTCTACACTACTACTTACGTCTGTTAATGTGGTTAAACAAGGGATAATTTATTAAAAGGTAATGTTAGTTTTGTATTATTTATTTATTATTAAGTTGTACTTAAATAATTAAAGTTATATCTCTAGTTATATCTACGTCGGGATTATTGAATTATCTGTGAGAGTTACTGGCAGATGTTATTAATTAATTTACTAATAGGGATGTTAAGTTAAGGGATAGGTAAATTTTCTAGGCTTTTTTATTTTTGCTTTTGGATAACTTTTATTTGCGTCGGTTATAATTTTTAGGGTCTCATTACTCTTAATATTGACTTTTGTAAATTTGGGTTGTATTTTCGATCTTACGTCCTTTTTTACAAATCCGGTTGAGTTTTCTATATATTCCAATGGTTTATCGCGGTTTGTATTCTGATTTGTAAATGATAGATATTGGTCTGGAAATTGAAAGATGTCCGAGTATTCGTTACAAAGTTGTGTGATAAATGGTTTTTCTTCGGCATTTAGATGATCTGTACGGATTAAATTTTGAATATTTTGTTTGTTCTTTGAAGGTACGTAGGTTTCATAATTATTAATAGTGTCAACAGGAATTTTGCGTGTAAGCATCAAGGTTTGACTTTTGTCAGAGTAATTAGTGATTTCAGCTTTGGCTCTAAAATCATTAGCTACTGTTAAACAATTTTTTATGTGACAATTATTTAATGTTTGTTCTGGTATTACAACTGTTCCATTTTTATCTACAGGGAGTTCTAAAGTGTACGTTGTTCTTGGGTTTAATTGAAAGTTGAATAAAATTTTTCTATTTGATTTTTGATACTTCATAGGAATTTTAGCTGACGGGGTAATAATTTGCTCGTTAACAAAATCTAGTTGACTTTGGAATGTTTTAAAATTACTAAGACCGATGAACCCGTCAAATTGATCGTGGAAATCGTAAACTTGAAATGATAAGAACTTCTTACAATTAAACTCGGGAAAAGGGGGTATTTTAGCGGAGTAATGGATGGGGGTAGAACCGTGTTGCGTTATTACAGTTCCTGGTATTTTTTCTATAAACGGTTTGTAATATTTGAACATAATATCGGGTTTTAAAAATGATCTAGTTGCTTCGGTGTCAATTAATAATTTTATTGGGGGATTCTTTATCTCAATATAGGGGAGAACTGGGTCTTTCAGATTGTTTAATTCGTCTAAGTATTTGGGGGTTTTAGGCTCAGGTTGAGAAAACCCTGGTAATTTTGTTCAGTTTGATCGTTATTGTCGTCGTTAATAAAATAATGAGGGTCAATTAGTTGGGATTGATCATAATTCGGGGTATTTTCATAATTTTCATTAAACTGTTGTTGATTTGATTCTGGGGTATCGTGATCGGTTTGATACAACTCTTCTGCTATAAAATTTGGTTGATTTTGTTTAATGTTTTGAAAGTTGTTGGATCTATACTGGTAAGTCTGTGTTGGGGGATAATTTTGAAAAGTATTTCTGGTGCTGGTGCTCATGGGTGTGGGTTTTGGTAAATTTGTCTGGTTATTCTGTGGAGAAGGTTTAAATACGTTACTCTGGGGTTTTGGTTTTCCAAATACTTGTTGATTAGTTTTATAATGATAATTGTAACTGTAGTTATTTTTTAGGTTGATTGGTTGAGAGGGAAATTGTGGATTAACATTACTAGATTGGTAGGTGGATGCGTTGTTTGTTTTAGGTTGCATGCGGTTACTAAAATTTAGACTAGGTTGTGAATTACTTTGTAGCATGCCATAATCATTCCGTGTTAAATGTTGGACATTTAATTCTTCCATTATATAGCGCTTTGCTTCGTGAAGATTATTGGGACGCATGGATCGTATGGTACGACCTAAAGGGTCTTTTAATCCACCCAAGAAAGTTTTCAATGCGGTTATCTTAAATGTTTCTAATTTTGCTATCTTTACATCAACATTGTCTTCGTGAATATTGATGTAATTACAAGCGGTGCTTAAAATTTCTAAAACTCTATTTAAAAATTGTAACGGGGGTTCATTGCTAATTTGCCTGAGATTAACTAAATTGCGGTTGAGAGAATTTTCGTCACGATAATCGGAGAAATCTTCTACAAGCGTCTTTTTTATGTCATCCCATGATTCAGCATTGTTTATTAGCAAAGATTCTTCAGCTTGTCCGATTATTTTGCTTCTGATTCCTCTTAACAAAAGATCATTTTGAGTATTGTTAGGGTTTTTAGGGTCCACATAGGTAAGTATCAAGCTTTCGACACTCTGAATAAATCGGTTTAATTTATTCGAACTACCATGAAAAATCGGTACAAAGGTGAATAATTTAACAATTACGAAATCTCTCAATAGCTTCTTCAATCGCTTTTAGATTCGGATCACTCATGTAATAAAAATATCAATATGTACTTACATTAACCAGAGGGAAAGATGTTGATGACTCGTTGATCAGGAGCTGATTCTTAGATTGGAACTTTGCGGATGTTGAAACATCGAAGAAACTGACTTTATTAATTCGCAATGAATGTAAGTCACTTCGAATTTTCGCGATAAATTTCGAATTTACGTTTCTCTTCTAATCCTGCCGACTGCGCCAATTAAATAACTTGATGATTGCGATTTTAATTATTGGTTTATTAATAGCAATACAATATATTTAATAAATTTTAGGAAACACGTGTGTTCCCAGTGCAGCTAAGATCAAGAGTGCCGATTTTAATATTTGCAGGCCATCTGGACATCAGGGCCGGGTTGATCTGGCGGAAGCTGGGGATTAGCGGGGTTGTTGTGTAGTGGTCGGTTTCGTTCCCAAAAACAGGTGCGGTGGCGGTTATTTGCATCGTTCATATAACTCAACGCGGATCCCGCACTATAATTCCAAGAACTAAACAGTGAGTTTAGGAAACTACACACCCTAATAAACATTGACTGCATGCTCGCGGCGGTTAAAGACCTAAACGGATTGCTCTCAAATTGTAAAACTAGTCAAGATAAATTCACAGTTTATTTAAATTTCACGAAAAATCTCGCTTCCTATGTAGTACAGTCATTTGGTGAGAAATATAGTGGTTACCTGGAAAGTTTTCCGGGAGTTTTGAAAACTGGTAATATTATAGATTTTGAGGTGCTCTTTCCGAATTTTGACTTTGCCACCTCGTATTTTTGCCGCTCGCGCCGCCATATTGGAAAAATGGCGCTTAAAAGCAGTTTTTTGACAATATCTCCTTTCCGACTCATTTTACGATAAAAACAGTTATATACAAAATGAAACTAGAGACAATTGCCTACAATTTATGTATCTACCTTTTTTCATAAAGTCAATAGTGTAGACTTTCTCCCGCGTGTTTGAATCTCGCGCGCAACCGGTTAGGGATTTAGCCCGCCGAGGTTGGCACCGGGAAGAAGGAGGAGGGTCGTGGCGTCGGTTGTAAACGGCCATGATGTAAAACGCTCGTCTATTATTTTTATTTACTAACCTCAATATATTAGTTTAATCTTTAATGAGAACTTTTTGTTGACTACAAACTCAGAAGTGGGATGTGCCCCAACGTGCGTGTTTGTCAGTTTTGGACGGTTTAATGAAGATTTTTGCGAGAATCGGTTTGGAGGTTAGAAGTTACACGTATTGAGTTTTCGCGCCTTTATGTTTATGAATTTACGAAAAGCGAAAACACAATTATGAAGCTTGGTGAGGTTCCGCAGGTAGGTGCCAGCATTAAAAAAGCTGCACTTCCCGCAGTTAAAGTATTTCACAAACTGGTTTTCGGCGAAGAAGGTGACCGCCATCGGCGAAAGGATTTGTGCGATTTTCTGGGCTTCGATTTCCATCCTGCCGCCCCAGAATTTGCAACGAAAGTGACCTGGGCTGTTAACAATTTAACACAGAACGATTTGACTGCTATTTGTTCAATTTTAAACGTTGATTATGGAGGTTCGGTTGAGGAAGTCGCGAAAAGGGTTTGTTGCTGTCTCTGCGATTTAAATTTGCTTATTCAGAATCCAGATCCTGATGACGAAGATTACGACGAAGATGAAGAACTTAATGTCGACGTTAGAAGTTCTATATCCGCCAGTGACCCGCTAGCTCGCTAAGAAGCCGCGGTTGCCCCCGTTGAAAGTTCACGTTCTAAATTTACAATGACTTTCAGGGATATACAAGACACCGTTAGATCCTTCAGTGGTGACGACAATTATCCAGTTGAAGTGTGGGTACAAGATTTTGAAGAAGTCGCTTCCATGATGAAGTGGAACGATTTGGAAAAATTAGTTTGTGCGCCTCGCTCAGTCTCCGGACTCGCAAAACTATTTGTGCAAAGCGAACGAGGTTTGTCGACGTGGAGAAAGTTTAAAGAAGCGTTACTGGACGAATTTTCGGAGAAAGTCAACAGTGCAGAGCTCCACAAAATGTTGTCGCAACGAAAGATGCGGAAAGAAGAAACTGTGCAACAATATTTTTTTGCGGTGAAGGAATTGGCGTCTAGGGGAATGATCGAAGTACCCGCGTTAATTCACTACATTGTCGATGGTATCCAAGATTTTCCAAGCAACAAGATTCATCTTTACGAAGCCAAAACTTTAAGAGAGCTCAAGGACAAGTTAGAAACGTACAGTAAGGTTCGTCAAAAATTAAATCCGAAGTCAATCGCGCCTAAATTGGATCAAGTGTCGGATTTTAAGAAACCATCTCCAATTAATTCGAAGTCTGCTTCAAGTTCTGTTCCGAAGGCGGAATTTCGGTGCTACAATTGTAATGGGACCAACCATCGGGCTGCTGAGTGTACGAAACCGAAGCGAGAAAAGGGTTCCTGTTTTACGTGTGGCCTAATGGGCCATAAACAAGGGGCTTGTCCGAAAAACAAGAAAGAAATTGAGAAGAAAAGCGAAGCCTCTAATACTCACGTTGTTAATTCGTCAAGTTTTGACCCTTATACCTTGTCCGTTAATTTTTCTGTTTTAGATGAGCACCAGGATACGTTCGTCCACTGTATTTCTGCTTTACTCGACTCAGGTAGTGTTTCTAGTTTAATTAAATGTTCACTTGTTCCAAAATGCAGTTACTCGGATGAATTTACTGATAGTTCGCTGGCCGGTATTAATGCTAGCCCCGTTTTGGTACTTGGCCATTTTAAAACTGTAATTTATATTCTAAATCATCCTTTTCATGTAAATTTTTGTATTGTACCTGATAACACTATGTCCTGCGCTATGTTGTTAGGTAGAGATTTTATTAAGTTGTCAGGTATCGAATTTACTTTCAGTAATTTAGGCGTTCGACTAAAAATTCCAAACCAGAGTTCTGTCGACTATAATGAATGTTCAGAGATTCTTAACGTTGATTATGTAGGTGAGGTAGAGTCTGTTAAAAACAATTTAGTGGTTAACCCTTCGATTGATTATGAGATGAAATTAAAACTGCTTTCCATTTATGAACAAGATTATAAGTCCAATTTCGGAAAATCCGATATCAGCAATAATTTTGAAATAAAGATTGTGCTGACCCACGAACAGCCAATAACTTTCTGCCCGCGAAGAATTTCTTTTGACGAAAAACAAAAACTCCAAATAGTAATTAACGATTTATTAGATAAAGAGGTTATCAGACCTAGCAGTTCTCCTTATGCAAGCCCAATTGTCCTTGTTCGGAAGAAGACAGGTGATATCCGTTTATGCGTGGACTATCGCCAGTTGAATAAAATTACGGTCAAGGATAATTACCCAACCCCATTAATAGAAGACCATTTGGACCAGTTAAGAAATAAAAAGTTTTTCACGACATTAGATCTTAAAAATGGGTTTTATCATGTTAAAATGGCTCTAGAATCAATTCCATACACATCTTTCGTTACTCCTCTTGGACAGTTTGAATTTTTGAAAATGCCTTTTGGATTGACTAACTCGCCGAGAGTCTTTCAGCGTTACATTAATAATATTTTTAGCGACTTGGTTCAAAATAACCAAATTCTTATTTACTTATGCATCAATTTCAACTCGCCGGTTGCTTCGGGTATAGCGGGCAGATCGTAGCAACTCGGTTGTGGTGTATTTCATCTGCCGGCGCAAAGTTATACCGGAGCAACTTTTGCGCCGGAATTTGCCACGACCTTCCTAGGCGATATAGCGGCAGTTTAGCGCGGTGTTAGTGATAAAAATGGCGGCCGTCGATCAGCTGATTGTAGGCATTGCCTTCGATCTTTTCGACGATTCAAGTGATTTCGACGGTGATGACGGTGAAATTAACGTGCATTTCCGACGAAATGTGTTTTAGACCTTGGATATTTCCGAGGCATTACTTTTTCAACGTACAAGATTAAACAGACAGGTGTTCCCGTATGTTTTGAATTTGTTAACCTCAAAATTGGATCAAAACGAACGTAGCAGTACTTCAACCGTCATTATTACCACTCGGTGAGTATTCAATTGATTGTCGGATTGTTCGGATAATAATCACGACGCCTGCATCTGGAATAATTTGGCTGTACGGGCCGCGTTAGCAGAAGGAAATCAAGACTTTCCTGTTGGCTGGTTAATTGGAGATTCGGGGTATCCACAAGAACCGTGGCTGATGACGCCTCTACGTAATCCTACAACTGAGGCCGAGCAGCTCTACAACTCCGTTCACATTTCTACAAGAAATTGTGTAGAACGAACCAACGGAGTACTCAAAAGTTGCTGGCATATTTTGGACAGCACTGACATGAGGTAGACTCCTGGAAAGATTTTGTGGTGGCTTGTTATGTTCTACACAACATATGCCTCGACTTCAATTTGGAAGTAGAGGATCTACAAGATCATCCCCTGGCCCATGTTGGTCCCCAACCAGGAGATCTCGGCGCACCCTAAGATAATTATTGTGCCCAATTAATCGAACAACATCTTTCATAGTTTTTAGTGCCCCCCTGTGCTTATAACATTAATTAATACCCCTTCCCAGTGCTTTGTGACATGATGTATTAATAAATAAAGCTTTCACAATCACAACCTGTTTTTGTCCTATTATTTAAATTTGAGGAAAATTTGGCTTAATTATTTGGGTTAATCATTGTGGAAATGTGATAGCTAGAGAGGTAGATTCAAAATAGGTACTGGAAATAGATGAAAATGGCAGGAAATAAATCTATTTTTCGAAGTTCCCGTGCATCCTTTTACACTTTGTTCAAAATCCAACATTTTCTTTTATAAATTCTTCGAAACCCTAGATTTGTACACCATACTTTTTTATTCGTTTGTGCTTCCTATTTTTGCACAAACAATAATAAATTATTAATTGTTGTTGGCATTATTGTTATTTAAAATTAGAAAAGGAATAGGTCTTTGATAGATTTAAATTTATTGCTTAGAAAAGGACTTAAATAAAACAATCAATGCAGAATATTATTACTATTATTCTAATTAGCATTAGGTATATCTGGAGTTCATTTGAGTGTACCTAACACCAACAGTTTGGAATACAATCAAGCAAAAGTTGGAAATTTTCAAAATTATTACGGATTTTCAAATTTTAAAATACAAAAACTACACAATAGTTGTTCATTCACATTCAAAATCATTATGCTTACGTTTTATCCCCCATTTCGACGATTTCAAAAGATGATTTTGAATATTAAAACAACGAAAATCCAAAATCGCGTCAAAATTAAACGAAAGAAACGTCAAGTTGCGTCAAAATGGCGAAAATGCGAAAGCGCGTCAAAATTTAAACAAAAGAACGAAACGTCAAGTTGCGTCGACCTTGCTTCGCTGTGAGTTATACCGATGCAAGTCTGGCGAAGCAGTGACATAAGGACTTGAAATTCGGAATAAGAAACGAAGCAGAGCCGGCGCAACTGACCGTAGCAACGTAACTTTTGCGCCGGTATTTTATTCCGGTCGCAACTCGAGATGAAATTGACACATTAGACGATATACTTATTGCGACCGAAACCCTTGAAAAACATTTGGAAATCCTTTCTCAAGTTTTTGTTCGCGCCTCAAAATTTAAGTTGCAATTTTGTTTAGATAAGTGTTCGTTTGTAAATAACAGCACTAGTTATTTGGGTTATTTGATTGATCAAGAAGGGATCAGACCAAATACCACAAACGTTCAAGGTGTTATAGATTTTCCGGTGCCCAAAAACCTCAAAGAAGTTCACAGCTTCGTTGGATTAGTTTCGTATTTTCGAAAATTTATTGATCATTTTTCAGTGATAGCGTGTCCTTTGTATGATCTCCTTCGAAAGAACGCAGAGTTCGAATTTGGGCCAAAACAGTTACATGCTTTTGAAACTTTGAAGATTTTACTTGTCAGTGCCCCCGTTCTTAGTATTTATAATCCGGCAGCTGAAACCGAACTCCATTGCGATGCAAGCTCGCATGGTTTTGGCGCAATACTGCTCCAAAAACAGCCTTCTGGTGAGTTCCACCCCGTTTTTTATTATAGCCATCGCACGTCAGAAGCAGAAGCAAAACTTCATAGTTTTGAGTTGGAATGCTTAGCAGTAATTTACGCTTTGAAACGATTTCACATTTACGTACAGGGAATTCATTTTAAAATTTTTACAGATTGCGATAGTTTTGCGATGACACTTTCGAAAAAAGATGTTCATCCACGCATAGCTCGATGGGCTCTGTTTCTACAAAACTATGATTACGAAATTACTCATCGTGGAGGTAATAAAATGAAACATGTTGACGCATTATCTCGTGTACATAATGTTCTTGTTTTGGAAGAAAACACATTTGAGCAAAATTTGTCAATTGCACAAAGTTTAGACGAAGATATTAAAAAGATAAAACTCGAGCTTGAAACTCGAAACGATCCACATTTTGAAATGCGTAATGCACTGGTATACCGAAAAATTAATGATATACTAATGTTTTATGTGCCAAAGTTAATGGAAACGCAAACTATTACAAACAGTCATGACAAATTAGGCCATGTAGGTCTTGACAAAACTTATGAATACATTAGTCGTGTTTATTGGTTTCCGAAACTTAAAGAAAAAGTTAAAACGCATATTCAGAGTTGCTTGAAATGTATCATGTATTCCCCAAAATTTGGGAAAACGGAAGCTGAATTACATAGTTTACCTAAAGGTGATAAACCGTTTGTTAATTTGAATATCGATCATTATGGGCCCCTAGAAAAGACTACGGGTAGCAAACGCTACATTTTTGAGGTCATTGATTCTTTTACGAAATTTGTGAAATTATATGCAGTTAAAACTACGAAAACATTTGAAGTCATTAATTGTCTCAAAAGTTATTTTAACAGTTATAGTAAACCTCAGAGGATCATCTCTGATCGTGGTACGTCATTTACCAGTAATGAGTTTGAACAGTTCGCCCAACAATTTTCGATAACTCATGTTAAGATTGCCAGATTTTCACCTAAGTCGAATGGTCAAATTGAACGGATTAACAGAGATTTGACACCAATGTTGTCTAAATTATCGCTTTTCAGTACTAAGTGGGACCGTGTCCTCCCTGAAGTTGAGTTCGCGATTAATAATTCTATTTGTCGCAGTACAGGTAAATCATCATCTCAATTATTATTTGGCGTCAATCAAAATGATATGAACGATCCTTTAAGAGTACAACTTGAAGATGACACTACTTTAGATGTTGTTGAGACTAGACAAAAGGCACAGTCAAAAAACACACACTGTCAGGAAGTTAATAAAAGATATTTCGACAAGAAACACAAGCCACCTCATCAGTACCAGGAAGGTGATTTCGTGGTCATTAAGAATATTGATACCACTCCAGGCGTCAGTAAGAAATTGCTTTTGAAATTCCGTAGTCCTTATATTGTCAAAAAAGTTTTAGGAAACGATAGATATCTGATCACTGATGTAGAAGATTTCCAACTTACTCAAATACCGTTTGAAAGTGTTTGTGGTCCAGACACGATGAAACTTTGGTTACATAACTAGAGTTTTAAGAGGAAAGGGGTTACCCCAATTTTGACTTAACGAACTTCATTATGACTTAGTTTATGTACCTAATTTTGACATTAGCTTATGACCTTGTTCATAATTATGATTACCTTATGACTGATGTTTTTATGAATGTGAATTTTATGATGAGTAATAATGTTTATGATACTCTTTATGGTTACGATACTCTTTATGTTTATGAAATGTTATGTTGCGAATCATCATTGATGTTATGCTTATGACTTACATTTATGACTTATGTTTATGCTTTATGATTCCAACTTATGATAAAAAGTTTGGAAGTTCCAACCTAACTTGCTTAGTTATGGCTTCTAATGCAGTAAACTGTTTTATTTGTACAAATCCATTGGAAGAAAGTGAAGTGATTGAAGTAAAGGAAAAAGGATTGGAGACTTTTCGTAAGTCAAGTATTAAAAGAATGGACAATAAGGATAAACATTTGGTGGGACTGAGTTCGATAGTTGTTCACGATGCATGTCGAAAACGATATAATAATGAAAAGTTAATCGCGGCATCTTTGCGTAGAGGAAGCGACGTCACGACTCCTCTACCACAACTGCGATCTACGCGCCCAACATTCTCATTCAAAAATCATTGCTTTTTGCGTGTTACTGAGATAACAGCAGAGTTTATAGCGAAACAAAAACAGACACGCGTGTGCGATCGTAATGTTGTGTATAGCGTACGTAAATTATCCATGAAAAATAGTATTTCAGAACTAGCTCGAGCTCGTAATAGACCAGTGCCAATGTCTCTGAAAATGGTAAAAAACAAAATAAAATTATAGTAGGATGAAACCTATTGGAAAAGGAAGAGAATATAACAAAAATTAAAGGAAAAATAAATTACGGGCGATCTGACGTCGGGAAGTCGGGGGGGTGAGTTTTTAAGGGTAAAAAACGGTTTATCTCGATTTCCGGCAAAACTACAAGTCCTATGGAAAAAAATTAAATGGCAAAGTTGTAGGTAATAGAAAGATCTACAACTTTTGTATTTACACTTTTTTCACATAACCTCAAAATTTATATGAAAAATTCAAATAACCAAATTTTTAGTTTTTTATTTTTATCTTTTTCAAAAAATTTTTTTTTTTTACGAAATTTGGTGAAAACTTACCTTGTTATATCCCAAACACACTGTAATTTTTTTTTATTTAAAATATTTATTTTTTCACCTTATTTTGACTTAATATCGAAAAAGCACCCTAATTTTCAATCAAAAATTCTCACGTCAAAATATCTGATTTTTTAAAAAACTCGGTGGGCTTTTTGTTTGTTGAAATCTCTACTTTCTGATGGTGTAAAGAAAAATATACATTACTATGGTAAATGTTCTCAGAAAATGCAAAGAAACGAAAAGGCAGGTTCTGGAAATGTAAAAGATCTATTTTTCACGTCTAATAGTTTCAAATACGAATCTTTCAAAAATATCGTTGCATTTCTGCATTGTTTTTCTGGTTGCGATACAACATCTGGATTTGCCGGAAAAGGAAAGAAAAGTATCGTAAATTCATTATTAGACGATAAAAATTTGTTGAATTTGGCTAATATTTTTTATAAAAAAGATGCTAACAAAGAAGATATCGAAAAAAATGGATTACAATTAATCAAATCTATTTATAAATGTAAAAATGCTAATATATCACTGAATCAATTAAGATTTTGAAAATATCAATTGGCAAAAATTAAATCATCTTTCATATTGCCAAATCTCCCACCCACAGAAGGTGCAGCAGAACAACATTGTCACAGGGCATATTATCAGCTTCAAACTTGGCTGGGTAACGAACTGATAGCAACAGATTGGGGCTGGAAGCAACATCAACGTGGCATTATGCCCAAATTAACAGAAAAAGAATTAATTCCGGAAATATTACTCAAAACTATTTGCTGCAGCTGTGAAACTGGATGTAACAGTTTAAAATGTGGCTGCCGAAAACATGGTTTAAAATGCACAAATTTATGCTCAAATTGTCGTGGTTTTGAAAAATGCTCCAATGTGGAAGGAAAAACCTACGAGGACGTTAATGATTTAGATGAAATTGTGGATGAAGAACCAAAGCAGACTGGAAATAATATTGGAGACGAAGACGGTAATGGTCTTGAAGATTTCGAAGATCTACTAGAATCGGAAATGTTTGTCGAATCTAACGATGAAGAAATGCCATCAAAGAGACAAAAACTAATGGATAAGTGATTAGAATTCAAGAAAAAAATTGCAGCAGTCACATTTTTTAGATAAAATCCCCTTTAAATCCTATCTTTAATATTTAGAACAACTATTTTCGCATGTTTTTTGCAATCTTTATGTTTTATGGATTTGTAATTTTTTTGTTAATCAATGTAACATAGAATATTACGTTTTTTGAGTTATTAAAGTGTAAATTTTAATAAATAACTCAAAATTGTACATAATAATTAAAAAAAAATTTTTCGGATTCGAGTTTTTTCGTTTTTTTGCATTTTCTGAAAACATTTACCATAGTAATGTATATTTTTTTTACACCATCAGAAAGTAGAGATTTCAACAAACAAAAATCCCACCGAGTTTTTTAAAAAATCAGATATTTTGACGTGAGAATTTTTGATTGAAAATTAGGGTGGTTTTTCGATATTAAGTCAAAATAAGGTGAAAAAATAAATATTTTAAATAAAAAAAATTACAGTGTGTTTGGGATATAACAAGGTAAGTTTTCACCAAATTTTGTAAAAAAAAAAATTTTTTTTGAAACAGATACAAATAAAAAACCAAAAATTTGGTTATTTGAATTTTTCACATAAATTTTGGGGTTATGTGAAAAAAGTGTAATTACAAAAGTTGTAGATCTTTCTATTACCTACAACTTTGCCATTTAATTTTTTTCCATAGGACTTGTAGTTATGCCGGAAATCGCGATAAACCGTTTTTTACCCTTAAAAACTCACCCCCTCCGACTTCCCGATCTCAGATCGCCCGTAATTTATTTTTCCTTTAATTTTTGTTATATTCTCTTCCTTTTCCAATGGGTTTCATCCTACTACAATTTTATTTTGTTTCAAAAATTATTGGCACTGGACTATAATGATGATTGGGGTCGAGAGATTGTTGAGCGTCTCGAGCATGTTAATGATTTGGTCGCAGCCGATGCACAGTATCACAGTATCAGTTTTCTCTGGACGAAGTGATGACCAAAGTTGAAGGTGATTATCGCCCACATATAAAAACGATGAAAGCACAACTCCTCAAAAAATATGGTGATGATATTTTGATTGCCTTCACTGCTCCTGTGGTGTGTTTTCGGAATACAGGATTTAAGTTATTGACGGAAGCCTGGTACAACCAAAAAAGTGAAAATAAGGTAGAAGAACGTCGGCGTATTGTGAAAACAGCAGCAGCAATCGTTATAGAGGATATTTGCTCTAGAGTCTACGAAACAAAACATTATCCTCCATCAAATGATTTTTTTCAAGAAGTTGAGTCCGATATACCTGAAACTTTACGCATTTTTCTGGATGATGTAATTTTGAAAGATAAACGTGCGTCTCTTGAGAAATGGAAGAAAAAAAGCATTGCTCTTGCACATTCCATAATTGCTGCAGCAAGGCCAAAGTCTTTCTTATCATCGTTACAGGTCGGAGTAGCAGCATTTTTGTTTCAAAAGTATGGATCTCGGCGATTAATCGATACATTATCAGCTCTCGGATTTTGTTCTTCATACACTGAAGCGCTGTTTGAAGTTTCAGCTATAATGCGCCCACCGTTGGATATCGATGATGACTCATTTTCGCAATTTATTTTCGACAACGCTGATTTCAATACACAGGCATTAGATGGTCACAATACTTTTCATGCCATGGGCGGTATCCAATGTATAACACCCAGAAATGCTATTGCTCCCGATCAAAGTATTTCACGATTAACCTCCTCGGACCCACGGCAGAATTGACAGCGAAACGTAGATGAAATGTGAGCTAAATTGTTCTAATAGGTCTACATAACACTAAAATAGGTTTGAAATTTCAAAAATACTTCTACTTTTTTTTAAAAATGTGGTATCATAAGTGATACTTTGGGTCTTGAGAGTTACAAAACAAAATTATAAAAAATATAAACTTTATTGGTGAAACTTAGCAAAACAATTTCGTTCAACACTACAACACAAGAATAAATTGCAGATTATGCATTTTGCGAAAGTAAGACCCTTACAGTCTTGATAACGACATTTCGATCGTGACTTTTGTTTGGTTTTCATAAACTCTGGAGGATGTTTAGATTCTTGCTTTCGAAATGCTTTGTCAGGGGTGGGGGCTATTCTTCTTTTCTTGACGCTGGCCTCTGGTGGTCCTTCGTCGTTACTAGAACCACTTGAGGAAGAATTTTTTGAATACAGGAGGAACTTGGCAGTGGAAAACTTGAAATCGAGGTAGTCCATAATATTCTTTTTTCGAGTGCCTGCAACCGCAGCATCTTCGCGATATTCTAACCAGCTGGCTACTACGCTAAATTAAAAAAAAAAAAAATTGAACTGATTGTCCACTTGTTACTTTGGCTGCTCATTGAGTATTTCATGATGACTCGATCAAGCAAGTCAACACCGCCCATATTTTCATTGTAGTACTGCACAATGGACGGGCGATTTATTTCCACGTATTTGTTGTCAGGTTTGGACCAGCGCTTGCACAATCCGACGGGTTCGGCCCCAAACTGCGATAAAATCACATGAACTGGTCTCGAATCATACCACTTTACTGCAGCTATAGTATTAGCCTCCGTCACAAGCATATCATGGGAACCTCGGCCTAATCTTTTCAGTTCATTGTCGATTTTGAACTTCATCGTTTTTGGGATCCTATTGGTCATGAGTGTACCAGTTACAGTTATTTTTCGAGAAAGGAGTGTGTCAACTAGAGGAAGTGATGTAAAAAATCTGTCAATAAAGACAGATACTCCAATGGGTAGAGTGTCAGTCAGTTTTAATACTGTTCTACCTCCAATGTCCAATTTTTCTGGAGTTGGGATCAAGCTGGATTCTTGACTGCGTCCTTTTCCTTCATACATATGAAAGTCCAATGGAATGCCTTTTGGTGTAGTCATAACAAAATTCTTCAGGCCAACTGGATGCGGCTTTCCTCTTACAAACTGTCGCATTCTGACTTTGCCATGGAAAGGTATCATTTGTTCGTCGATTGAAACTTCAGTGGTTCTTTTATTCTGTAAGCACGCTTTCTGTATTTGATCCAACATTGGTCTTATTTTCCAGAATCTGTCGTTTTCCCTTGCTTCTTTTGATACAGCAGCATCATTAACCAACTTCAATCTTGTTCGAAGTGCAAAAAATCTATTTCGAGAAATATTGTCCGAAACAATTGGTACTCTTGTCTCCAATCGCCAAAACATTCTTATTCTCGGCAGATTGTAGATGCCTATTAGCATGCAAATTCCAATAAATTTCTTCATTTCTGCAGCAGAGGTGTCGAGAGATTTTCCTGTTAGACTGACTTCTTTCTAGTTGATAAAGAATGCCATAGACTGAAAAAAGGTATCCTCAAGGTATTTGGTGAAATACTGTATCGGATCTGGGATGTCCCCTGGCAGAAGCTGAGGTGGGGAAGGTGGTTGATACCTGGCATGAAGTCTTGGTTGAAAATTGGTGCGTTTCCATTTTTTTGCCTTACCTTTCGGTAGTAGATTAACTAAAGGTTGATCATCATCTGAAGAAGAGTTTTTTCCATCATCAGCTTCGCTTTCAGCGAGCTCATTCTGATCGTCTTCTCGACCATTTTCGCCGTTTTGTTCGTTTTCCTTTTCTTCCTCATTTTCACTGTTAGCATCAACAGCATCATCAAAATCCAGCTGGCTTGTTGTAGGAATCAAGTCGTCATCATCTTCATCATTGACAAGTTCAGCATCGACATCCGATTAATCTAGGTTGATCTGATCAGATAGTTCTTGAAGCTGCTTCTCCGTGAGGGGGACTGAAATTTCCTTGAGTGTGCAAAAAATTGTATAGGAGAAGACCCAAAGTATCACCAATGATACCTCGAGTTTGAAGGTCAAGGCTGTGGGTGTGGGAATGAAATGACCGAATAAAATCACTTGGTGTTATGAATGCGGGCTTCCAGATAGAAGACAACATTGTCCCGATTAATCCTTTATTAATTATCCAAAGGATGTGCATTGCAAAAGAATCTGAAAAGGAACTTGAAAATTTCCTTACGTACGAACTAGCTCCATTTCCATTATCCCTTTTCAATGAGGAAGGCATGCGCAAATGTACTAAATCATCTATGTATAAGGCATTTCAGCAACATTCTGGAGATTTAAATTTTGAAACTACGATGTATATCATCGACGGCGGATACTTATTACACCGAGTAATTTGGAATCGCGGCGTATCATTTTCATCCATTTGCAACGTTACCTACGTTCGAACGCACTATACATCTAATGCCATTATCGTATTTGACGGATATCCGGAAGATTCAGCGAACCGTAGTACTAAATATGCGGAGCGATCCCGACGATCACGAAAAACTGCTTCTGTAGACATACTTTTTGACGAGACAATGATTCCAACTGTGTCACAAAATAAATTCCTGGGCAATGATGCAAACAAGAATCGTTTTATTGGAATGTTGAAGACAAAATTTGAAACTGAAAACTTCATGGTCAAACAAGCCACGGAAGATGCAGATGCGCTAATAATCAATACTGCAATAAGCGTTTCATCAGCATTTGAATTCGTAATAGTTGTCGGCGAAGATGTAGATCTTCTTATTCTTATGACGGCTCTTTCTAGGCGCTCAAATATATATTCTCTCAAACCAGGGAAAGGAAAAATTTCTCAACAAATATATTCTACTAACAGTATTATAGATAAAGCAGCCGCGGATCATATTTTATTCTTGCATACCTTCAGTGGCTGCGATACAACATCAGCATTATTTCATCAAGGAAAAATGAAATTTATTAATGTGCTCCGAAAAAATCCCGATTTAAACAAGATTATTCAGGTATTTAAAAATCAAAAAGGCGGATCCAGAGATCATTGCTAAAGCTGGAGAACGCTTTCTTCTTAAATTATACAGCTACAGTAATTCGAAAAGTAAAAAAAAATATCTTTAAACAACTATAGATATGCATGCTTCACAACATCAGCATATAAAAGCAAATTTAATATTGCGTCGCTACCACCAACAGAAGCAGCAGCACGACAACATTCGTTCCGAACTTACCACCAGGTTCAGCAGTGGTATGGGAATGAACAAAATGCAGAGCAATGGGGGTGGAAAAAAAACAAGAATGGGCTAATTCCTGTCACCACACTCGAGCCCCCATCTCCAGAAAGCTTGTTAAAACTCATTTCTTGCAAATGCAAAAAAGGATGTCAGAAAGCTTGTGGATGCAGAAAGGCTGGGTTAAAGTGCTCTGTTATATGCACGAATTGTAGCGATACCTCTGGTAACTCGCAAGTACCATCACCAGATAGCGATGATGAAGAAGAAACGGAGACTATAATTGAGCAAACATACGGTCAAATCGAGAACGAAGAGGATTGCGATGAAATTGATACTCCCATCGCGGATGATGTAGATGAAATACCGGTCTGTGACGTTTCGATTTGTACTACAGAAGATGAATTTGCAACACCTGGTCCATCGAAAACAATAAAGCAAAGGAAAATACGCTAAATTTTAGCAATAAATTGCATGTGGAAAGGTGGTGTGGAAATGAATTTTTTTGGCCAAAATGCGCGTTGGAGTACACTTTGCGGCGCTCGTACGCGTAAACTATTGACTTTATGAAAAAAAGGTAGATACATGAATTGTAGGCAATTGTCTCTAGTTTAATTTTGTATATAGCTGTTTTTATCGTAAAATGAGTCGGAAAGGAGATATTGTCAAAAAACTGCTTTCAGGCGCCATTTTTTCAATATGGCGGCGCGAGCGGCAAAAATACGAGGTGGCAAAGTCGAAATTGGGAAAGAGCACCTCAAAATCTATAAAATTACCAATTTTCAATACTCCCGGAAAACTTTCCAGGTAAAACTACCAAATGACTGTACTATAACGCGTTAGATGTAGTGGTAATTGTAGAAACAAGACTTACAACTAACATAAAAATTAAAATTAAAAGTTATTGCTCACACAATATTATAAAAAGTGGAAAATTCAACTGAACGCCAGCAAAACAGAAGATATAATATTTTCTAGAAAATTTACTAACAAAGTATTTAGCAAAGTAGAAGTTGACCAGCAACAAATTGACATCAGCAAACAAATTAATTATCTCAGCGTAGCCATGGACTCAAGACTAAACTTTAATAATAATACTCATAATATCTTTATTGCAATATATAAATATAAAATATTACAAAAGGTAATTGGTTCAACTTACGTTGGTTTTCACCAATACCACGTACACAAAAAGTTATTTCTACACAAAATTAGAGCTACAGTTCACTAAATTTAGTAAATAATACTGCCCGCAAGTTGTTCTTAAACATTCTAGTGCTACCTTCCATTACATCGATTTCCCGCATTATTTCATTGAGTAAATGCACCGCGACATAGGAGAAGCTGGCTTCAAATTTGACGGTTCTATGCCTTGGAATTTCATACCTCAAACCACGCAGCGGCAAATTGTGTGCCAGCGATCTGTGATTAATTAAATCACGTAAATAACTTGGAGTCTCCGTTAGTAGCAAGTTCCTGAGAAAATTCAAATGAACGCCTTTGAACCTATGACAGATGTTGAGCTCCTTCAGAGATCTTATGTAAGGCGACACACGATGACTGAACGGTATGTGCAACACGAAACGCATTGCCGCATTTTGAGTTCGCTGTACTTTTTCTTTGTCGGATTGCTTTAGGTGGTAATAATATACTAAAGAGCCATAATCAATTTTTGAATACACCAGTGTTTGTATCAGCTTTAGTATTAAGGGTGTAGAAAGAAAGTATTTGAGGTGATTCATCGATCTTAAAAGCGGCAGGCAAGTACCATACATTTTGTTGACATGTTTCTCGAAACGCAAATCGTTATCTACCATCAACCCCAAATCCCGTCCGAAATCCACATACGGGATTGGTTGCTGTCCCAAATACACAGTGTGGGCCTCGTATGCAGCCGAGCTGCGCAACGCCTTATTCCCAACGCACAACAATACCGACTTCCCTGGGTTTAGTCTAAGTCCGTTCCCCTCACAGTACCCGGTACCCGAACAAAGCATGCAGATCGGAATTAATCCTATACACTGCATCAGCAGTCTCTTGCGCTCCAAAAGACAAATAGACCTGTATGTCGTCAGCATACAAGTGCCAGCGGCAGTATTATAAGGAGTTACACATATTGAAAATAAATAGGGAAAATAACAAAGGACCTAATATAGAACCCTGGGGTACCCCACGTTTTATTGATCGCAGTTCGGATTGCGCTCCATCAAATCTTACTGCCTGCCTTCTATCCTGTAAGTCAGGGGTTCCCAAACTTTTTCAGTCCGCGGCGCACTTACAGGTTTACTATTTTGTCACGGCGCCCTAGCTAGCTAGTCAAAATATGGTACAATAATACTAGATAGGTAGGCACTATATATTGACACACAAGAGTACATTTATTATTTAAGAAAAATACGAAAGAAAATACAATAGTAACTTGGTCAATGTGAAGTGTGAGCTTGGTGATTTGCACACATTTTTTCAAAGCGTGGGATAAGGCTTGACACCGCTACTCTCATTTCTTGCTCCACATTGATCTTTGAACGATATTTGCTCTTTATTACAGCTACAGCTGAAAATCCGGCTTCACATAAATAAGATGTTGCAAAGGGAATGAGCATTCTTAAAGCTTTCGAACTTAAACTTGGATATTCATCTTGGACCGATATCCAAAACCCCACCAAATCAGAACACGTGAATCTTATTTTAAGGCTGCTGTCGCAAGAGAGTTCAATGAGACTTTCTTCTTCTTGCGAAGTAAATTCTGGTGGAGCTTGGCCATGGAAAGGATCTTGGATCCACGCAAAGTTTTCAACATTGTCTTCGGCAAAGTATTTTGAAAACCATTCAGTGAGCTTCGAAAGGTGTTCCGTAAAAAGAGACATCAAGTCTTGTGAGACAACCAGCTCATTAGAGGCCGCATATTTATGCAATTGCTGGAAACATTCTTGACCGCCATCGTCATTAATTTTTTTTATCCACAACTGCAATTTTTTCCTAAACGCCGCGATCTTCTCCAATAGTTTCAAAATGTGCATGTTATTGCCTTGCAGAGACAGATTCAAATTATTCAGTTTATCAAATATATCGCACAAATATGCTAGTTTTAGCAAAAAGTCTGGTTCGGCAAAGTATCTGGAATTTGCATGACCCTCTTCTTGTAAAAAAGTGTGAATTTCTTCATGTAATTCGAATGCACGAAATAAGACATTTCCACGTGAAAGCCATCGTGAACTGCAGTAATATAACAGGGCCGTGTGTTCAGCTCCCATATCCATGCATAGTTTTTTGAAAAGTCTGGCTTTTAGCGGCCTAGTTTTTATGTAGTTTACTACCTCAATGACACGTTCTAATACCTGGTTCAATTCAGAGCTCATTGACTTTGACGCAAGCGCTTCCCTATGGATGATGCAATGGGTCCACATAGCATGGGGTGCTTTTTTACGAATAAGCGCTTGTATTCCTCCATACCTGCCAGACATTGATCGAGCACCATCAGTACATACACCGACACATTTTTCCCAATCCAAATCATTTTCTGTTATAAAGTTGTCTAGAATTTCGAACAAGTCTTGAGCCTTTGCACTTTCAGTAATGCTTTTACAGAAAAAAAGGTCTTCAACGATAATATTGTCAGCCAAAAAGCGTACGTAACAAATAAGATGTGCATCTTTATTACTGTCAGTAGCCTCATCAAGTTGCAGGCCAAATTCCTTGCCTTTCATTTTTTCTATTAATTGGTAATTGAGATCCTCAGCTATGTCATGGATTCTTCGACTAATAGTGTTGTTAGATAAAGGTACCTGGGAAATTAATTTTCTGGCCGATTCTCCCATCATAATATTCACCATATCGAGAGCAGCCGGTAGAATAAGCTCTTCTGCGATAGTGTGAGGTTTTTTGCATTTCGCCACCCTGTATGCCACCTTGAATGATGCCAACAGTGCGTTGCTAGGTACTGAGGCTTGTTGAGTGAACACGCTTTTTTGTTTTTTAAAATTTTGCAACTTCCTATTAAAAAAATCACGCGATTTTTCAACCATAGTAGGGTGAATGGTTTCGAGATGTCGCTTTAGCTTACTTGGGAGCATACTTTCCGGCGATAAAATCTTCAAACAGAGCACACACTGCGGTCTTGCTTCATTGTTTATTTCTGTTGAAGTAAAGCCAAAGTCCAAATAGCTGTCATCGTATTTGCGATATTTCCGTTTTTTTGCTTCCCCTCCACTTGCAGATGTTTGATCACTTGAACTACCGACTTGCTTATTTAATGAAAAACTATCCATTTTGCGTCCGCCTCTTGACGAAACAACAAACACAGCGACACAATCAAAACAAAACAGACGAACTCCTATCGTCTCGCCTGTAAATGAACCAGCGCGGGCGGGTCAAGGCACGGGGGGAGAGGAGTAACGTCGGTTTCCGACACTGGTTTTCGAGCGTAAGTACCTACCGATTTGAATTATTTATTTCGTATCCGCGAATACCTAAGTTTAGTTTCCGGAGGTTGGTAAAGAGGAGCGCCTCACGGCGCCCCTCTTTACTTTCTACGGCGCACCAGGGCGCCGCGGCGCACACTTTGGGAACCCCTGCTGTAAGTACTCCTCGAACCAGGTCAGCACCGGCTCTGAAAATCCCAAGAACTCCAGCTTGCGAGCAGTAGGTCGTAAGTGACCATATCGAAGGCCCTACTTTGGTCAAGCAGCACTAAAAGAGTCAACAGACTTTCGTTCATAACTCTATCTATATCGTCGATAACCTTAAGCAGCGCTGTTACTGCTCCATGATGCCTTCTAATCCCGACTGGAACCTAGGCAAAATCGACCAGCAATCCAAGTACTCACCGATCTGCACTGCGACCAGTTTTTCCAGAACCTTTGAAGAAACCCGCAAAATACTAATGGGACTTAAGTCAGAGTAACTTTTGGGATACTGGAGTTTCGGTATCGGCAGCAAAAAGGCGACTTTCCAAGGAGATGGATACAAGCTAAGACGAATACAGTCACTCATTATTTTTGTAATAACAGAAGAAACGACCGGGAGAACCATTTTTATCATTGTACTATTTATGTGGTCCGCGCCGTATGCTTCTGACCTGATATTTTTTACCACTTCGATTACCTCCCCAGTCGTTACCTCCCTGAAGTTAAAAGAAATCTCATCCCGAAACTTATTTTCTCTATAAAATGCTATCAAACGATCATCGACCTCAACACTCGCCTGCCATGTTAATAAAATGTCTATTTATGCTGTCCAGTTCAGCAGGGTCAATTAGACCCATTCCACCACCCGCTGCCCTCTCTGCCAAGTTAACCCAAGTTAAACGTCCTCAGGACTCGCCACAACTTAGCCGAGTCTCTCCCACAACGCTAAATAGTATAATTTGTAAATGCTTTTTTCTTGCGTCGTATTGCCTGGCTAACGTAGTTCCTCAGATCTACATAGTAGATTTGAGAGTAGACTTTAGTAGACTTTAGAGACCACGTGAAACATATAATTAAAAACGCTTATTGGATTCAAAGAAAACTCTACCCATCCAATTAGATGGTAGAAGTACCTCTTCATTCTTGTTGTCATCAATTACGTTTTTATTACTGTTGTATCTTACAGATGGGAGTTAGTAAATAACGTACGGTCCAATGTCTAAAATACAAGTATATTAACTGCTCACTATAGATACATAAGTTGTTAACCCAAAAGCCTCGGCACTCCAAAAGAGACCGAGGCGTTCGGTGCCAGGGTTTTTATCTAAAAAACCACAAAATGATTGTTGCTCATCTTCTTGGTAGCTTGTGCTATTTAGTTGGCCACGTATTTGTGAAAATAAATTTTCTAAACAGTCTTGAGTAAATCGAGATGTAAGTATGTAGAAATTTGTAATTTTTTTCATTTAGAAAAATGTGTTGCAAATTAAGTAAAGAAGAAGTTGTTAAAATAAAAAATTATTCCTGTCTGAATTGGTTTCCATACTGATTTTCCGTTTTTGTCAGGACCAACTTTCAAATTAGTAAATAAGTCTATAATCTCACGAAGAAATGTTACTGTTTCCTCATAAACCAACGTTTTAAATTTACTTAAACGCTAATATTGACGATTTTGAGGTAACCAATTCAAACTATTTAAAAACTCTCTCTATAAACCAAGCTGTCGTTAGTAATGATGACTTTTCTTCGTCTTGCTCCGCATCATATTTTATTTCACAACTCACATTCCAATTTAGAACATTGTAGGAATTGCTCACCTTCATCTTATTAAAATGTCCAGGATTTAAAAAATCGGGATTTAATTTTGGAGCAAATTTCAAATCTAAGTGTTGTTTTTCATTACAAAATTGTTCGATATGTTCAAATTTTACTAAATTAGTTTGTAGCTTATAATTTTCTACAAAATAATTTGGAATCTGTATATATTTGTTTTGAAGCCAGCATTGTTTAATATTTTTGAAGAAATGTGATGCATCTGCCAAAAAAAAGATTTTTTTGTTATTATTAATAGGATTCACAATAAAGTTTTTGATTTTGCAATAGATTCCAACCATAATGTCAATTTTTTGCCACCTGCTCTGATTTACTGAACCCATATCCGAAGTAATTCTATGGATGTTCAACCGTACGTGCGTTAATTTTTTTACTAGTTCTAGCATTATATGTGATAAAATAACTTCATTTGTAAAATCTCCTGTGTAATAATAACCCACAACTTGCTTCCACCTGCTACTTATTCCACCTAACATTAAAACTAAAGATTTGCAAGCAATACCTCTGTGCTCAGGTAATGTTATGTTCCCGTAATAGGTTTTTGTAGCAATGTAGTAATCTACACTCGGCTTGATCTCCATTTCATCAAGTAGCAGCACACAGTCTCTTTCAAAATCGTCACTGAAATTTTCAATTTTAATTTTCAAATAATCTATAACTTTGTCCAAAATGCCAGAAGAGAATTGCAGATTTTGTAAATAAAGATTTAAGGTTCTAATAGTTGGAAATGGTAGGTCTACTTTTCTTAACATATTGTATCCGGTTACTCCGGATACTCCGGTTACTGTATTATCGTCTCGTTTGAGCACTTCTTGAATTTTTTTCCTTTGATGGCTTGAAACTAGTCAACCGTAAATATTTTTTTAAATTGTTCTTTTAGTTTTTCATTTTCTAATTTTTGGAAATATAGTTAATGACTCAGTTTGCTGTTGTTAGCTTTAAGAACAACATTTTGTTTCTTTAAATTACTATATCAAATGCAGGCAATTTATTGTTAGAGATTTCTGGGCACGTATGTAAGTACCTCAGGTACATTTGATACAATAATTTCTTGCCGATTATTTTTTTTTTTGTGAAAATATTATTATCAATCTTGATTGTGGGCACTGCATTAGGAATTAATTTCTCCCTAAAAATTTTCCACTCAGACATAGCAAAATGCTTTTCGCAAATTCGCCCATTCTTTCCTAATTGCGTTCAAAGATTTCTGCTCTATAAGGCCCGTTTATGTTCATTGGTAGAAACTGGTTTAAACACAAATCCTTGTTCCGATCTATTTTTGCATCCTCTTGCGCTATATCCAGTCATTGCTTATGTTCTTATTATTACGACTTGTAGATTCTTGGCAGATATATTACCTCTTTTGTTTTTCGTTAAATAAAGCAAACCGTGCAAAAAAATTGATCCAACCAATCAAAATGAATGACGCTATTTTCCCTACTCTTATTAAACTATTATATAGGTACACTATATAAATCATAGAACGAGCTCTTTACCAAAATTTCCCATTTCTCGTTCAGCTTTCCCGTTTTGCTCGTGACAGTAAGGAGCACACTTTTTCAGTGTAGCACCTTCGCTTTGCAGAAACTGATCAAACTCGATATTTATGTATTCGCCTCCGTTATCAGCGCGTAATACTTTAATGGGGTATCCAAATTTATTTCTGCACATGTTAAAGTACTGCTTGAAGCATTTTAAGGCTTCCGATTTGTGCTTTATGATAAATATCGTTCTGTAGTTTGAACTACCGTCCTTGAACAGTATGAAATAGCGACTACCAATGGGCATGGGACCGCATACGTCAGTGTGAATGAACTCACCCGGTTTTAAGCGTCATTTTTTATTACTGTGATAGATCATTTTATGTTGCTTCCCGTACTGGCACCCTTCACAGAAGAAGTTGTTCATGTCGCTTAAATTTACACCGTTGATTATTCCTTTCGCCCTCAGGTTGCGAATACGTTATAGGTATATGCGTTATACGTTCATGCCACTGTTTTAAACTTGCACTCGCGGCGACGTTTATTTCTGGGTTGTCGGGGTTCACTGACACTACACGAATTAATAGTTTGTACAGATTGTTTGATTCGCGAACTGTACCAGCACGTAATTTTCCGTTTTCTACGATGGTGACCTGTTCATTTTCTTCTATGACGACCATCCCTTTCTTTGTTACGACTCCTTCGGAAAATAAGTTTTTCTTTAGAGTGGGAATGTACCATACGTCCGTCATGGAAGTAAGAACCCATTTTCCTTTAATCCAACACTGGATTTGTATCGTTCCGACACTCTTCACGAGTAACTCTTGACCGTTACCTAGTTTGATGTTAAAAAAGCGAGAATTTTTTCTCGGCGCGGTACAATCTCTTGAGATGTGGCTCTTTTTTGATAGTTATAACACGCGATTCGGGAGTTTCCTTTGTTCTTCTCTGTCGAGCTTGAGGCTACTAGGGCATTGTCGGATGTTTCCATTAAGTTCAAACTTCGTTCTTCATCAACTAATCTGGACATTAGATTGGGGTTTGTTTCGCTTCTTCTAATAAAAGAGATGCTTGTCTGAAGTTCCGATATGTAACAGGAAGAGTTCCTAGGATTTTCGTGATGACTGCAGCATCGCTCATTTGATCGCCTGCGTCTCGGATCTTTTTGGCTAGATTCTTGACCTTGAATACATGTGCGATCGTGTCGCCTGGTGTTTTCTTGTATTGGTAAAACTCTTCGTAGACCAACATTTTATTGGTCTCTGATTTCACTGAAAATACGCTATCTAATTTGTTGAGTACGTCCTTGAAGGTCTCACAATATTCGATGAGCGAGATCTGCGTCACTTCCAATGCTGGAGTGATTAGACACATACCGTCATTCTTTGTTCATATGCTTTCTTCTTCTAGCTTATTCTTAGGCTTCGGTGTTGCTTTAGTTGCGATTTCGTAGACACCTTTGACCTTCAGAAGGCATTTTATTTGAAACTTCCATTGCGGATAGTTGTTACCATCGAACTTTGTGATCCCGCTGAAGTTCATGCCATCCGCCATGTTCACGACACTCTTAAGTCTGCAAATAAAAGTGACACTTTTGTTTGTAAACCGCACACTACTTTTCACTCCGACCTTATTGCCACGTACCTAGGCCCATAACCTGTTTTGATTAATAAGTGTTTATTAATGCAATAAAGGTTACAAGGTTGTGAATAGGTAATAAAAAAAAGTAGTATAAGAAACGGCAACCATTAATGTCGCGTGTTACGCGTCGACTAACTATGAAATGTAGTGAAGACCTTGTACATGCGTGGTCGTACATATAAGCGAGGGAATATTCAAATACATTAACAGGAATGAATGATGTTAGCATTGGTTGTTGCTTTAGAGTTGCACTGCAGCTTGATGGTTGCATTAGGTCACGTTGGCCGGGCCCGGTAGGAGGCATTCAATGTCGTCACTTTTTTTAATACCACTGTTATCACTTTCTGAGACCATTTTTTTAGGATTTTTATCACGGTGAACAAACTCGCACTTAACTATAATGTTGCACTGTAATTGATAACGTTAAAGTTCGAAATACGTATATGTAAATAACTGTCGCTTCTCGCACGTCCGCTATTGACAGAGGTTGACTCGCGAATAGAGGTGCTTCAGCCGTGGGATTCTAATTGACTCGACTCAACTTGGGTAGCCAAATCGAGTCGGAAAGGCGATTCCAATTGCTGTCGGGTCGAATCCGATATTGGGTGAAGCAGGTAGTCGAACACGATACATAAGGAGGGATCGTGAAGACCGTTCTCGACATGTCGTTTCGTTCAACGTTTACCCTTCGCGCGCTGAAATGCGATTGTTGCGCCGTCATTCATCGAACCGTTGTTTTTGTTTGGTGGCGACGTTTTGCAACCGTTCGTATTAAGAGTTAATTCTAATTTATTGAGAACGCTAGTCCATTCTGACACTTTCTGCACTTCGGTACTGTTAGCGGCCTGAGATGCCGGTCGCCGCCACTGGATCAGCATCCAACCATCGGTCCACCGACGGAACCCGATAACCAAAGGCGAGCGGTTGGAAGTGACGATCGGGAGTCGAGTAACGAACGAGGGAGTGATTAGATGCGGAGACGTTTTGAAGTACCAACTGATAACTGCTTGTAGGAGTCGCAAAATATAATTTTGAGGGAAAGTTTAGTTTATTAATTTATCATTAGAAGTGGGATAAAAGACCCTTTAGTTTAATAGCACAATTCAGAAAATCGCGGAAATGTCGGAAACGCGAAAAACCCCTCGAAGACCGCGGGAAAACCGTTCTGAAACGCGGAGTGATAGTGATCGTGACAAGCACCACCGACATCGAAAAAGCGATGGGAAAAGTGGTGACGATCACCATCGACACTGAAAAAGTCATGGGAAAAACGAGGATGATCACCATTGACGTCGACGCAGCGAAGGAAAAAGCCGGGACCGAAAAGGTCGATGTGAGTCCGAAAGCCACCATCGGAATCCGGAGACCCACTGCGAATCTCGGGGAGCTCACCGAACCAGGAAAAGTCCGGTTCCCGAATCGGTGGCACAATTGAGTGAGGCCCTGCTACAAGGAATGGATCGGCTCGCTCAAGAGGCTGGAGTAAGAAATAACCAACCAATGGGGGTCAGTTCTATCGCTAGCAACATTATCGCGGAATTCGACCCTTTAAAACAAAATATCACGGATTGGCTTGAGGCGGTGGACGAGTATGCCTACATTTATAGCTGGGATGATAGAACTGTCTCCTATTTGGCCTTAAACAAGTTGAGAGGACCAGCTGAGGTATGGTATCGTATGCTGTGGTATCGTGCACTCCCCACACGTATTTTCACGTGGCCGGAGTAGAAGAAGAATTTTATTTAAAAAACGCAATTTGCATAAGGATTTGCAAGAAATGATGGAGTGCATACCAAAACCGAACCAAAGTTTTATATGAATATGCATTTGAGAAACTTGCGCTCATTCACAAATTAAAGCTTCCCCTTCCGTCAGAAGATCAAGTGAATTTAATCATGGGCGGTATTACAAATGAGCAAATAAAATTTTCCGTGAAAACCGCTGGAATCAGCGACCTGACCGTGCTAGCTAGCCACCTAAAAGCGCTAGACGAGCGGAATTCGGTCCGGGCACCGACCTCGACTTCGAGCGCGAATCATAACACATCGACGCCATTTGATCCGAAATGTCATAACAAAGCTCGCAGTAATCCCAGTCAAAACAAGAAACCCGACCGCCTTTGTTATGATTGCGGTCAATCAGGTCATTTCTTCCGAAACTGTCCCAAGCCCAGAAATAAACCCAAAGCTTTAGAAAATCATCACGTAAATTTTGCCGGGCCTAATTCCAACGAAAAGTTTCTCAAATTTCATCAATGGGCAAGAAATCCGATGTTTCATCGACATGGGAAGCGAGTGTTCGCTGATTACGAAAAATGCCGCCGTGAAATTGACACCCGTTGACCGCCCTATATATTTGTAAGTGACTACCCCGCTTGCACCCCGGAGTCACCCCCAAACACGCCTAACAACCTTGGACTCACTCGTTGGTTCTCGACAACGGTCGACTCCTAGTTAGTTACTTAGTTACTTTAAGTTGGTTAAGTTGAACAGTCTGTATGAACAATGAACAAGCGTAGATAGAGCACTGTGTGGTGGTTGGGTGGACCAAACCGTTGTAGTAAAGCAGTTCCAAACTCTTGTGTGTTTTCTTGGGGTAGTAACCCCCAACACGAGTACATATTTAACGACTTTAAGCGGGCCCCAGATAAAACCTCAATATTTTGCACGTGTAGATCAGGTTCGACGTCATGTTAAATTGTTTGTTGTCGATCAGTGCGTCATGGGAGTTGAAGTGCTGATTGGTCAAAATTTTACCGAACTTTTTGATGTGGCTTACAACAAAATCGGAACTCAGTTAAGATTCACCAATAATTTTGACCCCGTGTCAGTCAATTACATTGAGACGTGTCAGGTGAAAGTTGGTGTCGATACCCCAGGTGACATCCAGGCACTGCTCGACTTGCTTAATGAATATTCGGATTGCACCGCTTCAAATTTTTCTGAAATGTGTGTCGCCCGACACACCGAAATGAAAATCGAGCTAACCTCTACCAAACCAATAGCCCACAGACCCCGCCAACTCTCTAATTCCGAAAGTCCCAAAACCATTTTACACCATCCACATCGACCACCTCGGCCCATTCGTAAAATCCAAATCGGGCAATACCCAAGTTCTTGTTCTTATAGATGCCTTTACGAAATTTATTTTAATTTACCCGGTCAAAAACACAAAAACCAAGTGGACAATCCGATGCCTCAAAGACTTCCTCAAAGTGTTTGGAGTACTCCATTGCATCATAAGCGATCAAGAGAAGTCATTCACAAGTAAAGACTTTAAAACTGTTTGCAAAACCATTGGCGCCACCCATCACCTTAACGCAGTTGCCCTACCCCGCGCGAACGGACAAGTAGAACGCTATAATCGCACAAT
The DNA here is from genome assembly GCA_951805265.1 of Schizotus pectinicornis. NCBI lineage: Eukaryota > Metazoa > Arthropoda > Insecta > Coleoptera > Pyrochroidae > Schizotus > Schizotus pectinicornis. The sequence goes on from OX638208.1 coordinate 12,221,421, forward strand.
CCTCGACTCTCTCGCAACCATGGGAGCCAATTTGAATGACAACTGTTGGGACGAAAATATCCCCAAGTTACAGTTGGGTTTGAACGGTACTTTAAATAAAACCATAGGGGTAACTCCGAGTGAAACGTTAATGGTCTATCAAGTTGTCTTCCAGGACCTCTTATGAGCCGACGACGAGGAGGCAGTTGATGTCACAGCTGTCCGAGCTCGGATGGAACGGTACCTTGAAAGGTATCAGGGCGAGCAAAAGCGACGTTTTGACAGCAAGCGTAAAACGGCTCACCAGTATGCTGTCCACGACTTGGTTCTCCTCCGAATCACAAGCTCGCCAGCAACCGGAACCAGTCACAAACTGCTACCAAAATGGAGAGGTCCATTTCGTGTCACAAAGGTCTTGGGAAAGGACAGATATGAAGTCTCTGACATCCCAGGAGCGGAACGCTCTCGAGTGAAGTATCAAGGCGTTGCGGGGAAAACATGCGGCCTTGGATACGGTTTGACTAACGTAAAGTATGGCAGCCTGTAGCTGGTTGCGGGCGATAGTTCTCTTTGTGACATGACCTGGACGGTTTTGGTCACGGGAAGGCTGGTAGCCACTAATATATGCATAAAATTTTTGTTATCGTTATATTCCATTTTCTTTGAATGGCTTATCTTGCGATTCGCGGGAGGGGTTCACCGGTCGTGGCCTGGTCTGTGGGACCAGCGGTCACGGGGGTGGGACACCACCGGAATTGATGTGGGTCCACTGGCCGTGACAGGGACTGTGTGACCCTCGGTCACGGGGGTGGGACGCCATGGCATGATACTTCTTTCAAACATCGATCTCCTTTGTCTCGTAATTTTTCTTTTGCAAACTTGGCCAAGTTTTGTAGCATAGTTTTTTTTCTCTCTTTAAGGTTGTCGACGTTGAAGGAGTGATGAGCTACCGTTAAAAAAAAATACTGATTTTTTTTTACCTCTTATGCAAATTTTTTAACGCTGGATAATTTCTCATACAGTTTGAATTTCAGAGACAGTAGCTACCTCCAGTGCCTGTGAGTGAGGACACTCACAATGGTCAGGAATGGCCGTGTTAGCGGCCTGAGATGCCGGTCGCCGCCACTGGATCAGCATCTAACCATCGGTCCACCGACGGAACCCGATAACCAAAGGCTAGCGGTTGGAAGGTGACGATCGGGAGTCGGCAACGAACGAGGGAGTGATTAGATGCGGGAGACGTACCAACCGATAACTGCTTGTAGGAGTCGCAAAATATAATTTTGAGGGAAAGTTTAGTTTATTAATTTATCAGTACTTAATAAATTGATGACGGTACCGACATAACGTTCCACTTGTCCATTTGCACGCGCAGCTCCTGTCGCAATTAAATGATGTTCAATATTTAGTGACTAAAGTAAGTTTTTTACTTTTCTGTCCGTAAAATTCGTTCCTCGGTCCATGGTTGCATTACGCATGGTTGCAAAGCTCTAAAAAAATATCAAGCAACAGGGCTAATGACGCACAGACAATATTACAAAGATCTTAAAAATTATATTAACCAAGCCATCAAACGAGAACGAAAGGCGTATGTTAACTTCATAATTAATCGTTGCGGTACAGATTCGGGTAGGTTATGGCGGGCCCTGCGTTCCTTGAATCTCGGCGACGCAGGGGTTGGAGAGAGTAGAGGGAGAGGTAATTTAGAACAGGCGGAGCTGAACAAGCTGAATGACTATTTCGTTGATGCTGCTGGTGACACCAATGGTGGAGTTAGTTCGGTTTTACCGCGAGAATAAAGATAGAGAAGCTGAGCCTTTTGCGATGTTACTTCGGGCGACGTGTTGTCGGTTGTCTCGCGGATTAAGTCCGGTGCCTATAGGGCTGACAGCATAAATATTGCTATGTTAAGACTGGTTATTCCGTTTTGCGTTACCCATGTGGCGGCACTCATGAACGAATTTACGCGGAAGATTTGGAAGATGTCTTTTGCACTGCCGGTGGCAAAGCGATCACCGGCGAGGGGTCCTTCGGATCATAGGCCGATAAGTTTGTTGCCTGCCTTGTCCAAAGTTTATGAAAGACTTGTCGCGGATCAGCTGAGAGTTTATTTGGACCACGGTGATCTTTTGCCGAGGTTTCAGTCTGGCTTCAGGAGGGGGCACGATTCGGTTACGACATTATTGAAGGTAGTCGATGAAATTGGACGCTCCATGGATAACTTTGCTAGTGCTTCTATATCAGAGCAGAGCGATTGATGTTGTGAATCACAATTTGTTGCTTGCGAAGTTAGGCTTTCTTGGGTTTTTGGAGACGACATTGGACTGGTTCGAGGATTACTTGCGACACAGGAGGCAGGCGGTGAAGGGGGGCGGCAGGCTCGGGCGACCTCACTAAAAAGCGGGGTACTTCAAGGTAGCATCCTGGGGCCAATTTTATTCACATAATTCACATTCGACTTGGCTGACTCGTTTGATTATTGTAAGAGTCACATGTATGCGGACGATATTCAGGTGTATGTCTCTTTCTCGGCGCCACAGATTGCCGATGCAACTTATAAAGTTAACTCAGATCTGCATGCGTTATCGGAGTACTGTCTAAGGAATGGTTTAAAACCTTCCAAAACTGTCTGCCGTGCTTCGCTAACCCCCGCCTTAGGGGGGCCGTTGATCTGGATGCGCATGGGGTCTATCTGGACGGACAATTGATTCCCTTTGCCGACAAGGGACGTAATTTGGGTTTGATGATGGACGCAAATTTCAGCTTCAAGAGTCATATCTATAATCTGTACGGGAGTTGTCTTTTACTACTCAGGTCAATAAACCACTTAAGATTCATGCTGTCTGAAAACTTGAAACTAAGTCTTGTAAAGACGTTGATTTATCCCAAATTAGATTATGGGACTCTTGTTTATTTTTACCATTTGACGCTGGCGGAGTGAAGCAAATTACAGCGGATGCAGAACGCCGCTATGCGATTCGTGGTGCATATACTTTTTGGTCGACATGTGTCCCCATGTATTCGGTCATTGCGTGAGTTAAGTGTTCGTTATCGCCTCCTATATATCCACCTTAATTTCGTTCATAAGAGCTGATTGTCCACAAGGCCACCATCCATGATGTCAATTTGCGCAATTTGGGCTACAATATCCCTAGGCACAGGACGAAGAAGTTCAGGGGTAGCTTCTCGTACGTTGCGGCAGACCTGAACTATTTGGTGGCCGTTTTGCGTGTGGCCCCTGGGGGTTGGCTGGGAGATATTCTACGCGACGTGCTGTTTCAGAGTTATTGTCGGGAAGCATATTAATTGGTAATAGTCATAACGGATGATGATGTTAGTAACAGGAGTGCAGAGTGTGTTCATTGATTATGTTTAATTGATAGTATAGTTAGTTTCAATTAGTTAGAAGATTTGCTGTTTTTTTTTTCTTTTTCTTTACCAATTTTTAGTTTTTAAGGTGTATAGGCCGGGTTGAAAATCAACTTACGTTGAAACTTGCGCCTTTTGTGTGGAGTATGTATTGTGTATAATGTAACGCACACCATAAACATATTTAAATTTGAATTTGCAAGCAGGAGATGATTTGGAGGATGCGAATGAGGATAATACCATTACATGCAAATATAAATTGAGTAAATGATCCCCCTAATCTTAAAAAAAAAACATTTATTGGGATTTAAGGGCTGAAAGTTGATATACCTGTTAAGGATAGGCCCATTGACTTCTTCAAGCTTATAGCAGACGACGAACTTTTTGATTTGATTATTGCACAAACAAATGCATATGCTGAAATTGTATTTCTGAGTGATCAAAACCCTGGGCCACATTCGCGAATAAGACGTTGGAAACTGGTGGATAAAGAAGAGTTGTCATTGTTTTTGGGGCTTTTATTCCTAATGGGGATTATTCAGTTACCAAGAATTAGAGACTATTGGAAAACAGACCGTTTATATAATTTAGGTTTCAGACATTATATGAGCAGAAACAGGTTCTTGGTTATTTTACGCTTTTCACGCAAAATCCAGAAGAAGGGAAACCTATGCCTGCTGATAAACCATATGTATAAGGTCTAAACTACTGTGGACTTCTTCAACAAAAAAAATGTTTTCTATTTACAGTCAACAAAAAAACTTATCAATGGACGAATAAGTGCTTCTCTGGCGAGGACTGCACCTTATAACTGATTACTTAGATAAGGGTTTCAGTGTTTATATGGACAAATTTTATAATTCAGTAAGTCTTGCTAGGCAGTTGCTCGGAAGAGACACATTTTGTGCGGGAATCTTACAAGCTGGAAGAAAACTATGGTAATACCATCATTTGCACGTTGCAACTCCTGCACGTTTAGTCGATTATTTCCCGCTATTTATAACCGTTTCTGATGTGTTTTGGGTGGTTTTGAAGCTCTGTGCGTGCTCTATCTAATGGTGAGTGCTGAGTGATTGCTGGGTTGACTATTTCGTAGAAATTCGCGAAATTTGCGTCGTGTTTTGATTTGTTTTTGCCGGTTCGTGTGTAGATAAAACATTATCTCCTTTGTCGGTTTTTCCTCGGATTTGCCCGGCGCCTCCGCCATTTGTTGTACCCTCGGCTTCTGCCCCGTCGATGGAATTTTGCTCCAAAATTTATTCCTAATTCGGACGCTTTACGCCTATCGTGAGGACGCGTCACATTTTTTATCGTTTTTATAACCGTGCATCGCGCGGGCACGTTCTGCAACTCGGGAGTGTCGCGATCGCCATACCCAGGCCCGGACCAGAAGGCCGGGACGCAGGGAGATTTCCCGGTGGGCCGCGGCTCTGTGCTGGGCTGGTGGGCCGGACTAAAATTAATAAATTTGATTCGTAATTATAGTTTAGAAATCTGCGTCTTTGGTGAAAATGGTTAATTGTCAATAATTATTACCAGTGCGGCGTGCGGCGGCAAGTGTCAAGTGACATGGGTTTGTCTATGAGTGACACGGCTGCAGACTGCAGAGCAATCGACGACAATCGACGTCTTTCGTCTTCTTGGCTCGACTCCCGCGCTTTTCCTGCAGCCTGCTCAACTGCCTCCACGGTTTTCAGTAATGCATATAATGTGCTGTGGTGTGTAATTAAAATAATAGGTAAGTTAAAAGTTTCAACTTGGTGACATCGATAATGTAATTATGCATATCCCGCATTCCTACCCACCTGGACAGTCCCCACAGTCCGACTGCGACTATCGAGATCGAGCTCGACCACTCACTTGCGACATGGAGAGTAACAAGGATAAAATTAAAAAGCGTCCTGACAAAAGTAGAAAGGGAGGCGCTCAGAAAATTAGGAAAAAAAAACAACGACTTCTTATTGCAGCGGCAGAGCCTTGCCAAAAATTAACTAAATATTTTTCGAGTTTGACATCTATGTCTACATCAACAGTCCCTGATTACGGAGCGGAATCTGAAGATGTTGACATGATATCGCCGTCGGAATTTCCTAACATTAATATATACTCATTCTTATCCTGTGCCTCCAGTGATGATTGTCGATCGCCACCATCACCTTCACGTGGCCAACAACAAGAAAACCCCAAAGAAACAGACTCTGTTGAGGACGAGTTACTTGATTGCGGGCGATGCTTCCGATATTTCGATTAATAATACCGATTCCGATTATAATGTTAATGAGGAAATTATACATAGTGTTTATTTCGATCGCCCGGGAAATCTAGTCGGGATCCAACACTTCTTGTCTCATCATCCAGTTCAGCCGGATAACATCAGTTGCAATTTACCTTTTCAGTCGTCGAAGGTATTTTACCGAAAAGAAAATGGTTCTAATCGCAAATGGCTTTCATATTCAGTGCAAAAAAAAATTGTAGTTATATTTGCTTGGCATTTAGCGGATTCAATGAGATATCGGTCTTTTTGTCTGGTATGAGCGACTGGAAGCACGTCCACCAAAGAATTAAAGAGCACGAGGAAAATAGTAAAATGCATCATAGGTGTACGGAATCTTTTATGATGATGAGTGAAAAGAAGAGGGATATCCGCAGTCTTTTATTAAGTGACATGGTGAGTTTAAAAAATTGACAAACTAAGGATATACGGGATGTATTTGAAAGAATCGTGGAAGTTGTCAAACTTATTGGCAAACGTGGATTAGCTTACAGGGCAGACAATGAGGTACTCAACACTATAGATAACAAATATCTTGATCACGGCAATTTTTTGGAAATACTACTATTAATTTCAAAATTTGTTCCTAAACTAAAGACATATCTCGACAAAATACACGATACTTACAAAAAAAAAAAAACGTGCAACTGGAGGACGTCAAGGTAGAGGAAATAAAGTTACAAGGATTTCAAAGACCACTGTCAATTATATAATTGACGTTATCAGGCAATTAATCAAGCGACACATTTCTGAAGAAGTTAAGAAAGCTGTAATGTTTTCCGTGCAATTGGAGACATCTCAAGACGTATCCGTTAAAGACCAGTGTTGCATAGTAGTGAGATATGTTACCGATGTTGTCCACGAACATCTAATAAGTGTAGTAGATTGCACAACAACAGCTGAGGAGGGAATGTGTAATTTTCTGGTTGAAAATTTGAAAAAATGCAACATTGACATTAAAAACTGTGTCGGGAATGCAACAGATGGAGCCAGCAACATGCAGGGGGAGTACAAAGGATTCAAGGCATGGCTCTCTGAGTTATCTCCTGATCAAATACATGTTTGGTGTTATGCTCATGTGTTGAATCTCGTGATAGTTGATACGACTTCATGTAATTTATCAGCCATAAATTAATTTGAAAATTTGAATATCTGTGCTGTATTTCTACGAGACTCTTACAAGCGTATGAATGAGTGGAACGATAAAACCCCGAATGATCATCGAAAAAGATTGAATATGATAGGAGCAACAAGATGGTCCTCAAAATATGATGCGTTGAAAAAAAATTTCGGAGATTTTGACAAGTTGGGCAAAGACGATTTTAAAGGCATGCACGTTGAATTAATTCAAGCGCTGGAGAACATTTCAACATTACAACGGTTTACCGTAACTACAAGAAAAAAAGCTGACGACATTTTGAACCAATTTCTGTCATTTGAAACAATACTTACAGCTCTAGTTTTTGGAAGAATCTTTAATATAATGGACCCTCTATCAAAGTATCTACAAACAAATAACTTGGATATTTTACAAGCATATAAAATGGCCATGCACGCTTTAGATGATATCAAGAAAATATCCAGAGATTTCAAAATAATTCTTGTAAAAGCAAAGTCTTTTGTTGAAATGGCTAATAATAAAAATAAAACCTCCCTGCCGGAGGTGAGACGGCGTACACCAAAACCTTTAGCGGGAGAAAACAATACTCATGTCAGCATTTGTAATACAATTGATAAATTTAAAGTAGAAGTTCATAACGTGATACTGGATACAGTAATTGAAACAATATAACGAAGACTTGAGCCACATGGACTTTTATACGCCGATATGTCTTGTATGCATCCACGGAGTTTCAATAAGCTTAATGAATCTGGAGTATCGGAACATTCGTTTACAAAGCTGGGGAATTTGCTTACAAAATTTCTCTCCAATATAACACCTGACGTATTGGGATCAGAAATGGAGAAATTTGCATCTAAATGGGACTCTCTTTCAAATATCTTGGATGAAGACTATTGTTAGCAGAACTAGCAGAAGAGGAGGAAGAGAAGGAATGGGAAAACAGCCTCTTCGAGAAGAAGAATGATGAAAATGAAAGTGATATGATAACGGTGAAAACGATGTCGCCGAAGATTTTGAGTCTATTCAGACTATGCAAAAAGAACTTAGGTGTAGTACCGGAAAAAAACAAGAATCCTTCTTGTAAAAACTGTCTATATTGTTGCTATCGAGTGCTGCTGGATTATAATTTATATTGCTCGACATACTCCAATTTATTTGCAGCATACAAGTTGGTGTTGACTCTGTCATCATCTCAAGTCTCATGTGAAACTGGATTTTCAAAATTACGCTTTATTAAGAACCGATTAAGGAGTTCATTGAGCCAAGATAGACTCGAGGCTTTCATGCTCATGTCTATCGAAAAGGATATTTCGCAAAATATAGAAAATAGTAAAATCATAGATGGCGTAAGTGCTATTGCACCGGAGCTCCAAAAAAATTAACTTATTTCTAATCAAAGATCTAAAAACCCAAAATTAAACTTAAGATTTGTACTGTTTTGTTTTGACTATCTTAAAAATGTCGTTTTTTTTTTCGTTACGCTTTGTGTTTGTGGCTTTGAAATCAACTTTGTGTTCGCTTAGAGGTTTTTGAATTTTTTTTTTAAATGATTGATTTTGAAGACCAGAACACTAAGTAAGTTATACTGAAATTAAATGAAGGTCAGGTAGGGGCCAGTGCCCAGAAAATTCCCTGTAGAAAAACCTTGACCAGTCCGGCCCTGGCCATACCGTCTTACTGCGGAACCTGTTCGGGGGTCGATCCTCCGGATTTGTCGGTGGTGTGTGGCAGTTACTGTGGTCGCCGGTTTCATGCTGCCTGCGTTGGATTCTAGGCGGAACTACTGCTGTGTTTTGGTACCGTCCCCGGATTATCCTGGAAGTGTTCGTCCTGCCTGCCGCTGTCCTTTTCTAATAAACTTGGGGAGGCGTTTGATCCGAAGTGTTCGGCTCTCATTTCAGATTTTACGAGACAATTTGAAGCCACGAGGTCGGATTTTATTGTACTGGGCTCTCGGGCGGCTCCATCCCCTTCTGCTACTGCTACTGCAGGCCTAAGGATGCTGGGCAGCTAAACGCCAAGACTAGATCTGATGTTCTTCGTAATGATTGAATCGGTCGGCTTTGAGATTTCCGTCAGGACAGTGAAAAATATTAGTGAGGGAGAAATTGTGATAAGGTGTGACAGCGAGGAGAATTCCGCAAAATTAAAAGAACTTGCTGAAAAAAGTCTGGCGTCGGAGTACCAGGTGCGGCGTCTGAGATCTGTGCGTCCCCGTCTACGGATTGTTGGCATGTCGGAGGAGTTTGACGAATCTACGCTACTACATTATATTAAGAGGATGTTATACGGACTACCACAACGAGTCACTATTTTTTGCCGTTATTAGCAATAATACCGTCTTACAATTTTTGATTTATAATAACGGAAATATTTACCATGCTTACACATTTTTATTTTTGTTGTTGAGCATTTAGGAAAGCTGTAATAAAATAAAATTACACTACAGAATTAAAATAAAATCGTAGAAGCAAACATTTCCTTTTATGAAGTGAGGATTTGGCATCTAATTCATTGTTCTTCTAACGGTAAGTGTTAAATAGTGTGACGGGTAATTAAATAAATAGATGGCGCTGCGATCGCAAAATGATCCAGATCTCAATTTACAAATTTGGTGTGGAAGTGGAAGGGCGCGTAGGTTCCGGTGGGTGGAGTCAAGTGGAGTGTGCGAGTGCAATACGACCTTGAATCAGTCGAGCCGCAGCATCGAACAAGTGCAGGTGCGTGTCGTGAATTCCACTTGTGCTCCGCCAGCGTGCTTATTTTCGCTCTCTCTCGTCCGGGCTCTGGCCCGGAAAGTGCGTCCCTTCGTCGTCTAGTGCAGTGCGCCGAAAGTGATCTCTTGTGCGTCTCCGCCATCGCGACGACGAGCGCGCGCGCTTCGGCGTCAGTGCTCCCCCCCCTCGTGCCGCGCCCGGTGCGCGAGCCCCCTCCGACCCCTCCAGTGCGAAGTCTTCGGACCGGACACAAAACCATGGCAAGTGGCGCTTCCAGCAGCGAAACTTCCGACGACGAGGACGTCGTCCTCCCAACCCCCGACTGCCAACCCTGTGTCCCGGCAGTCGTGTCGGCGCCCGAAGTCACCCTTTTTGAGGTGATAAGCATGCTCGTGCTCCTCAGGGGTGACATCGGCAGCCTGGAGGCGCGGATCACCGCCCTCGAAACAACACGCCGCCTCCCACCCCCGATGCCACCCAGCCGCCCCCTGCCGACTCCTCCGCCGGCTCCGAAATGGACACGGGGGCGTCCGACGACAGTGACGGTGAGTTTATACCTGTCAAGGGGAAAAGACGCCGCCACATCCCCCCGTCATCCCCCACCCCCTCAAACCTGCATGCTGGCGCCGCTGTTTCCAGCGGTTCGGGACCGGCCAAGCGGCCAAAGGCGGCGACGAGCACCGGCTCCAGGCCCGGCTCCCCTGCCTCCCCCGGCCAACATGCCGCCCCCGGCTATCCTGCCGCCCCCGGGCACTCCTCCGCCCCTGGCGTCGCCCCAGCACCGCCCCCAAACGGGCCGCCGCCGCCCCCCCGACGGTTTCGTGGGGTGCAAAAACCCCGCCGCCCCCGGGCCCAAAAACGCAGGGGATGACGCCGGCACCTCGGCAAGCACCCCTCCGACCTAAAATTCCTCCTACCATTCTCAGGGACAAGTCCATGTGGACTTCTGTCTCTAAACTCGCCGTCATGAAGGATGTCGTCATCACCCAGGCGAAAAATCTTCAAGACGGCGTGAGGATGCAAGTATCCTCAACTTCCGATTTTCGAGCCCTGACCCGCCTCCTCGATGACCGGAAGACTCCGTACCACACCTTCTCCTTGGAGGAGGAGAAGAACGTGCGCGTTGTCTTCCGGGGCATCCCCGTTGAGGTTGATCCAGAGGACGTGCGCGAGCACCTGGACATGGGCGCCTTTCACGTCGTGAAAGTCAGCCGCATGCTGCGCTCGCGCGGTAAAATCCCGATGCCATTGATCCTGGTCGAGGTTCCCCCTACGGAGAGAACCTCTATTTTCCAGGTCAATCGGCTCTGCGGCCTCGTCACCGTGGCCGAAGTTCCTCGCCGCGGGCGGAACGTGGGGCAGTGCCACTGCTGCCAGCGCTTCCACCAAGAAGACGCCCTCTCCTCCTAACAAGGTGAAGCCAAAGGCTGGGCCCAAACCCCCCCTCCCGCGGCGACGCCCTACCCAAAATCCGCCACCCAACCCTCCAAACCCCAAGCGGCGCCGTCCAGTGCAGCTCTCCTCGGTGTTTTGAGCGAGCTTTTCCTCGCTCTGACTACCGCCAGTGGCGGCTAGGACGCCGCCGCAAAGTTAGCGAGCGTCATTCCAGCCATCATGGCCAACTGCAGGTAGATTTTCATGAATCTACAACTGCACCGGCCAAGGTCTCTTCAGACTATTTTTTGGAACGCAAACGGCCTGGCCAACAACCGTTACGAGTTAACGGAATTGGTACATCGGCTGGATCTCAACGTTGTCCTGGTGGTGGAAATATATGGCCATATATGTAAAACGCAACATCAGACATTCTCTCGCGATCTTGCCGCCTCTCCAACAGTTAGAGGCCACGGCCGTAATAATCTACACCGCCAACGGCCCGATTTACTTGTTCGCCTGCTACCACCCCGCCGGCCTGGGGCTGGTAGCGGACGACATCCAACAGGTGCTGGATTCTGGATCCACTGTCATTGCTGCTGGTGACTTCAACAACAAACACACCGACTGGCGTTGCCGGCGCACTAACGCAAACGGCACCATTTTGTCTAATTTTGTTTCAAACGTAAATTTTGATGCGCACGTGCTTGCACCGGCCGAGCCTACGCATTTCAGCGTCGCCAACAGCTCCGCTGACATTTTAGACATTGCCATAGTCAAAAATTTGAATTTCCAAATTGAGCTGAGTTCCCTTAAGGAACTCAGCTCCGACCACAACCCCGTTCTGATGCACATCGGGGACGAGGCCAACGAACTAGACCTTTTCATATCAAAAACTACCGACTGGGCAAATTTCAAAATTTATCTTGCTCAAAATTTCGGGCAGATTCCAGTGATTACGACACCGCAAGAACTGGAAGATGCCGTTTTCAGCTTTGAGGAGAAAGTCACCTCCGCGAGAAGTGCATCAACGCGAATTTTTAGCGCTCTGCGTGAGCGCAATCAACTCCCTGAGCACATCATGGCTCTAATTAGACAAAAAAGGTGCGCGAGACGCCGTGCGCATCGGTCTTTCAATCGCCACGACGTGGCCGAGGCGAATAGATTAATTCGGGCCGTCAGGGACGCTCTATCGCAGTTCAGAATAGAACTGTGGGAGAGGCGTCTTGACGAGCTCGACACGACTGATAACTCGCTTTGGAGAATGGCAAAAGCGCTGCGCAGCGACAGGCGCCCTCTCCCACCCATTTACGGTGCACGCGGTCTCAAGTTCACCGACGAGGACAAGGCTAAAGCCTTTGCCGATAGTTTGGAACTGCAATGCAGAACCAACCTGGCAGAGGCGGATCTTGACCATGTCGAAGAAGTTGAGAACTTTGTCAGGTCGACGCTTGACGACAGCGAAGTCGATAGCGACGACGAAAGCGATGATGACGATGACGACGAGAATGCCGACGTGCTACCCGACGAGCCAGCCATTCGGCACACCTCCCCGGAGGAAGTCTCGGAAATCGTTCGCAATCTCAAAACGCGAAAAGCTCCGGGTAGCGACTCAATCGGCAACCGCGAATTAAAATCCGTTCCGTTCAAAGCCATCATGGCACTCGTGTGCATCTTCAATGCCATGTTGCGACTCCGTCATTTCCCGTCCCGGTGGAAATGCGCCGACGTAATTTTCTTGAAAAAACCAAACAAGGACGACAAGTTCCCTCAGAACTACCGCCCCATCAGTCTACTCTCGAGTGTCAGCAAGATAGCCGAGCGAATCATCCTGCGTCGCCTTTCGGAACACGTCGCCGAAAACCATATCCTTCCCGACGAGCAGTTTGGCTTTCGTCCAGATCACTCTACCTCACTCCAACTACTCCGCGTCACGGAGTTCTTTTCCACTTTCTTAGAATGGCGTCATTGTTCTGGCTCTGTTTTCCTCGACGTATCCAAGGCCTTTGACACCGTCTGGCATGATGGGCTTATTTATAAGCTGATCAGGTCGGGGCTGTCATTGCCCTTGGTTCGTCTTATCCGGTCCTTCCTCTCGAATCGCTCCTTCAGAGCGAAAATCGGTAACTTCCTATCTCAACCCCACCCGATTGAGGCCGGAGTCCCGCAGGGCTCCGTCCTGGCACCCACCCTCTACTCCATCTTCACGGCGGACATTCCGAAAACCGCAGGCGCGTCTCTCGCGATTTACGCAGACGACACCGGTGTACTTGTTCGTTCTCGTCAGCCCTGGCTCGTTACCTCGAATCTGCAACGTGCAGTGGACGAGCTGGAGCGCTGGTTCAAACTCTGGTTGATTGCCGTAAATCCAGAGAAAAGCTCGGCTCTCTTGGTCACGCGGCGAAGAGTCGAACCCCACGGTGGCGAGATTCCTTGGAAGGCCGAGGTCAAATATCTTGGAGTTATATTTGACCGACGCCTCAACTTTCATGCGCAAGTCCGCAACACCGAGGCTAGAGCGAAGCAAATTTTGGGACAGCTGGGCTGTCTGATGTGGCGCAAGAGCAGGTTGTCCGCAAGGAACAAGCAGCACTTGTTCAGGTCAATCATTCGACCAACGATGACGTATGGTTCTGTATGCTGGGGACACGTGTCCAAGACTCGTTTCCACGGCCTACAACAGGTCATTCAGAATCGAGCTCTCCGATACGCGTTCAACGCCCCGTGGTTTGTTCGTAATGAGCAACTCCACCGGGAGGCGAACATGCCAACTCTGCGAGATTTTGTTCGAAACCAAACTGCACTGTACAGGGTAAAGAGGCCGAGAATGGCACTCCACATCTGAGTCCGACTTTTCCGCTGAAATTTTTGCATTACAGATAATAGCTGCGAACCAGACGCGAATGTGGTCCGCAACCTTTCCTCCTCCCCTTCAGACTTAAAGCCTTTCAAGGTCCGGGAAAGTTTTACTTTGCATCTCTCGTCCGCTTAGTAGTTAGTTTCTTCTTTCTACTTGTTCTAATCAGACATAACGTTTGATTGAATGCACAAGTTCCTCACCGGTGGCAGTGGGTTTTTCGTTCGCAAAGAGGTGCCAGTTGGTCACTGCCTTGGGGACTGGTGAACATACTTGACATTCTGTGTAGAAAGAGGTCGCGCCATTTGGCGGCCTCTGCTGCTCAGATCGAGAGTGATAAGGTCGAAAGACCGCACTCAGTTGAAGTCAGACAATCAAACTATACGACCTTGATCTGCTAAATTGAATACATACGCCAGTTCGGCAGTTGCAGTCAGCCAGTCGTGGTCGAGGTGTGTTGCGTTTTTCCGAGTGTCTCTCCGACCGTTATTGTCGATTTTTGCTTGCGTCGGGCTTCGGCCCAGTGTTAGTTCCGCCCTGCGGTTTTCGCCGTGCTTGTGTGGCCCCGCCCACCAAGCTTCGCCGTGCTCGCCGGACGGCGTTCAGTCTGCGGTCCGCGCGGCCTGACTTTTGTTAGTTTTTGGTGAATTTTGTCGTGCCAGCAGTCACGTAGTCGAGTCGCAGTCGTGATCGCGGTGCGTTGTTTTCCTCCGAGTGCGACCGTATTGTCGATTTTCGCTTGCGTCGGTCAAAGTCAAAGTCATCTCCTGGCTGATGGGAAGGTCTTGGACCTCTTTCCCCTTTATCTTGGTTGTTTTGTGTTCTTTGGTAAGGGAGTATGCTCTGGCCAGAGCTTGTTCTGTTTGAACCTTCTAGGGCTCTATCAGAACCATTTTAGGTCTTTTATGCCTCGATGGGCCTTCTTCGTCGTATTGGACGGTATCTCGAATTAGTGGGTTAGGGTGGTCTTCGGCTTGTGCGAAGAATTTGGTCGCAGTCGTTTTAAGGAGGTTTATCATGGGAGGTGTTTTGGTGTCGCGGTGAATTAGGGAGTTCCTGATGTACCAGGGGGAGTTGAGACAGATTCTAAGGATCTTGGACTGGGTAATTTGAAGCTTGTTTATGTGAGAGTGAGCTGCATGGCTCCAGGTGGGGGAGGCGTAAGTCATTATTGGTCTGATTGTCGTCTTGTAGAGTCGTAGTTTGTTTTCCATGGAGAGTTGGCTTCGTCTGTTTAACATTGGCTATAGCATTCCCAATGCCATGTTTGCCCGTTTGTTGACATAGTCTATGTGTTTGTCGAAGATCAGTTTTTCGTCTAGTATTATGCCTAGGTATTTTGTTTGTTTTTCCCATGGGATTTCTTGGTCGAACATGATCAGCTGTTGTGTCGGTGTAAGTCGTCTTTTTCGAA
This sequence comes from Schizotus pectinicornis, assembly GCA_951805265.1. NCBI lineage: Eukaryota > Metazoa > Arthropoda > Insecta > Coleoptera > Pyrochroidae > Schizotus > Schizotus pectinicornis. Next base: position 12,236,526 of record OX638208.1, read on the forward strand.
ACATTATTGCTGCCGATTTTTCTGGGTTTATTTTGATTCGCCATTTAGTGTACCATTCTTCTAATTGAGTAAGTGCGTCTTGTAGTCTCGTTGTTGCGAGGTGGGGTTTTAGTGATCTTGTCAGGATTGCTGTGTCATCTGCGTACATTGCTATCATTGTCTGAGGGGGTTTTGGTATGTCGCTCATATAGATGTTGAAGAGGTGCGGGGAAATTACTGAGCCTTGCGGTACTCCAGCTTTAATGTGAAATTTTCTTGACATAGTTCCTTCGGCTTTTACTTGAAAAGACCGGTTTTTCATGAACGATTGTATCAATTTTGTCATTCCTGTTGAGTATCCCATTTTGGCCATTTTGAGAACCAGTCCTTTGTTCCAAATTTTGTCAAAAGCTTTGGAAATATCTAAAAAGACTCCTGCTGTGTAGTTTCTCCAGTTGTTGCTAGTAGCGATGTATTCGGTTACTCTTAATACTTGGTGGGTGGTGGCGTGACATTGTCGAAAGCCGAACTGTTCATTTGGGATGGTCTGGAATTTTTCGGATTCTTTTAGTAGTCTTTTCATTATACATTTTTCTGTTATTTTACTTAGAGCGGGTAGTAGTGATATGGGGCGGTAATTTTGTGGAAATCGATTATTTTTGCCCGGTTTGGGGAGCATAATTATTTCTGCGTTTTTCCAAATCGAGGGAAAATGACGGTATTGGAGTATTGAATTGATAATTTTTGTCAAATGAAGGATTGCTTTGTTGGGGAGCTCTTTTAGGGCTCGGTTTTTAATGCCATCATAACCTGGCGCTTTCCTGTTTTTGCATGTTTAATCAGCTCTTTTACTTCTTGTGGCGAGACCGGGTCAATTACGTCAACATCCTGTCTTCTGTTAAACCTGTTTACTCCTGAGTGTACCCTGTCGATGTGGTCCAAATCTATGTCATCAAAGTTTGGGCTGAATTGTTTTTCGAGTACTAGAGCAAAGGCCGTGGCTTTTTCGTCACTTTCGTAAACTACTCCGTCTTCTCCGTGAATTGGTGGAAGGGGTCTTTTTGTTGTGCGAAGTATTTTGGAAATATTCCATAAAGCTTGATGGTCCGAGGTTAGTGAGTCCATTTTCCTTTCCCATTGTTCGTCTCTGTAGTCTTTTAGTTCGTTTCTGACTTGAAGTGCAATTCGGTTGTAAGTAATTCTGTCTGCTGGTGCTAGAGAGTTGTGGTATCTTTTTCTGGCTTTATTTTTGTCTTTTATGAGGTTTTTCAGTCTTTCAGGAAGCGAGTTTAGTGGTCTTTTCTTGCTATTTTCAGTCGTTGCAATTTGCGTTGACGTGATTATAATGTTGGTGAATTCTCTGATGCGTGTTTCTAGTTCTCGTGGTGAGTTAATCGGTAAAATTTGGCCGATGTTTTTGGTGACTTGGTCTGTGAATTTAGGCCAGCAAGTTTTGGTTGTGTTGATAGAGTCGTGGTCCTCGTGCTCTGAGCCTAATTGCAGAAGGATTGGGTTGTGGTCTGATGAGAGGTCGTTAATTGTGGTGATTTGATACTGCATTGGGATGTTTTGCATGATAGCTATGTCAAGTACGTCGGGCCTACCAGTGGCTCCGTAATGTGTAGGTTCTGTGGGGGCTGCTACTATTATGTCTTTATTCTCGATAAATTTGGCTAATTTCCTTCCGTTGTTGTTGGTTACGTTGCTGTTCCAAGCTTGACTTTTGGCGTTTAGGTCTCCAGCGATTATTAGGGAGTCGGCAGTGTTGGTAATTTTCCTTAAGTCGTTTTCTAGTATTTGTTTGTTTGGGGGATTGTAAGCAGAGAAGAATGTAATTTTTCCTACTGCGTTAGTGTTGATGGTTATTCCTGTGGCTTCCATGTGCTCCATTTGTGGCGAGTCGATTTCGTAGTGATCAATGTTTCTTTTAATGTAGATTGCGGTTCCTCCTCCGCCTCTGCCAATTCGGTCGGTTTTGTAAAATCTGTAGTTGTGAATTTTTGGGTTTTGACTTGCTGTTGTTAGACGTCTTTGTTTGCGGTTGGCTTGTTGTTTGACTCGTTGTTGCTGGCGTTGGGATTGTCTTGTAAAAATGGGAAGCGTAGGTTGCTTCTTTTTGCGTAATGGTACTTTTTGTGGTCTTTATTGGGCGATTTGGGCACTCTGGTGAGTTTGCTGGGTGTTGTCCTGCGCAGAGTGCGCATTTGGCTGGAAGTTTCTTGCTTTTGGTGCATAGGTATGATGCGTGATTTTCGCTGCATTTTACGCATTTGAATTCTGCGGTGCATCTTTTTTGAGTGTGGCCGTATAATTGGCATCTGTAACATTGTCCTGTTGAGGTTCTTCTTTTTATTGTTTCTACTGTGACAATTAGTCCACAGCATGAGGTTATGTTATAGATTTGTTTGTATTGGCGATCAATTTCTACAAGGATGAGTGGCATTGGGATTTTTTGGGCTCCGCCCTTGGTCATTCTTAAGATTTTTATTGCTGTAAGGTTCTTTGATTTTAAATCTAGGTCGATTTCTTCGGTGGTCACGTGTTCTGGTATGCCCCTGATTACTACTTTGAGATTTTTCTCACTTTTCAAGGAGTAAGTGTGGTATTCAATTTGATGGCTGTCCATTAGCTTAGTCATTTCTCTGTAAGCGTCTACTGATTCGGGTTGAATGCGGATTCCCTCCGACGTGTTTCTTGCTTTGGTGAAATTGATTCTTTTTTGGATAAGCGTATTTCTGACAATTTGCCATTTGGTTTTGTTTCTCAGTATGACAGGGGGCGTTCTTTCTTCTATTTCGGGTTCCGGGGTCTCTTCTTCCGGTATTTGATCTTGGGGTTCGTCATCAAGTGTTTGATAGTAATTTGCGGTGGGGATCTTAGATCGGGAAATTGGGTTGTAGTTGACGTCACTGAGTTTGCGTTTGAGAGGTTTTTTGGGAAGTTGAAAATCGGAGTTTTGGGATGACTGCGACTTACCCTCTGTGTCCATTTGTTCGTCGTCGGATTGAGTTTGAAAAATGATTCCTTCGGCATCGGCTGATTTTTCTACCAGTAATTTCCGGGCGGCTTCGATGATTTCGGTTAGTCCTCTGATCGACAGTTGTCCGAGAGGGGTGGTGTCGACTTCCATGATGAAGTCTATTGTCTTTATCACTAGCCTTTCGGCGCACTTAATTTGCACTGTGCCGCGGTTAAGTGAAATTTAACCGCGGACTTTTGATGAATTATTTTGCGTAATTGCACGAGAGCGAAATCGCGTAACGGTTTACGCGAACGTTTGTTAAATCGAAAAGCACGTTCGAGGTCGGGGTCTTACTACACTTATAGCGGTGAGCGCGCCTACGTGTTGGCTTGACGGGACTCCTCGGCGGACTGTCGGAGCACAGCACAACACGACAGATCGAGATACGACCGGTAACTTATGCTTGC